>MUZC01000014.1:362013-419740 GCA_002072015.1 Radix auricularia | reverse complement strand
AATTCCTTCGGTAACTTGATGCTAATAGGACTAACCAACAACAATGGTGTGGGAGATTGAGAGTGGGGGTGGGTAAACTGTCTGTAGTCTGTTATATTATATATTTTAAAATCTGGGGAGCCTTGTTTACAGTAAGCAGCCTATGATTTTGGTATCGTCCCATCACTAGCGTTAATAAATGATAATGTTCATGCACGTGTTTTTGGAGTTTTTTTTAACACAACAGCATTGCCGTTATTTGTTTGATGAAGCTATCGGCATGCTATAAAATTGTACATACATGTTTGCTAACAACAAAAGGTATATGTGCACCAACTGACAGCAGAAATTTACAAATTTAAAATAAAAACTAACGTCGATTATCGATAAAAACTAAGAATTTCAAAAGCCGGCGATTGCCATAGTACCAGAAGCAACACAGCGCTGAGAGCAAAACGCAAGTGGGCTGTGACGTCACCAGCAGACCCTGATGTGGCAGAAACTTGGTCCCTTGGTTATAAAAAAATCATAGCTAACATTTTCTAAAGCTGGCGATTGGTCATGGGGATCAAGATAACCGATGTTAAGTGACAAATTTGACCCTTTTTTGTGCTCGTGTTATGAGGTTTCGGCGACTTAAAAAAATCGAATTAAACGACGAGAAAATGCCAAGACAAAGAGAGAATTTGGCGGTTCCAATAAAAAACGTTGACATAATAGGGTGGTCGAGCTAAGCGAGCTCGAGGTAAGTGGGTTCCACTGTATGTATATATATATATATATATACACATATAATATAATGTAAGATCGAACAATGTACCCAAAAAAAATCAAATTGAGAGCCACTATTCACTTAAAATATTTTAAAATCAAGTTTCACTTCTTAGTTTAACTGCATGTTAAGATTTCAAAGATCTTGATAAGAATTAAATTAGTGTTAACAATATCTGGACCACCCCCAGAATATTTGGCCAAATAAGACAAATGTTAGTGGACCTTAAAATTAAAATAAAATCTAAACACAAAATTATTACAAAAACCTTTAAAAATAATTAAGTACACTGTTTTATCAATGTCTGTGGTGGAATCATTTTCTCACTACACAAAATAAAGCAGCAGGCTCAAATAATTATGTAAAATGTATTTTGGCTAATCAGCCTAATGGTTTGCCAAAGTAAAGTCTCATATATAATCATATATTTTACAAATTACAAAAAACAATTATATTTTAAACAGAATCAAATATTAGTTAGAAGTTTTAGTGCAGAAATGATAACATATTAAATTAAAATTTCATTATTAATTTTTTACAAATTATCTACAAATGTAAAGCCTATAATTTATTCCATCTTGAATACAACTTTTCCACCTTTGAAGCCCTCTGTTGCCTTTTCAATGGCACTTTTGTAATCATTGAGTGAGTAAAATTCACAAGGTGGTGGTTCAAATTTTGAACTTTTTATGAGATTACAAAGATCAGATAGCATTGTTAATCTTGTAATATCATTTTTATGACGTCTATTCCAGCTAGTATTCCAGTATCCACATAAAGCAACCTCTTTAAAAATGAGTGCACCTGTAGGGGCCATTACTGGACGCTTGGACATACCACCATACGTAACCATTACTCCCCTTTGACCCAAGTGACGTAAAAGTTCAGTTGCTGACTGGCCTCCAACACAATTAAATGCCAGCTTAGGTTTGCTACTAAATGTCTTGAGCAGATCTTTCATTTGAGGGGTACGAACAAATTCTTCAGTAACAACAATATCAGCACCAAGTTTTATTAATGAATTTTTAAGCTTTTCAAAATCTGGCCTATCTCTTACAATATTTATAGTTCGGATATTCCATTCTCTGGCCAGTTGTATCACACTCACACCAACACCACTGTTAGCACCATTCTGCAAAATGACGTCTCCTGCCTTCAGATCCACATAGTCTTTTAACATACGATAAGCTGTACATGGATTTACTGATATTGTAGCAGCAGATAAAAGAGGAATATCTGCTGGTAATTTTATCACATCCTCCTCTGAAGTTATTTTAAAAGTTTGCCAAGTGCCCCATGCTGTGTCAGAAGGAATAATTAAGTCTCCAATATTGAGGCCTCTTACTTCATCTCCTACTTTGGCAACTTTGCCAACTCCCTCATTTCCCATTACGGCTGGAAGTGGCGGCTGAACAAAGTAAGTGCCCTCCATCATGTTTACATCTGAAGGATTTATAGGTGCCATTATCATTTTCACAAGGACTTCTTTCGGACCAAGAGATGAAGGTATTTCAGACATTTTTTTCTTTAATATCAACGAAGGATCACCAAACTTTTCTATATAAAGCTGAGAGGAAGATACATTTCTTAAAATAATTAAGCAATTACGCATTAAAATTGTCTGAAAGGCTTTTCCCTTAGCCTTAAGAACACGGGCCATGGAGGTAGCCATGTTTGTTGTTATTAAAGGAAATAGCAAATAGACATGCGCGCTGACATGGCAACAGTTACAACAAGATGGCGTATGCAGTAATTGGGATGAAATTTTGAATTGAGAAAAATTGAGAAAGTATCCGCATCGAATAATAATGGCTAAACCAGGAAAACGAGCTAAAAGTGGAGACCTTAAAGGAGTCAGTTCAAACACTCAGAAAGATAATAACTGGTCTTCTCTTTCTTTTGAAGAGGTGCTTAACTATTTAAATTGTTTTATTATCATTAATTATTAATGTGTCATTAATTTAAAATTAAATTAATCTAAATAAATAAATGTGTTTATTGTTAATGTTTTGATGAAATTAATGTTTAATTTAAAAAAATAAATGACAATGACTAAATGACCATGTGTCATGAACTATGAGTCATAGCATGAGTAATTAACATTTATACTTATACCAATCAGGAAAACGCTAAATTTCATATTTCATTTGTGAATTATCGGTTAATAAATTCACAAAATTTAACAATACAATAACTGAAACTTTTCATCAAATTATATTATATTTATATATGTATTTATTTATTTTTTTAAAGGAAAGTTGGAATCCGTGTGTGGCCTTGCTTGTGGGTCGACAGCCTGAAGATTTCAAACACATTGAAGCCTTGAATATTATAACTCAAACAGGGCTCAGAAGACTTTTCTCTGTGGTCACCAAAGAGCAACTCTTTAATGAGGTATGTTTGATCTTCATAGCTTTTTAATTTTATTTCCTTTCATTTGTTTATGAAGTTAATATCAACTTAACTGTAATATTTTTTCTTCAGTCTTAAGGCAATTAAATATTTAAATGTTACTGATATTGCTTTTTTTCCCGTTCATGTCTCTAAATTTTAAAAGAAATTCTGAAAAAAAAAAATTTTTTAAGAAGATTATTTCTGGTATTTCAGTTGAAGGACTTTGGTAACTCTAAAGCTCAAAAAAAAACAAAAGAAGCTCCTGTGAGCAATGAGTTATTTGATAGTGCTAAACAGTATTTAGATGAAAATGAAGCCATACCTACAAAGTTAATGGCAAAGCTTATAAAAAATAAACTCCTGGCAATGAAAGAAGCTGATAAGAAGCGCAAAGATACAGATGCAAAGGTTAGTCTATATGTAATTAATAGCATTCGGCAACTAATTATTACTAAGAAAAAATCTGATATTTTTGTGAAGATCAAATACAATTGATGGAATTTTCTAAATCTTGTGCTGAGATTTTTATAATGCTAATCATAATTTAAATTACGATCATTTTTCTATTACTGTGAAGACTATCCACATGTAAAATTTCATCTTCTCGCGGAAAATTTAGTTGTTGAAAAGTTTAGAACATTTCTTTCTAAACTTCTACATTGACATTCCTGCATTTAGTTTAGAATTGCAATTAGTAGATTAATCAAAAGGTTTGTCATCTCAAAATATTTTATTGTAAATTTTTTTGTATCATTGAACATTAATTTTAGGCAATTGTTATTTTATTTGCCAAAAGTTGACATTTAATAAACTAGATGTCATGTAGGCCTGTATCAATTCAAATACTCCAATATATATTATGAGATAGAAAAGTAAAATAAATTCTTTTCCAGTCAATATCATCTCTTAATATTTATACCAACCAATGAAAACATTGTCTGGTAAATATTAATCCGTGTTGCTTTTAAATTAAAAATTATACTGCCCAAGTCATTTATAAATTCAATACTACTGCAGCAAACAGAGGTGAGTAGTTTGATATGTGAAACTTTTATTATTGATTAAAAATTGCAGATTTAAAATTTTATTAAAAGCAGGATTCAACCAGGGGCATTCCTTCAAACTTTCTCTTGTTGCAACAAAGTAATCGTTTAAAAAATATTTTAATATGTGACAGCGATTTAATTTAGTTTATTTTATTTTATTCTCATGAGCATTCAAGTAATTGAGTAGTTTGAGACCCGTATTTGAAATTTTTTCAGTTTATTTTTCTGTAAACATTTCTCGATTAGTAAAACTACAAAACAATTATTAGTTGTTTTTATATTTTTAAATGGTTGAAATAAAATTGTACTAATCTTTATTTGAAAAGCAATACAATATTTGATAAGTGATTCTAAAATAAACAGGTCTATCAACAAAATTTTTTTATGACTATAAGCATAGGAACAAATGTATTCTTCATAAAGTCTATAACAGCTACTTTGACAAATAGCAAAATGATTTTTACAATAGATTTCAAACTGTACATTTTATGAGAATTTAAATGAAAACTAATAATATTTTAAAGGCAAAAAAGACAAAGGTAAGAAAAGGACTTATTTCCATAACAAATATTCTTAACTGAATTTAATCACTTTTATTTTATTTATCTAAAATGTCATACAATATACTAGCAGAAATATTTTAGATTAATAACTTCATCGAAAATTTGCATTATTTTAATCTTAAATTAAGACTTTTAAGTGTAAAAAATTACCAGAATACTTTAAAAAAACAAGTTTTTAATAAGAACATTATAAGACATTGACAAACTATAATATGTGACAGTTAAATAATCTTTTGAAATATACCAGTAATAAAATTATTTTTTAAAATATTATATTGAGTAAATCTTTTAGTTGTTTTATATTTTATTTATATTTAGCCTATTGGGATAATATAGCTTGATGCAGGATTAATAATTATATATTTTTTATTTATACATTTCATTTAAAAAATCTTAACATAAGCTTTCTACATTTTTTACCCACATGAAATAATTCTTTAAATGCTTTTGCTTCTTTTTAATTGGTCAAAATAAACTATTGGATATATTTAGCCTTAATGTATTATGGTTTCAGGATATATGTCATACCTTTTAACCTTCATCTTGTTGATTTAAAACTATCCAATTATTTAGCTAACCAAAGATTTTTTTTTATATTAAGGCTCTTTTTCATGCCACAAAAATTACCCCCTCGCCCCCTCTCTACTTGTTTCCATTAAATGCGATCAAACTGCATAAAATAAAAATATGCCTGGTTTAAGTAATGCTTAAAATCCCAGTTGATGTTCTAGAGCAGGGGTCAATGAACTTGTATGCCTGATATTCAAAATAATAAAATTTTATGTTGACATTACCCCCAAAGGTGTAAGGTCCTGCCCAAACGACTAGTTGGTAGAGGGTACCATCATAAACATTACCCCCAAAATGTTCCCTTTTTAACCCAAATGGGGTATTCGCCCTCCACTGTTCTAGAGATGGATAGTTATGGATTTTACAAGTCAACTATATTTAGTTATTTTTAAAACAGTAAAATGCTATTTTTGTTTCTTAAAATAATGGAATTACTTCATTTTTACATCTAAATATTATATTTTTTATTCTCCACCAGGTACTCTTTTTGTGTAACTTCTGCTAAACATCTGGCTGTTTTTTAATGTTTTTTAAAATCTATGACTTTTTTAAAATCATATAATTTTCATATCTTTCTTAACACTTTATTTTTAAAAACTGTATTACTTTTTATTTTTACATTATAATTTTATAAGAACACACAAAGCTGTTGTCTGTATAACATCTTTTCTATCCTCAATTCTTCTTTTATACATTCCATCATTTGAGCACTCACTCCAGTTATCATGGATCTCTAAACTCACGACAATATAATACATTTAGGTACTCATGACAGAACATCCTGATTTAAAAAAGTGTGATATGAATAAATTAAAAATAAGTTCTAAACTTGAAACTGAGCCATGCGCACTACAAATAGCTGGGCCAGATTGGCACCACAAAAAGCCAGTATATGCAATTTAAGCAAATTAATTGCACCTTTACAAATTATTCAAATTATAAACAGCAATAAACAGTTTAATACTTTTAGCTGGTGATTCATGCATACACATTCTCTTTTCACTCTGCTCTAAACATCTTTCCATTCCCTTTTGTAAGACAACCTTATTTTGCACATTTTCTTATCTCCCTGTCCTTAATTTTTTATCCAATTTTTATTTTACATCAGCATTTACATGCATTGGTCATTTGCTATAATTGTTTGTGATTTATAGCACTTTTACAAAAGTGGGCAAGGGTGGTCCGACATGGTACGTTAAGTAACTTTGGTTTTGTGAGGAGGTGTGTTTGTGATATGGTTAGATCATTACCATGAAAGGCACCTGACTTGTAAGTGATGTCACGCATGGTTAGTTTTACATTATTATTTGCCGTAATTATGTAACAAATCAATTCATGGATATGCACTTCATTCATCGGTAAATTCTAAAGAAAGAAATTTGCAAAAGCAAAAATTAAATCAGTTATGTTTCCACACATGACATTTCTATAATTAGTCATAAATAGCAGATTAAAAGTAAGAACAGCTTTTGTCCTACTTTCTTACTGCCTAGCAATCTAATGATAAAAAGAAGAGAGGAGAGTCTGCAAAGTCCCCAAAGAGAGGGAAAAAAACTCCAGAGCCCGTTGTGGCTAAGGATACCAGCAAGTTGAGAAAAAGAGGAGAAGAGGACGACAACAACAAATGTATCGGTGAGTTCCATCCATGAGGTGGTTTATTTATTCTAGGCTGCTACTAGCGGGCACTGACTCTCTTATCATTTCAAATATTTGTTTCAATCAATTCATTTACTTGCATGGCTGTTACTAATGAGCCATTATTGTGTGACTAACTTTTAATCTGAGATATTTGCTGAATTTGTCATTAAAAAAATTTATATACTTTAAATTCTTCCTCTCACATCAATATCATATTTTAAAACTTGAATTCTATTTAATTTCACACACCCTTACACTTTTATTAAGAAATATCCCCATATATTCATATCAGATGATGAACCAGATGATGGGGCCTGTCATTACTACCTCATGTCTGGGTTTCACGACCCCTATCTCCTGCCAGCCTTGGAAGAGCTTGGGGTATACATCACATGTGTTATAGGCATATCAACACAAGACCGAGACCACAAAGTAGGAGGTGAGGGTAAGCTAAGGAAGTTTCCACTCATATTTTTATGGATGCTGTTGTCTTTTTTTTTTCTCTGATGCTATAATTAATTTTTCTTGCATTACAAAATGTGCATTTATATTTTCAATGGGTAGATTTACAATAGTTTCCACTGTTCATATATGTGGCTCTAGAAATAATGTTAAGTAATTTTTTAGGTTTTTAAAGGTTTCCATATGTTAGGTTAAAATATTTCATCCACTTTTGTTGTTTTCTATTAACAAGGAGCTGAGGCTCAAATAAAAGAACATATATCCCAGTCTGAGGATGTGAAGAAAGAACTGGATGAGTTCTGGAAAGGCTTACACCCAATATTACAGCGCATGCCGAGTACATCCCGCTTGTATGACATGGCCCTCCTAGATTATGAGGTCAAATCTCTCACTGTGCCCACAGACCCCAATGATGCTGAGCAAAAGGTCAGTGCATGTCAAAAACATTTCTCCTTTTCAATGGGATCGTGTTAGAAACACACACTTCAAGTTAAGGGCTTGCACATTATATCAGCTACTAAGGCTGAATTATTATATGTTAAACTTTTTCTTTAAATAAAATCAATTGTGTTCAGCTCATTACTTCTGATCTTTTATTTTAGAATATTTTGAAATTAACTGATATTGGTAATTGGATAGTGAAGACAATCTATTTTGTTGGCTCAATGTTTTGTTGTGGTCCAGCTTTATCAGTGGCGTCACTAAGGTTGGTGTCACCCGGGGCGGTAGCTCATGGTGTCACCCCTCTCACGACTTAACCCTCAGAGTTTTTTAGTGCCAAATAAAAGGAAAATACAGAATTAATATTTTGGTGTCACCCGGGAATGGTGTCACCTGGGGGTGGCCCGCCCCCACCGCACCCCCCTAGCGACGCCACTGAGCTTTATAGAGCATTGAGGAAGGAAAAGGATGGGTGGGTTAAAAAAAAGGGGGCAAAAGGGCATCCTTGCTTTTTCCTTTTCCCAATATTTGAAAGTTTAATTTAACAGAAAGTATTAATCTTACATACAGTAGTAGCCAAGACTTTAGATGATGTGCAAAAAAATTCTTATTACCCCCCCTCAAGTGCTACAAACTAATCACTGTATTTCTTTACATTGAATCCATATTATTTGGCTACTGAAATCAATTGCAATGGTATTTATCAACACAGGTCCAGTACAGCACTGCCTTGTTTGAAGACATAGCCGTCATGCTGTATGACCTCTTGGATGCCAAAAGACTTTTTGGTACCTTCAAGGAGAATTTGAAGCTCATCAATGTCCCTCTTTTGGGAGAGCATATGGGTAGGGGAGTAGAAATTGTCTGTTCAATGTTTATTGGGCAACATAAGTAGGGCATGCCACTTTTATTTATATTTATGTATTAATACAGAGCCTTGGCATAATGCCATCACTTATTTTTATATAGTCAAACCTCTCATCATGAGTTTATTTTGTTCCAGAGTCTTACTTGTTAAGTGAAACACTCGTTATACAAAACAAATTTTCCCATACAAATCTGTGTAAAATATGATAATCATAAGAGAGAAGAAAATAATAACTTTTAAAATTCAACGTAAAACCATTGAAAAGTGAGAGCAAGGTGGCTAATCTAGCGCGCAACTACAATCGGCCAACATCAACTATCTGCACTATTCTCAAGAACAATTAAGGAGATGAATGCTTCAAATGGAGTTTCAAGAATGTCTAAGAAACGGCTACGACACATTTTCGTCAAATTTTGAAGTATCGGCAAAAACGAATGTCTTTGGACAGTTTTCTATTTAAAATGTAATAATTATGTGTCATAAATTCACATTTTCGCTACGCTTTTTTTTCAAATCTAAATTGTATTCTAGTTGTTTCACTCTTTACCAATTCATAAGTCATTTTATTTCATTTCTATTTATTTCTCTGCTCAGAGATTAGCCATAAAGATACTGGGCATACGTCAGGCATTGATGAACAAGAGCGCCATGCCAGTTCTACTAAGACTCAAAGGTCTAAAGACAAACTTGTGGACCTGAGGTTCTACAATGACCTGATGAACAGCGTACCACACGAAAGTGTTAGTGTGTCGCTCATACTGCACTGTATGTTAGAACAGGTCTGTAGCAGATACCACATGAAAGTGTTAGTGTGTCGCTCATACTGCACTGTATGTTAGAACAGGTCTGTAGATGAACTGCGTACCACATGAAAGTGTTAGTGTGTCGCTCATACTGCACTGTATGTTAGAACAGGTCTGTAGCAGATACCTCTTTTCAATCACCCTTAACACATTAACATTAAAAGTCTATATACATTTGTTAGAGAAACTTTTACAAAGATTTACCTAATACTTGTATTGGAAAATATATAATAAATTAACAATATACCAAGTCATAACAAATAAACAATGTATCTGCTGGTGTGAGATCATTGAGCTCCTCATATTATGGCCTTCACATTCTTCAATGAGAACATTTTCAGCTATTGTGCAAATATTTGTTATTGTATCTGAGGGACAAAATGTTCATTTTGGTATTTTTAGCTGATGAATATTCACTCTAGCTTCAATCTCTTTGAGTTTGCTTGAACATAACATTTAAACTTTTTATAAAGCCATTAAAGATATATGAACCAGCAATGCAATAGTAAAGTCATCAATAAATAACACCCTTTTGGGATTTAAAAACAAACAGTACGATTCTCCTAAATTGTTTCAACTTTAAACCAGATAAAAGCAGAACAGGAAAAAAAAAATTATTTCAAAGATATTTTTTTCAAAATTGATGGTGAACCTTCAGCTTAAAAAGAAAAGAAATCTGTAATTTTAGTTTTCAAAAAAAATGAGGTGAAAAAAAATTATTTGTTTTTAGATTGTTGCAACCGAAGAGGGGAAAGTGCCGCCAAGTGAGCGGCCTCCACCAGTTAGAGCAGACGGAATAAACTCAAGCCTGGCCTCTTACTTAACAGATGTGGCTGCTAAACTGGGTTTGTCAGAGCAAGAACACAAGGTACTCACCCATCCTCTGATTTTACCTTATGTGTAAACATTGAGTTTATATTTCTTTCACCAATTATGTATTAAAGTTTACTTATCTACACCTAGCCATGAGATTATTATTCATTATTTTACCTAAACCACAAACATGTTTTAACTTGTTAGAATACATAAAAACATTTTGGTAAAATATTTACTTTCTTATATTACTCTTAAAATTGTGTTTTATTCAAATATATTGCAAGAGTTTTATACATTTTTACTGTTATTGTATTTCTTGTAGCAATAAGATTTTTAAAAAAAAATAATAATCTAAAAACCTGTTTATGCTAAGTAAGTGTCTCATGTATTTATGTTTACTTGTACAGGAATTGTCTGAGGTCTTGGATCTACCCCAACACCCAGCCAATCTTCCTGCTCCTCCTCTGTTGGTCAACATCCATGATGACATCTGCATAAGGACCAATCATCTCAAACCATACTATGAGTTTGATCCAGCAGGTGCAGCAGCCTTACAATATTATTGCATCTTTCTCAGTCCTTAATTTTAAATACAAAGTGCTTTACTTAAGGTGACCTATAAAATTGTTTAGGAGATGTTTTACTAAAGTGCCTTTGCTTAAATTGTTTATCCTTTGTATCTTATCTTTTATTTAAGAACTAAATTATTGGTAAGTGATGGAGTCTAATTACATTGTACAGATAGATTGAGTTTACATCATCCTATTTCCATGCACTTGTACTAACACTAGGGTTTCACTCAGTGTCAGGCTATTTTAACTCTTAATGGGCCATAAGGTTTTCGGAAAACTTCCGCCTCAGTGCCGTAAGAATTTCCCAAATTGGGATCAACTGGTTTTGAAATTTAAAAAATTGAGTAAAATCCATTTATATTATTATTGTTATACTGACGTCATCTTTTAGGATAAAATGGTTATTTTATGTATCCAAAAGAACATTTTGAGTTTAAAACTATTTTTACCTGTAAATTAGTACTATTATTTTAGTAATAAAGTATAGCAAAATCGCATCTTCGAAAAACAACATAAAAACTTCCAAAAAACTTCGCGAAGCGAGCGATAACACTAGCGAGGGAAACAGTCGCCATTGGCGGAAGTCAAAAACATTGTTTTTCACGCACTGAAGAGATTTTATTTTCTATTTCGTTTCTAAAGAGAGTTCTGTCGAGTTGCGCATTATCACGCTTTGGTAAAAAAACGGTAAACCGCTGATTATCGCGCTTTGGCACATTAAGAGTTAAAATTAATTTATAAGTTGGAATGTGAGCTTTTAAAAATATCACCAAGTCTGGTGAACCTGTGTGAATTAAAATTAAATAAATAAAAATCACGCAGCTGTATTGAATATTTATCAAATATATCAGTTGAACAATGCTGTCAATTGTAATCCCCAGCTGTGGAAAAAGTGATGCTGCAGTTCCTTCCCTTTGCTCATATCTACAAGCAAAAACAAATAAGTGGGTCAGATGTGACTGAGAGGGGGGTCAAATTGCAGGAACTTATCTACTATTGTGCCAGTGATGGTCTGACCAAGTCTGGTAATTATCTTGTTTATCATTAGAGTTTTCAGTTACACTTTGTTTTTGTAGCCAGCCTCTTGAGATTGAATATGTACCAATTATATGACATCTTATCTCATACATAACAGAAACTCCTACTATACAGAAGATTATTGCATCCTCACTTGTCCATGGTTTATGTCTAGTCTTGCATTTACATTGAAGACTTTATATTGAATATATTTTTACTATTTGCGGGTTGAAAAAAGTATTTCTTTTTATTAATATGTTTTTTTTCTTCTATATATCCAGAAATTGATAGGGCTTTTAAACAGTTTGTGTTTGAGGGCATGGACCTAGCGACAACAGATCAAAATGGTTTCATTCTGGTAAAGGAAAAAGAAGGTCTTCCCCACACGCCCATTCCATGGGATGATCCATATCCATTTTTCAAGGTCATGGCCCCTGTCATGGTCAACAACGAGAGCGCTCCGGAGATCGACAACAAGGTGGCCACCATCACTGAAGTAGAAGGTCAGTGTCGAATAAAACAAGGACATAAATCATAAAACAAGGCCCAAATCATAAAACAAGGCCCAAATCATAAAACAAAGCCCAAATCGTAAAACAGGGCACAAATCATAAAACATGGCCCAAATCATAAAACAAGGCCCAAATCATAAAACAAGGCCCAAATCATAAAACAGGGCACAAATCATAAAACAAGGCCCAAATCATAAAACAGGGCACAAATCATAAAACAGGGCACAAATCATAAAACAAGGCCCAAATCATGAAACAAGGCCCAAGTCATAAAACAAGGCATAAATCATAAAACAAGGCCCAAATCATAAAACAAAGCCCAAATCATAAAACATGGCACAAATCATAAAACAAGGCATAAATCATAAAACAAGGCCCAAATCATAAAGCAAAGCCCAAATCATAAACAGGGCACAAAGCATAAAACAAGGCATAAATCATAAAACAAGGCCCAAATCATAAAACAAGGCACAAATCATAAAACAAGGCACAAATCATAAAACATGGCACAAATCATAAAACAAATCCCAAATCATAAAACAAGGCACAAACCATAAAACAAGGCACAAATCATAAAACAAGGCACAAATCATAAAACAAGGCCCAAATCATAAAACAAGGCACAAATCATAAAACAAGGCACAAATCATAAAACAGGGCACAAATCATAAAACAAGGCCCAAATCATAAAACAAGGCACAAACCATAAAACAAGGCACAAATCATAAAACAAGGCACAAATCATAAAACAAGGCACAAATCATACAACAAGGCACAAATCATAAAACAAGGCACAAATCATACAACAGGGCCCAAATCATAAAGCAAGACACTTTAAAATCATCCACCTCTCATGATTTCTTATAACTCTTTTATTGTTAAATCACCTGAGTGAATTCTTTAAACCTTTCATTGAAGCGTGTGATAGCTAAGAATAAAGAAATCATTTTGAAAAGAAAAATTGAATTATAAATCAGCACTGTTTCAGGTGTTAATTTTCAGTTGAGTTTATAAAACAAAAATTGATACAATTCTTTAACAATTTTTTTTTAACAAAGTATCATTACAGTTGCACCATGTACACAAAGATTTTTTTCTATGACTTCATGGTCTTGGGGGGTTTTAACGTTTCCAATAGAACTTTCTTGAGGCTTAGTAGACCTGACAGGGCCCATCTCCTCTCCAAGTCAGCATTGGATTTTTTTAGCAATAGTCATTCATCAATATTTTTATTGTGGCTTAGTGGGGGCTAGATCACATGACCTCAAGCTTTGTGAAGCTTGTGATGAGAGCTCACTATCGACTTCACTATCCACAAACATACTGCTCTATAAAACACACTTTGTTATAATCTTAATTATTTGAGCCACTTTTCACTGTGCAAGGGCACACTTTTTCAACATCAGTAATTAATATCATTGTTCTAATTTGCAATTGCTCATTACACTGCAAAGTTTTAAAACATATTTAAATTGAGGCTGTTTCATAGAAATGAAATAAAACAGTACACACCAAAGGCACTTGACATAGTTTTAAGAGTTTGATTGATTTAGAAAGTGATTTTCCTTGCTAATAACTCTTCAAAATTGTTTTAGCATGTTTCTTGTTTGTGCATCTTTATAAAAGAGAGGAAAATTGTATTGAAAATCTGAATTTGTATTTCTCTTTTGAATATTTAATGGTTTGATAAAGTAACATCAATTTGATTTTTAAAAAATTATTGAAACTTCAAGGGAAGAGAAGTTATAGAAAATGCCTTAGACTGAATTCTGTTCACTGACCAGACTAACCTATGAAATAATCATTGGTAGGCTAACAGAACGTTTTACTTGTTGTTAGCAGTCAAGGCAGAGTCTATCTCTAGCCGAGGGCTGGACAGACGACGTATCAGTGCTGGAAGTTCAAAGTTTTTTTCACCGTTTGGTGGAACTGGTCGGGGTGAGCTAGGACATTGTTTCTGAATTTTAATTTTTTAAATTTTTCTTGTCACCAAAATTTAAAAAATAAGTTGAATTTTTAATTTTAATTGCACATTTAGCCAATTTTAAATAATAAAGAAGAAATGAAATTTTCATTGATTATTTTATGATTTTAATATTTCATTTGTTTTAAAGACTGCATTTAGTATTTTTAAAGGTATATAAATGACAAGGATTGTTTTAAAATCAACAATGAATAGGTCCTTAGACAATTATTATTTATTGTTGTTTTGGAACATTCTTCATGTGTTGCCAAACAAGAGGTTTTTTCTTTCTTTTATTCAATTTGGTTGTGCTTTTCAGTGTCCAATGTAATTCTGGAGATGAAAATAAATCTTGGCAGTGGTAATTTGTTTCATCGGTTGTTCACAGTATTTACTTACAATTTTAATGTTCAGTTTTTAAGTTTGCGATTGGAATCACTTCAGTGCATGTTAAATGTATTTATTATTTTTCTATATCAAGAACGGTGAAAATTTTCTTTTATAAATTTGACTATTTATTAATGATGAATAGCTCTTTTAAAAATATAGATCTGCCTCTAAAAAAGAACATGAAAAAAATGACACAATAGTGTTTTTGTATTTCAGTGTGTTAATTTTTTAGATAATTTAGTTTTTAATATTTTGATTGGTTGATATAATTTACACTGTTATATCATGGCAGAAATCTATACAGTGATTCCCAATCTTTTTTTTGGGTGGCGACCCCTTCTTATAAAAGCCATGTCACCCGCGACTGCCATGAAATTTAAATAATTCATTTTCAATAAAGTCTATACAAAATATAGTAATCATCTTACAACTTCTCTATTTGGGATTAGTATTAAATGCATGTATATGCAAGAGTGCGAATTTAGCATAGCAAATATTTTTAGTTGACAGTTGGCGACCCCTAGAAAACTCGTCGCGACCCCTAAGCTAAGGGGGTTGCGACCCACAGGGTGGGAATTGCTGTATTTATATAAATATTTGGAGTGTTTGGTTGGACCAATTTCATTAAGATATGAATCAAGTATCCAGGTATGCTGTTAGGACTCATCTCAGCAGATATTTGTTAATTCCACATTAATTTGTTTATATGAGTCAGCTTTGTAACTGAATTGACAAGACAAAAACTTGTTAACAACTGTAGTATAATAAACATTTTTCAAACTTATTGTTACTTCTAAATTTTTGTTTTACTAAGGCCTAGCCTAATAGTAATAATAATAACATAATGCAATGAGATAAGACTTTTTTTAAGTGAGAGAAATGACAAACCTTTTTACTTGTTTAGTTGATTTATTTATATTTGGATATAGCAATTAAAATGCATAAAATATCTGGTTAATTGTGGAATTATTACCCATTAATTTATTCATTTAAAAAAATGGTTGTTATGTATTTCATGAATATACATAAATTTGCAAAAGATATAAATCAGCTTATATAAATTTAAATGTAAGCTTACACTATCTGTCAAATTATGTTTCTCCATTTCTACATTTTCAATTACATTATTTCAAATTAACAGCCTTGGTGATTGGGTCAACAAATAACTGTCATGAGGATCATATAAAAGAGAATATAGTTTATAACCACTGAATCATATTTACATTAAGTTCCCTTTTCATGATAATAATCTTCTTGAAGAGATAAACATAATGGTTGAAGGTTATGCCTGAAAAAAAAACAGTTTTAGTTATTGATACTCTCTTTAAACAAATCATTGGGTTGCTTATTTGCTTTTTCTCTTTAAGATTTACATATTTACATTCGATTTCAATTTCAGGCAATTGCACAAATAGGACCAGAATTTCTAGCCAAGAGAGCAAAAAGGGCATCTTGGCAAATCACCAGATCTCCACCTCAAGTATCAAGAGGTCTCGCAGTAACTCAGGTAATATTAGAACTTAAAATGTCTTCAAAAACTGTTCAGTCTCATTGAGATTCCATTAAGAATAGTTAGAGCTTCTTATAGTTGCTGCACTAAAAAACAAAATATTGAAGCTATTTCAAAGATATTGTCTTAATTTGAATAGGTTTTATTTTTCTGATTATAATAATTTCATTTGAATGTAGTTATCTAGTTATTCTGTGAACCTTACCCTCAACTTCAGATTCCCATTGAGACTTATATTTTATTTTAGACTTATATTTTTCTTTTTATGATTTGTGAAAATAAATGATTTCTATGTCCACAGTACATTTTGATGTGTTTTGTAGTGAAAGTGAATGATTTCTATGTCCACAGTACATTTTGATGTGTGTTGTAGTGAAAGTGAATGATTTCTCTGTCCACAGTACATTTTGATGTGTGTTGTAGTGAAAGTGTGTTGTAGTGAAAGTGAATGATTTCTCTGTCCACAGTACATTTTGATGTGTGTTGTAGTGAAAGTGAATGATTTCTCTGTTCACAGTACATTTTGATGTGTGTTGTAGTGAAAGTGAATGATTTCTCTGTCCACAGTACATTTTGATGTGTGTTGTGGTGAAAGTAAATGATCTCTCTGTCCACAGTACATTTTGATGTGTGTTGTAGTGAAAGTGAATTATTTCTCTGTTCACAGTACATTTTGATGTGTGTTGTGGTGAAAGTGAATTATTTCTCTGTCCACAGTACATTTTGATGTGTGTTGTGGTGAAAGTGAATGATCTCTCTGTCCACAGTATATTTTGATGTGTGTTGTAGTGAAAGTGAATGATTTCTCTGTCCACAGTACATTTTGATGTGTGTTGTGGTGAAAGTGAATGATTTCTCTGTTCACAGTACATTTTGATGTGTGTTGTAGTGAAAGTCAATGATCTCTCTGTCCACAGTACATTTTGATGTGTGTTGTAGTGAAAGTAAATGATCTCTCTGTCCACAGTGCATTTTGATGTGTGTTGTAGTGAAAGTAAATGATCTCTCTGTCCACAGTACATTTTGATGTGTGTTGTAAGTGTTGTAGTGAAAGTCAATGATCTCTCTGTCCACAGTACATTTTGATGTGTGTTGTAGTGAAAGTCAATGATCTCTCTGTCCACAGTGCATTTTGATGTGTGTTGTAGTGAAAGTCAATGATCTCTCTGTCCACAGTACACTTTGATGTCCCCAAAGATGGAGAGGAATCAGAAGCAGAGTTCTTAGACTCAACAGACCAACTTGGAAAGACATTTGAAGAAAGCCTGGTCAAAATGATTGACATTCAGCAGAGGAATCTGGACCAATGGTGCTTTGCAGAGCATTTTAAACCTGATGTGTTACAGCAGGTCAGTGGGGCAACCAGTACACTTGTCCTCTGTGTTACAGCAGGGCAGTGGGGCAACATCACACGTGTCCTCTGTGTTACAGTAGGTCAGTGGGGCAACCAGTACATTTGTCTTCTGTGTTACAGCAGGTCAGTGGGGCAACCAGTACACTTGTCCTCTGTGTTACAGTAGGTCAGTGGGGCAACCAGTTCACTTGTCCTCTGTGTTACAGCAGGTCAGTTGGGCAACATCACATGTGTCCTCTGTGTTACAGTAGGTCAGTGGGGCAACCAGTACACTTGTCCTCTTTGTTACAGCAGGTCAGTGGGGCAACCAGTACACTTGTCCTCTGTGTTACAGCAGATCAGTAGGGCAACATCACACGTGTCAGTGGGGCAACCAGTACACTTGTCCTCTGTGTTACAGCAGGTCAGTAGGGCAACATCACTTGTATCAGTGGGGCAACCAGTACACTTGTCCTCTGGTGATGTCAAGATTCCAATAATTCATTGTTGTGGAACATCCTAAATCTAATCATATTAATAGTAATCTGAGCATCTATATAGGACAAAGCCCAGCAAGCTGCTTGGCTTACAGCATTTCAGACAAAAATAGTAACACATAATTTTATCAAAGCATTTAATTTAAAACAAAAAACTTACCTGATGGTGCAGAAAAGCTACTTTTATCATTCAGAGAAATGTTTGATTGCTTATTTGGGTCATAAAGGTTGAAGAGATACATGAGTTAACACAATAAACTCTTTGCCAAGTCTGGAGAATCTCACATAAACTGGAATAAATTTTACTGTTAAGCAATGACTGTTAATTATGCTTGTTAGATATAGAATGTATCACCCTGTCTGCTAGAACTGATCAGGTATTGGCCCTAGTCTAAGATATATTTCTTGATGAAATCAAAGCGGTGTTTTGGTAAACACACGAAGATATATAAAATCAAAATGTATTAAACGAATGCGAGGTTATATTTTTAGCATAACAAAAAAGGGTAATAAGTAGTGGTCAGGGTTGCCAACTCAATAAAATAAAATTTACGGACAAATATAAGAATATTCAGCAAAATTTGCGAACAAAAATTTTTTTTCACAGATTCATTTAACATAAAATGGTTACCTTAAAACGAATGAATATGAAGCATAATCCAAGCATTGTAGCTAAAAATATGTAACGTCTCCATATGAGCACGTCTCTATTACCATGTTCATATTTTATAACGTTAGTTTATTGTATGACATTCATCATAAGTGACTGTTTAATTCCTCCTGCTTATGATCACACATAGAAATATGTGCACTGTCGATCATTGTTGGAGTAATTTTTGTTCACTCTAGCTTTTTTAACAATAATTTTATCCACGTTTTTGTTTATTTCACAGTTTTCTAGACTATCGTCTTTGCTTGTATTCATCTTTTCCATCCTTTTTTAAAAAACAAATACTAGTTTTACATTCATGTCGTCATAATTTATGCTTAATTGTGACGTACAACTAACAATCTATCTAACAAATCTATCTTGCCGCCATGCGCTTACAGTTATAAATAGAGCACGAGATGCCACTAAAACACTTTAAAAATTAAAATTTGAATTAAGAAAATAAATATCACAAGCATAATTTACTGATTTTTTTAAACGTTGAGATTGTCAATATTTTTTATGGACTTAGTAATTTTTTAAGGAAATTTACGACATATCTTTATGGACTGTCCGTAAATTTACGGACGGTTGGCAACCCTGTTAGTGGTCATCTCTTTATGTTTTTACCATTAGCTTTACTGGACAGACCAACAGTTTTGGTCAAAACTTACTTTACCCACATGGGTTAACATCTCCCCCACAACAGGTTCTATATGAAGCCTCCTACTACCTCCCCGTCAAAGATGTCTACCACCACAAGAGGGACAACAGCCTGATGCTGGTGCTGCACAACCCACACAGTCGGGAGTTTCAGAACCACATGGATTGGCACAAGGAACTCCACTCTGACATGGGCTTCAGGTCTGGCTTTATAACCACACACACAGCTTGTGCTCAAAGGCACAGTTCATGAAATGTGAGCTCAGTTCATGAAATGTGAGCTCAGTTCATGAAATGTGAGATCAGTTCATGAAATGTGAGCTCAGTTCATGAAATGTGAGCTCAGTTCATGAAATGTAAAAACAGTTGATAAGTTATGAGCTCTGTACAAACGATATATGCAGAGTTGAGACATTTTAGCCAAATTCTTGACAGTTGTGCCAATTTTTTTCTGTATGCATTTGTTCAATAAATATGAACTGTTGGTCGTTCCTATGTGCAATATTTTGAACATTCTTTTTAAGTATGATGCCTTTAATTTATTGCATCAGTGAGCCTAAGAAATATTAGATGCACACTTGAATGTTTATCCACATCAAAAAGTTTTTTTGTTTGTTCTTTCATTCCTCTGATGCAACACAATGTGTCATTAGTGATGTTATAAATGCTCTAATTTGCAAAGCTTCAGTTTTTTAAAGAATGCAATTATGGCCCCTTCATAAAAATTTCAACTTCATTTATTCTTTAACTCCATAAAGAAACCAATTCAGATAACTCAATATTTAAACAAATGGAATTTTTTCACAATGAAAAATTGAGACAAGGAATACATTTTTTTATTGTATTAATAAAGATATACTAAACTTTACCTATTTTCATCCATTTAGAAATTATTTGGAGTACACAGCAGACACAATCACCGATTGGCTGAAAGTGAAGAATGCTGAATATCAAGCCAAACTCTTGTCCAAAGAAGTCATTGCCATTCACAAAGAGGAAGAGGAGAAAGCCAGAGAAGCAGAGAAAGCTGAAAAGGCCAAAAGAGTCAAATCTCCACAGCGATCAGGTGGGCACATTTTTTTTTGTAAATAATTTATATGTCTCTGTGTATATGTTACAGTCAATGTGTGAAATCAGGCAATGCATAGAATGTCTGATGGTTTTAGGCAAAGTATGAAATTTGTAAAACTTTTGCATACTGTGCCTAGGCATAGGTATTCTATAGAATGCCAGATTTCATTTAGCCAAAGTATTAAAGGAACGCAACAAAAGACTTTATTGATAATAACATATATTAAAGTGAAAGTAACACAAAATAAAGCAGATGATGTACGCTCTGTATTATTTTTTCAAGGTCTTCCACTATTTCACATCTTGTAAACCATCATCAGTCAGGAAGACATTGTGAGGCCTACTTTAGCTCTGCAGCCAAAGATAGATTAGTATGGTGATCTTTTAATCCCAGAATGAAAAGCTCTATCCCGTCGTCCATAACCAATGGCCAAATGGGCTTTATGAAGTACGTCAAATATCTCAGAGTTCGTGACGTAAAACAAAATGACACTCATGCCTTCTTTAACATGGTAGTTCAACTCACTCTTATTTTCCACCATCATGACATCATGTTGTTTTACCAGCCAACAGTCTTGTAGTTCTTGCTTAATGGTGGTCTTAGCCATTTTCACATCTTCCGCCAACGTTTGGTAACCGTTTCGGTTTATAAAAAACGCTGTTTTTAGCAACATTGGCTCTTACTTTAGATAACTCACCATAGAATTGTCGTTGCATGTCAACATGGCATGATTCCTGTCCTAGCACTACTTTCTTTTCGGACATGATCACACAGCAATCCAAGGAGAACATTATGGGAGAATGTGTGTGTAATCTCAGCCGGATGATATGAACTGACGTCATGAGAAGAATTTTTATATTCAGTGAATCTCAAATGTTTTACTTATTTTTAAAATCATAAAATATTTTACTGGGTCAAAGTTAATGTTCAATTATTATTTTATTTTCTATGGCCAGCCTCAAGAAGTCGATCCCCTGGAAAGTCTCCATCAACTGAAAGAGTCCCCAGTGCCACCAACCCCTACATTCGTGAGGGATCCCTGAAAGCTCAGCTTGCAGAGAAGGAGAGGCAGGCCGCCGAGGAGGAGAAGGCCAAAGAGGCCAAGAGAGCCAAGTCCACCACAATGACCAAAGCCAAAAATAAGGTCAACATGAAAGAAGAGTTCAATGAATCTTGAGAAAACTTTTTTAAAATTAATACGAGAAACCCAATTATACAACAAAATTCTTTAAAAAATTTGAAAAGAAAATTGGTCCAGGCTGCTCGATAAAATGGCAGGTTAAAAAATGCATGTGATGGTTCTAGTTTTAAAAGCAAAAAGAGTGCTACCCCATGAGTCAACTCATCTACTGAATTAGTAAAGACATATTTTAACATTGCTCACAACCACCTAGCACACAATTAAAGTTTGCTCTTTTAGATAATTAAATCTGCCAGAACGCTTCTGTATTAGGTCTTACGTTTCCATCTCAATCAACGAAGCAATGAGCCCTTCTCAATGGTCCACCAATCATGACTTTTGATTATGGCAAAAGGAAGCAATGTTTAATGTAGAGAATCGACTTTCTAAAAAGTGAACTTACCATGACATGTAAATACCCCATCTTGTAATTAATTATATGGTGGTCATTTGCCTCACATCAGCTAAGAAAACACAATTGACTTAAATTGAACAGGAAATAATAAATTTTAACTCTTAAAGCCCCAGAAGGTTTTCAATAAACTTCCGCCTCATTCCTGTAAGGATTTCCTGAATTGTGATCAACTGGTTATGAAATTTAAAAAATTGCGTAAAATGCATTAATATTATTATTGTCATATTTGACTTCATTTTTAAGGCTAAGAATGGTTATTTTACGCATCCAAAACAATGTCTTGTGTTAAATACTATACTTACCTGTAGTTTAGTACTATTATTTTTATAATAAAGTATAGAAATATTGCATCCTCAAAAAAAACCTTTAAAAACTACAAAAAAAAAATCGCGAATTGAGTGATAACAATAGCACGGGCAACGGCCGCCATTGCCAGAAGTCGAATACATCATTTTTCAAGCATTGAAGACTTTATACTTTTCTGGGATTTTTTTTTCCTAAAAAGAGTTCTATCGAGGCATGCATTACTGGGCTTTGGTAATAGCAGATAGGGGCTTTAGGCTTAAAGAGTTAAGACATAAAAACTTTCCACACAAAAAATGTAAGACTTGAATCTGTTGACCCAATTGTTTTCCAATGCATCTTATTGTTTACAGGCACCTGTTGAAGTCAAAGAAGAAAAAAACAAAACTGAGAGAAGTTCAAGAGCCAGTCTGAGATCCAGCCAGACTAAATTAGTAGCAGAACAAGATTCTAATATGACATTGGCCAATGTTCAACCTGAAGCTTTCCCATCAGAAGACAAGTTCTGGCCAGTAAGTTTCACTTTTTTTTTTTAATTTAAAATAAAAAATTTATGTCTTTCTGATTAACTGCATTTTAATTAGATTCATATTTAAAATGCCTGTTAGTAAACATTATTTTAATTCTTTGTAACTGTGGAATTTTACCGTGGACTCTGAAGTCATTTTGCTTCACTGTCCATTGTTAAAACAAGTTTATTATATTAAAAAAACTGTGTCTGTTGAACATCTCTTCCAGTTCTATGGCTACAATACAGGGAATCAGCTGATCCATGTTGCTGGCATTACTACGACTCTCTTCCCTACTGATGGCGGTCAGATTAAAACAGAGAGAACAGAGTTTGTCAATGGTGATTATAATGTATTTTTGGTATCTATTACATGAATCATAAACTGACTGACTTCATTAGGATTTATATTAAACCAAATTAAAATTCCTGACATCTAAGGGAGTGGTGCAAGCATGTTGGGTATGTTGCGTTTTGTTTAGTAGAGATTTAAATATATTTACTAAACATTTCTTTAAATATCATTTTGTTGAAATATATAAGTGGTGTAGAAGGGGGCAGGTCACATGAAATATTAATTTATTTAAAGGATTAAGAATTTTGTTGCTGTGGTGTACCTTGAAGGAGGGGATATCATTCTGATTCTTATCAAATGCTAAAAAAAATTATTTTGTAAAGAACTATAGCAGTTGGGAAATTCCCACATAAACTGTCATAATTATATTTATAATGTCAAGATGCCTCTAGCACAAAATATAGGTGTATACTTTTTGTGTATGTGTTTGTGTTTGCTTGTTTTTTTGTTTTTTTGTTGATGTAAAATATTAAGGATTGATTTTAAGTCCTTAAATAATTATTACATTATAATGTGCTCATTAAAAAAATCAGCAAAAAAGCAAGTTTTTGACTATAAATCCTTTACATACCAGACATACTAAAAAGAATGCTCATTATAATATGCATCCCGCTACAATTAAAAAATATTTTTTAAAAGTTATGTCTCAAATATATAAAGAATTTATAGTAAAAATACTTTGACATTCTGCCTGCTAAATTTCAGCACAATTTAATCACAGAAAAGGGTTATAAAACATGTTTAACATAGTGCGCACCGCGAGACAGATTAGCAATTAATAGCATTTACATTTACAGATAGGGAATATATTTCACACAAGTATCATCAATATAATACGCTACCACAGCACAACAGGAAAGTAATAAAAAGGTTGTTCAATATCATATGCACCACAACACTCTATCTAAAAAATTGACATGATACATAGAGATAAATAAAATAATCTAAAAATTTAATAATTTAATTACAGTATTATTGTATCTTGCCCTCAGTAAGTCCCTACATGTATTAAGAGATATTTAATGTATGATGCAGGTTTAATATACATTTTTAAAATTTTAAATTGTTCTGTCATATAGACCCATACATCATATATATATTTCCAGGAACAACTTCAGTAAGGTCTGTGGTATTGAAAGATGGCCATGTGTTCACAGTTCACTTACTGAACCCCATAGAAAATCAGGATGGTCCTCAAAAGACTGAACAAAAACCCCAGGAGGCACCTGCACCATCAGAAGAGGAGGTCTCCAAGGCAACACCCAACCTGGACACCGAAGCAGGAAACACAGCATCAGAAGAAGGTCCTATATTTGAAACAGGTAGATCAGGGGCGGATTAAGACTGCACGGGGCCCCGGGCTGCAATGAAACGGGGGCCCTATCCAGCCAGCATTCCTTAAAATAAAATTATTGTTAACAGCTAATATAGGACTGTAACTAAATATTAATAATAGGGCTGTTTTTTATTAAAGCTAAAAAAAGATGTATGACGTCATTAAACTGAAAATTTCAGGGGAAGTAACAAAAACAGGCAATTGACATTTTTTTATTTAAATGTAAGTAGTTCAATATAATATCAATCAGTTAAATTTTGTTATCGTTAATTAAGTAAAAACAATGTTTAATTTTTTTTAAATTACATTTTACTTATAAAACAGCTTATTTTAAAGTTTATACTTTAAAAATCTTTATTATTAAATAGAGAAGTTTGTACGTAAAAAAGCTAATTGTTAATAAATAATATAATAGTCCAAGTCACTGGATCTGTAACGCTGAGGAGCGATGTACGACAGTCTACAGCAGTTAGTTTAGTTGAAAAATCGTGTGTTGATGAGCGCTGTAAAAATATTTAATATGATGACGTCATTGTTTGGTTGCATCGGTGCGCAAAATGCAACCCCTATTATTAAATACTTTGCGTACATTTCAGAAAGTTTAATATTTCGTATTTATAAAAAAAGGACAAGTTAGTTGGTCTTTTGAAAAAGGTTGGCGCCGTAGGCGCCCAAAAAAAAGGGGGCGCCTCAGGCGCCCCGGCACAATCTAGTTATTAATAATTAATTATTTATTAATAAATTGATGACATTATTTACAATTAATTTTTTATATTTTCAAGGGTTCGAGCAAACATTTGTACACTTTTATTATAAATATAAAAAGTTTGGGGGCCCCTAACCATCAGGGGCCCCTGTCTTTAACCCGCGCAGCCCCCCCCCCCCCTTAGTCCGCCATAGAGGTAGGTAGAAGGTCATCATTAAAGCAGGTTGGTAGAAGGTCATCATTAAAGGAGGTTGGTAGAAGGTCAGCATGAAAACAGGTTGGTAGAAGGTCAGCATGAAAACAGGTTGGTAGAAGGTCAGCATGAAAACAGGTGGGTAGATGGTCAGCATGAAAACAGGTAGGTAGAAGGTCATCATTAAAGGAGGTTGGTAGAAGGTCATCATTAAAGGAGGTTGGTAGAAGGTCAGCATGAAAACAGGTAGGTAGAAGGTCAGCATGAAAACAGGTTGGTAGATAGTCTTCATTAAAGCAGGTTGGTAGAAGGTCTTCATTAAAGCAGGTTGGTAGAAGTCAGCATGAAAACAGGTTGGTAGAAGGTCAGCATGAACACATATTGGTAGAAGGTCAGCATGAAAACAGGTTGGTAGAAGGTCAGCATTAAAGCAGGTTGGTAGAAGGTCAGCATGAAAACAGGTTGGTAGAAGGTCAGCATGAAAACAGGTTGGTAGAAGGTCAGCATGAAACTAGGTTGGTAGAAGGTCATCATTAAAGCAGTTTGGTAGAAGGTCAGCATGAAAACAGGTTGGTAGAAGGTCAGCATGAAAACAGGTTGGTAGAAGGTCAGCATGAAAACAGGTTGGTAGAAGGTCATCATTAAAGCAGTTTGGTAGAAGGTCAGCATGAAAACAGGTTGGTAGAAGGTCAGCATGAAAACAGGTTGGTAGAAGGTCAGCATGAACACAGGTTGGTAGCAGGTCAGCATGAAAACAGGTTGGTAGAAGGCAGCATGAAAACAGGTTGGTAGATAGTCATCATTAAAGGAGGTCAGCATGAAGGTTATGTCGTATCATATCTAACACCTTTTGGTGAAGTCACTGTCAATGACTACAATGTCTATGTTAAACATATGAATGTTGTCAAAATCAACTTTTACGTGTTCAAACCCTCTAGGTCCTCAAACCTACTTATTCCATGATGAAAATCAATTTTTAGGATTTAGAAATTGATTTATTAAACAGAAGAATTAAAAATAATTTTCATAAAGGGAACATCAGTTGTTTTTTTTAAATTTTAAATTATTTTTCTAAAACAAGTATTATTTTTAAAGGTTTGAGTGGGGCAAGGGGGGATTGATTGTTCAGCTGCACTAAAACACATCCTTGTAAATTTTACTTTCAAAATTAATTATACAATAATAACAAATTTCTTAAAAAGATAAACACAGCTTATATGCACCGTAAAGTCATTATATGTTGCATTTAGGTTATTAATATTTACAATGAATTATTTGATAATTATGTGTGTTGCTAACTATTGTAAAGGGCTGTGAGGCCAGTCACTTACTGGGGTAATGCGCTATAAAAATTATAAAATTATCTTTATTATTATTATTAGCTGTTATTTTTTACAAAGCTCAACAACGTAACATTAGAAACATCACAATTCCGCATGATACAAATGTTCACAAAAGTCTTTGACCAATCAAATGCAACCAACATTTTGGTTATGTGTGTTTCCTACAGAAGCAATTCCAGCAGAGCAGACGCACGAAGCAAAGTCAGAACTCAGACCAGGACGGAGTGAGACCAAGCAGAAGAGAAGTCCGGTCAGCAAATTTGGGTCCATCACTTGCTTGCTGTCTGACGGCATGACTCTGGCTTTCAGTCAGTTTGGGCCGACTGGTGAATCTGCTGGTGAGTTGACTTTTAATGAGTTTTCAAGCAATTTTACAACTGGTGGCCTGAAGGTAAGATGACATCAGTTCATTGTGACAAGAATTTCTAAGTAAAGCTAATTTGCATTTTCAACCCTGCAGTTGAATTGTTGCTTTATTCTATATTGTGGCGGAACCATAGTCCAGGGGGATCCTGGCTCTCTCTTTGCCACAGAAAACATTAAAAAAAACTTTAACGGCTACAACAGAGCTTTGAAAGGGTCAAGTGGCACACTGTCACTTTGTGCAAATACATGACTAACACTTGAAGTCAGAGGTACAGATGAACACTCTATTAGCTCAGTTCAATATCTTTAGTTACGTTATCACACATCAAGTAATAATAATGGTCTGTTTCACACAATTCCAAAACCAAATACTTGACAATTTAGGCTCACTTACTCCTTATCCCTATGATTCATAGAAATAGAAAACCTATCATAGTGCTCTCTCATAGTCCACACTCTCTCTCTCTCTCTTAGTCCACACTCTCTCTTGATACAGACCGCACACTCTCTGGATTCCCAATATACCTTTTCCTACTACCCCAATTATTGCTGCCCAACTCAATATCCATTTCATACAAGGACTTATCCACACATTCAGAGTTCACTCACATTCCACAACCTAGAGGATGTTAACACCCGACGGTATCCCACCATGACAAATATGTTTAAGTGACTTGAAAGTATAATGCTGACTGATCTGGGGTATTTTTAAAGAAATCATTCAAACCAGCTTAAAACTTTCTGTTAATCCTTTAAGAACTTTAAAAGGTGAGATTATTTTACTAATCAAAACCCAAATCAAGGTATGTTTTTAGATGATATTGTTCAGATTCATTTTTAGCATCTTTCTATAACAATATAGATCTCAATTTAAATTTAAAATTTGAATCAAGAAATTATTTTTATTATCTGAACACATTTTAAAGTTATCTCAATGAGCAAAAACACCCAACAGTTTTGTGTTATGTTATAAAGTGTTTACTTGCCACTCTTGTATTAATTAATGTCTGTTTTTCTCCTGTTGATGTCGTTAGTATTTGAAAAAAAAAATCTGGTAAAACCTTTTGAGCCCCCGCCAAGCCTTCCCCAGCCCACATCAGCTAGAGATTCTTCAGGGGCCAACCCGATACCCAGCCCATCTGGTCAGAGAAGTAGAAATTCAAAAAAACTTGAAAGAATTGAGTCTGACAAAGTTTTGGTAAGTTTGAAGAGTTAATCCCCTCCACCCCTTTTTTTTAGTTTCCCTCCCCTTGATTTTTATTCATATTCACTCTACTTTTAGAATATTTACAAAGAACCTCACATAATTTAGAACAATTTTTTTTTTACTTAAATGCATTTTAAAACACTTGAACTTGTAATACATATTTCTGCTGGGTTAAGTTCTGTTTTGATGACAATCAATATTTATTTTTGTCCATTTACAAAGTTTTACAAATCTGTTATTTTAAGTAATGAACAATTATGTCCCAACACCCATTTACTTTCCATATATAAAACAATTTATTCCAAGTAAATTTATTTTGTTATTCAATCTAAAGAGATAATTTTTTGGGGGAACAATGAATATTTTTCTTAAAAATATAACTAATTGTTTACATATTTGAAAACCTATGGAACAACTGTTGGTTCACTACTTTAATTTGTATAAAATAAATGTTGTTGCTGAAGAAGTCATTTAGAATGCATATCTTTTTTGTGTGCATCTGTGTGTCCTATTGTGTATTTGTTTGTTTTTTCAAATAAAATTTTGGTGTCTTTTGTTTCATTGTAGTCTGAAGACTCAGTTCCTGAGGAACCCAAGAAAGAGGAGGAGCCACCGCAGTTTAAACAAGAGTTTCAAGAAATTTACATCACCTGTCCTGATGGTCTTCACGTTTCATATTACTTACAAAGTTCTGTTGGTATGTTTGAGTGGTTGGTTTGATTTCACTATGTTACAAGGGTATGCACACACACACAATTTTTTTTAAACGACCGGGGGGGGGGGGCATAATCTTTTAAATTGCCTTTAAACAGTTCATTTGTTTGATTGAGTTAATCTCACTCTGTTATAGTATGAAGGAAGGAAGGAAGGGGAGACTATCTAGATATTGCCATGCTACAGTTTTTGATGAAAAAAAAAAGTTAGGTTTTTATAAAGATACATTTTCCTTCTGGGATTAATTTATTTACTTTCAGTCATATAAAGGAAATTAAGCCCACTAGTTTTTTTTTTCCCCAGGTTTACAATTTTCTTATACCATTGTGTCTCAATCTCTAGCTGTTTCTTGTAGCTCAATCTCTAGCTGTTTCTTGTAGCTCAATATCTAGATGTTTCTTGTAGCTCAATATCTAGATGTTTCTTGTAGCTCAATATCTAGTTCTTTCAGTCTACATAATGTCTGGCTTATTGTTAATGCTTATTTGTAGAGCTGCAAGTTGAACTATTGACATCTAGATTTGTTTTGTTCATAAATAATCCTAGTAAATAAATAAATCCATTTAACTCTTTTTCTCCGGAACAACGCTGCCATCGTTGATTTCAAAATGACGTTTCTGACAGATCAACGATGGCAGCGTTGATTTATTAAAAGGGAATAGTTTCGTTTCTTTACATAACTATTTAACTCAAATTAGTTTTAATGTATTCTAGAATGATTTCCCTTGAATTAAAAACTCGGAAATCGGTTGTTTGAACGTGTTTTCACCACGAAAGAAGCGTTTGAAAGGCTTGTTTTCATTTTCGTTTTTACGTTTGTTTACAAACATGGATATTCAACTAGCTCATCTGGTTATTGATCAATTATTATTCTAAATACTACGATGATAAACAAGTTATAGTTTTTTAAAATGATTATTGAGATATTAATTTTAAATTGCCGATGAAACATACGCTTAGTCTTATCACTATCAGTCTTAGTGCTAGTACTAGTAGTAGTAGTAGTAGTTGATAAAAAAAAATAAGTTGACAAGTCATCTGTTGATAAACATCATGTCCCACCTACGTCTCAAATCTTGATGAATATTTATGCTACAAATAATAATATTGACTATATGTAATGTAATTTGAAAGCTGTTAAACTTTTAACTAAAACTAAGTGGAGTTTTAGATATAATTTAAAACAATTTCTAGTTACAATATGTATAGCTTCAAGTTCCATTGTAAACAGTTCAATTTTTTGTATAATTTTCCAGTGTGGGTGACTATGGATAATGAGCTCTAACATTATATTTATTTTCTTATTTGAAGTGACATTGTTTCTATTTGGTGCAAAAATGAATATAGTTTCTAAAAAACACTGCTTTATTACATTTTAGATAAAAATCTAAATTTTAGTGACTTTGAATGAGGTTTTGTAAAAAAAAAAATTAAAATTTTTTCAAATAAAACTTTATTTTCATTACAACAAAATCATAATATTTTATGGAAATAAGGTCAGGAGTCTGTGTTGCCTAAAAACATTATTCATATTCCTTTAATTCAATACCAAATATATTATTATCTGTTAAAAAATAAAAAAGTTATTAACATTTTAAGATGGCATAGTAGCTCGCGACAAATTTCCAAAATAGATAATTCCGTCAAAACGTGGAAAATAATTATGGAGAAAAAGAGTTAAGGATATATGGGAAACTCAGCAGTGAATATGGGTAAATTATATGTTTATGTCTGTATTAGGTGTGACGCCCCCAGAGCCGGACGTTTACCAGCTGGTGGTCAGGCAGAGTTACCCTTACAAGACCAGCGGTGTCCAGCCGTGCGAGTCCCACCGACACAGATACGTATCCACCGAGGTCTCACGCTGCCTCACCCACAATGGTGATGTCATAAAGAACATGGTGGATGGCTCCGTGGAGGTACTCAATGTGACTTCATATTAAAATCTTTTTAAGGAATCTTTTTTTTGTTTGCTTACATCCAGTCAGGGCTGGCTTTAGGCATAGGTAAACTAGGCAGCTGCCTAGGGCCTCTGATTAGTCTCGTCATTAGTTGGGGCTAGCACGAGAATCTTCTATATTTATTTGTTATTTTTCTATTACATTTAGGGCCACCAAATTCACTTCGCCTTGGACCTCCATTTCCCTTAGGCCGGCCCTGATATAGTTTAAAATATTAAAGTTGTTTGCTTCTAACAAATGGATCTCTACAGGTGTGTCTGATGTTTGGAAACTACACTTTAGTCCACTAACCTATGAATCTTTTTTTTTTTTTGGGATGTTTATAATTTGGCTAATTTGTGTCTTTCTATTGTCAGGTCCTCAGTGCTGATGGGACAGTCAGTGTTTTTACGGGGGAATGGGGAACAGATTTCACCAGACCCCAGTCGGTAGATTCTTCCAATCCTGAGGCTGCAGCTAAGAAAAGTAAATAATCACAATAATCATCTGACAGTGTGCAACTCATTTAAAATCTAGATAAACATGCCGTCCAACATAACTTACAGGCTTAACATCTAAACACACATACCAGCAAACATTGGCTGAATTATCTAAAAACCTCCCATTCAATGGTAATGAAATAATTTAACATCATTACTATTGCTTTAGTAGAGAGCAAATCATATTTGAACCTTTAAATAAACTGAGAATATCTCCCAAATAAACTCCCATTGTACTACTTTAACACAAAAATAATAATAACTCAACAGCACCAAGAAGATACATTTTGTAATAACACTCAAATTAAAATTGAAGTCGATTTATGTGTTTTTAAAAATTAATAGTTTGTTCTAGCCTGAATATAATTTATCATTTATTTAATATGTCGGAACAGCTGCCTTTTTTCAATGATTGCTTTGACAGCTACCTCATTTGAATGATGGCTTTGACAGCTACCTCATTTGAATGATAGCTTTGACAGCTACCTCATTTGAATGATGGCTTTGACAGCTGCCCTGTTTAAGAAATGACTTTGACATGTTTGAATGATTTCTTTGACTTGTTGCACCTTCAGGTAAGGGCTCCGTGAAAGAATTCAAAATGGAAGAATCCTCAGAATCAGAAGTCAACGTTCAGCAGAGCCTCCCCTACTGGATCATCACTTACCCCAATGGGGAACGAATGCAGGTCTCCAAGAGTTTAGGCTCCAAAGAACTCCCACATGTTCCAATATCCTTGGTCTCCGACCCAGATACCCAACAGGTTGATTCATAGATTTTTAAAAATTCAGATATACCGCTGGCCTATGTGTAGCACTGCTGCGGAATATATTTTTTTTAGTGTTTAAATTTCAATTTGTTCAATGCAACTCTTTGAAATGTTATTTAAGTCAGCATCTTGAAATGATTTAATTAGTTAACTTATTGCCTCACTGAAAAGTAAAATGTTATATGGAATTTTGTTAAGATGGAGAAAAATTTTTGTTTTGTGTTTTGTACAGACCATGGCCACCAGGGATGACCATGTGGTGACTATCAGCTTCCCTGATGGAATGACCATAGTGGAGCATGCCGACGGCACACGCATCACAGTCTATTACAGGGAGACCCCCATCATTCTAGATGGTAGGTCCTCAAAGTACATGCCTAGCTCACTGCCTCCCTGAAACCTGAGTTAGTGTGTTATTCAGATGCAGGCATTCAATGTTGATGACAAGGCAAACTCAAAGACAATAACAACAGCTCACAAAACCTGCTAATTCTAATTTGTGTCCATTCTGCTACTTAAGAAACTTTTGAGAAGTCAATATGATGCATGGCATTGTATTTTAAGGAAGGATTTAATTGTGTAAATGCTTCTTTGTGTCAATGCTTGTTTGTGAAAAAGGGAAAGGTAATTTTGTTGTAGTTTGTCTTCATTCCTAGTTTAACTGTTGTGAGGCTTGAAATGTTTTTAACATATTATTCTCATTCGTTAATTCCCTCTTGTTTGGCACTCTGCAGAAGAAGGCAAGAAGTCTGAACTTGCTCTTGCCACTTACAAGTTCATCAAAGTGGAATGCCCAGGGTTTGCGACGGTGGAGTTTAATTGTGAGACCTCAGAGAATCTGACGGTGTTTGCTAACGGATCCAGTCTCAATGTCTTCCCTGACGGCTATTACATATTACACCATGCAAAGGGTGGCAGGATTGAGGTGAGCCTTGTGTATTACTAGTTACATATTACAAATATGGTTGGTATTTTTATGGATTAAATCTACTTATATAGCTGCATTATTAAGCAAAATATGAAATGGGAAATCAATAATTCAATAATATATGATGACAACTATATTTGTGTGCACAAAATTTTATAACAGAAAAATCTCGTCTGTTGTAGAGAAAAAATTATAATTCATTTTGTCCTCATTTGCTTGTTTAAAACTTATTTAGTAAAATACCTAATTTTTATTCCGACACTATTTGTGTCAATATTAGTAAATTTCTAGGTTTTGAGATGCACACTTATAGTATGTAAACATAATTTACAGCTAGTTTCAATTTTAAATTAACCTTTTTGTCTACTTTAACATCTCTGAACTTAAATGATTATTTTTTAAGAAACGGAAAGTTAACTGCCTGAGAATCAATGTTAACAAAATGTCAGCACACTCTTGATAATGTGTCCAATTTGGCAGGTGGATGTTGATGCTTCAATGGTTTATTACCCACGCCGCAACAATTTCATTACGCCAGTTTTTCAAGATCGTCAGCTCCAGTACATCATGCGTCACAATGATGATATTATAGTGGAGACAGTGGATCCCGACGGGAACACGTTTCATGTACGATCCACAGGGGACTTCAATGTCATACCAGCTCGTGGGGAGGACTCCTTGTCAGAATACAGTGAACAGAGTATTGCTAAGGTAAACATGATCATCAACACTGTTGACAGAATTTCTTTCAGCGTTTCAGACAGACCACATGGACAACTACAAATCTTATTTCAGTCAGGGGCCATAACTGATGTCAGGCATCTTGAAGGGGAGCTCATGACATTTTGATGATATTTATATAGGGCAGTGATGGCGAATTTTTTCGGGTCATGTGCCCGAAATTCAATTGAAACTCACTTATTTTTTAAGCAAGGTGTCAACACTCCCACGAAACAATGATTTGATTAACACTTAATGTATTAAAGCACGATAATGCGCCTCGCCATTATTACCAAAGCGCTGTAAAGCACACTTGGTTAAAACTCTCTTTAGAAACGATGTTAACAGGAAGTAAAAACTCTTCAGTGTTCAGTGCATGAAAGAAGATGTATTTGATTTTTGGCTATGGCGGCCGTTTCCCTTGCTAGTGTTATTGATCGATGTGCGAATTTATTTGGTAGTTTTTATGTGTTTTTTTTGAAGATGTGACTTTGCTATACTTTATTACTAAAATAATAGGACTAAACTACAGGTAAAAATAGTTTTAAACTCAATAAGGTCCTTTGGATACATAAAATAACCATTCTTATCCTAAAATATGAAGTCAGTATGACAGTAATAATATAAATGGATTTTATGCAATTTTTCAAATTTCATAACCAGTTGATCGCAATTCAGGAAATTCTTACTGGACTGAGGCGGAAATTTTCCTAAAACCTTATGGCACATTAAGAGATAAGGAAGTAATATTTTAGTCACATGCTGGAAGATGATGCTCTGTGTGCAGTCTGTAGCACCCGTGCCATAGGTTCGCCATCACTGGTATAGATGTGTCGAACTGTAAGATCAATTTGAGATCATCTTTGAAAAGGGTTCTGAACCGCAGGAACAATTTCTGATGATGGGGATGAGAGGAATGCAATATTACCCCAAATACAGGGAGGGTCATTCATCTTTGTCTCTTCCTGTACTTTGAGACAAAAAAAAAAAATTCCGGTACAGGTTCTTTAGAAAATACCTAGTTTGATATGTTGATAAAATTTATAAGATATAAGAGATTGACAAGTTTCTTGACATAAATACAACTTTACTTATCAACTGGCATTTTTTTTCCTACCGACTCCAGGACAAGAAGGTCACAGCTTATAACCAGCATGCTCCCAGGTTTTTCATCATCCATGCTGACGGCAGCGGCACCGAGCTGCTGAGATACCAGGACATCGCCGAGTACCTGTCCGTGGCGGAGCACAACCCAGCAGCAACTGTCATCAAGGAGGTCATCCCTGACCACCCGGGCTGTGTTGGGATCACCATCCTGAAGCCTTACCTCCTGGATCTGTCTGAGAAGTGGTTCAAGAAGTATGACCAGGAGTCAATCATCCCATCTGGAATCAGGTAGAAGATGTTGACTTTTTATTATTACAAGCCCAAAAGGTCCGCACTGTCAACCCTCCAGGAGACAACCCACTCGTCCCATGTTTTTTCTGTTCCCGAACCATCCGTGCCAGAATCGGTCTCGTCAGCCATCTGCGCAAACATAGGCAAAACCAGTTCCAGCAACCCTCGGATGACTAGAGTGGTCATTGTTGACTCGATGGACGAACAAACACACAATTTTTTTTTATCTCTAAAGTTTTAAGAATAGGATTTTAAAAATTTGTTTTTTTACATGTATCTCTCATTAATAAGTATACTTAATTTATTATTCATAATTTAAAAAAAACACATAAGTTTTAAAGAATTGTGTATATTTTTTAACATTTTAATTTAAAATTTAGTCAATTTAAATAGGTGTGTGAGGTGTGTGGATTCTAATAGCAAAGAAATAGTCAAAGTTTTTTTTTAATGTTTATCTTGGAAATAAATTTTAGTCAATTAAAATTTTAAAAAAGAGATGAATCAAATAAATTTGAAATATTTCTGAGGTTTATTTTAATTAGTTTCTCTATTATTTAAAATGCTATATTTTAAAAATTGTAAATTTATCATGATGCATGAATCTTGTCAGTTGGTAATACTTCCAGGAAATCAAATTAATGTACCCTTGTGTTGAGAGTATGAGATCTGTTTCAGGTGTCGTGACCTAACAACTCTACCACCCAAAGAATACAAAAAGCCAGGCCCCAAATTTGGAACAAACGTAGGGAAGGGACTCAGCATAGGAAGCCTGACCAAAGGGCCTCCAAGAATTCCTATACTCAAGTGCCCCAACAAGTTGGAGCTCAGACAACTAGTGCAGTATAAGCCTATGACCGAACAACTAAGAAACAAGTAGGAATCTTAAACATAATCCAATTCTAGGGGCTCAAAGAAACCTTCAACATATTACATTTCTGGGGTCTCAACATTCAATTAAAATTATTTTTAGTGCCTTCATGTAACTTTCAACTTAATCTATAAATAGCTCATTTAACCAGTAAGAAGTAAAAAGGAATCCAATTTTAAATTTACATTTATTTTGCACTAGAACAGGGGTGGCGAACAAACGGCTCTCGAGCCGCATGCGGCTCCGGGCCAAAATGAATGCGGCTCTTTGCCTCTTATCATTATTTTGTATACTGTGGCTCTTTGCCAAGTTTGGATTTTGTTTTAGATACATCGTCTTTCGATACTCATTCCTATGTCACAAGTTAGTGGAAAGGGAAACTTCTCTCAAGGTGTAAGTTCTGAGTACTTTCTAGATTCTAGGAAAACCCCTGCAAAGTGACTTCCATCACTTCTAGGAAAACCCCTCTGAAAATCAATGTTCCTTAATGAGTTCGGGGAAACCCCCTCCTTTAGGTCGAGTCCCTGCATCTCCCAACCTTTTTAAAAGAATGTTTTATAAATAAAGAGGCTCAGTCTTTTCCCGGACGTGAGCTAGTGCAGTTTAAAGTTCTTTTCTTTAAGGGGAGGTTAAACCCCTAAAATCTTAATTTTGTGTTATAAAACGTAAAATTTGAAAATATTTTTTTTACTAAGTTCAAATATTCATTTCCAAATACAATGATACACTTAATTTTTAAATAAACGCATTATAAGTATTTTAATTTAATTACTTAAACTAGTAAGGTATGAGAAAAAACACCTAATTAATTATGCAAAAATGTTAAATTATTTAAATCATTGATAACTTTAGTTCCCCTGGGCCGATCTCCAAAATGTTTTGTGTGAAATATGCGAATTTAAAATCTCTACCAACTTATTTAAATGGAAAAAATAATTGTAAAAATAATTTTCATTGGTTGATAGAAGGCAACTCTCTTTGCTTAAGCCAATCACAGCCCTTCTTATAAAAAATCATTGTGGTTTCCGGAAGATCTAGTTGTTTACGTTCTATAACCCACGCTATAAAGTTAAATGTGCAAGTTTTTCAAAGTTGTTTTGGATTTTCTGTTTTAAAAGGACCTGTGATAAGCTTGTTTTAAAATAATTTTAAGTATACAATAGCAATGGATAAAGTTAAAGTAAAAAGGAATGGGAATAAATATAGTAGTAAAAAGCGTAAATTTCAGGGAAATAAATATACTAAAAAGAATAAGCTTAGTGATAGTACTAGTACTAGTTATATTATTGTTAAAATTGTATGCTTTTGTGTGGTGTGGCTCTCTGACTCTCACAGTTTAAAATTTTGGCTCTTTTTGTAGAACTTGTTCGCCACCCTTGCACTAGAAAATAAATATAATAATTTGTGTAAAATTTAAATGAGTAAACAAATGCGAAATGGCCAAAAATAATTCCAAACTGAGGTTTGTTTATAATGTCTTTGGAATACTAGTCATTTAATAGGACAATGTTCTAGATTAATTCTGGATAATAGAGAACTTTGACAAATACGAAGACCTTCAAAATCATTTTGAAATATTAAATCTATTTAATGTTAACTTGAATAAGCAAAAACAAACAAAAAATACTGTTAAAATGGAGTTAGCTTCGCAAGGAAAATTTTAAGCTAAGAAATCTCATAGCATTGCCTTGACCTTTTTCAGGCTAAAACATGGCGTGTTAAAATATTCTGAAGCTGTCGTGGCCAGGATGAGGGCAGACAATCTGATGGCCGTGACTGACCCAAGAGATGAGGTGGAAAAGACGGCTGCGGCAGAAATTAAAAAACATGTTGAATCTGCGAAATTGAAGGAAATGCCAGATTCTGATAAACTCAAAGAATTTGACCCAGGTAAAAGGGAAATTAACATATCACATAAATGAGATTCAACAACTACAGACATAAATTTTCCAATCAAGTTTAACTTTTGTAATGCAAATGAAATGTTTTAGTTCCAATGTTAAGGGCTATGATCTGTTAACAAAATGTGAGTGAGACTGAATCAGGCTTAGTGAGCACATCTGTTAAAGAGGACGTCTGTTAGTGAGCAGATCAGTTAGTGAGCAGCTATTTGATATTTTGATTACAATTTTCTTAACCGTAATTTGCAATTATTATTTTTATTATTTTTAATGTAAGTTAAGTTTATTTTACATTATGTTCAGTCATAATTTCTCTACCATACAAACTTATTTTGAGGCAAGTCAGTATTAATTATTCAATGTATTGTGTATAACTACAGTTTGCTTAATTATTACTATAATTAAAATTTTATAAAATTTTCCAATGCAACACTGATATTGTACATTAGTGTTGCAGATAAACTTCATTTAACTACTTGTAGATCACCATTGCATGACCACCATAATATATCAAACAGGTTTTTCAACATATTTTACCTGTTTTACTCCTTTCATCCACTGGCACTGTATCAAGTGACCTCCAGTTAATACCATTCAAACTAACTGTTGTACTGTAGCCAGCGTTACCATATTGTCACAGTATTCTATGACCACAAACTAACTGTTGTACTGTAGCCAGCGTTACCATATTGTCACAGTATTCTATGACCACAAACTTTCAGATCATGTCAAGTCAATATATGAGCAGGCCGTAGCCCCAAAGCCCACAACTCCACCTCCCATCCCTCACCCTCAACGCACCTCAGCAGACCGTGAACAGGAGAAAAGAGAGATGGAAGAAGAGAGAGTGAACAAGCAAAAGATAAAAAACCATGAAATTGAACCTTATTTCCGCAGTGAGATAGGAAAGGCTTTCCTTCTCACCCAGGTAAACTGAAAGTCAATACTGATCAATGAATTTATTACTATTTCATAATTAGCACATCTTATCTTATCTGTTAAAGATGCTCCTTCTGTACAGAAGATTATTGTGTCCTACGTTATGATACGAATGCTCAGACCATGCCGGTCTGTTGGCAAGTGACGCAGCATTCACAAGCCATGGCTGTGAGAATTCCATGCTATTTCCAGCCACCTTTGTTTCCCTAACTGGTGTCAGTTTCAGTTACCCGTTTAGAGCTGAGTAAACTCAGTGATACCCTTGGGCCCGGGAAAAAATTTAAGCCTTCACAGAATTTCAAACCTGTGACCATTGGTATGCCACCCGAGCGCGCATGCTGCTCAACCTCTGTGCCCCTAAGCTATCACCATAAATTTTTTGTCCCTAATTTGACAAAATGTCATCATTGGATCCCCCTGTTATAAACTCTGTCCAAATTTAAAATCATATTGTGGTCTTGTCTTTCTGAATTAATTTCAATATCTCCCGTAGGCCAGTGATGTGGACGAGATGATGCGTCAGCTTACAGAGGACCGAATTCAGAAGGGCTCTATGAATGACAGGAACAGTGAAATGAGTTTTTCATCTGAGGTTGACTCCACTAAAAATAACATACACAGTAAGTTTGTAATTACAATTAATTGTTATTCTTTTAACTTGACTTTTATCTTATCTTATCTTAGATATACAGACTCTCCTTCTATGCAGAAGATAATTGCGTCCACAGACCATGACAGATGATCTGTTGGCAAGTGATGCAGCGGTCACAGGCCACGGCTTTGAGGGTTCCACGCATTACCCAGCCGCCTAACTTTTGTTAGTTAGGTACCCATTCAGAGCTGGGTGACTCGGGGACTCCTCAGGCCCTGGGAACAAATCCTCGCCTTCGCATGGATTCAAACTCGTGACCATCGGTATGCCAGTCGAGCGCGCTACCACTCGACTACCGCGTCCCAGAAACATTCATCTCTCAAATGGAAATAAGAAATGTTCACTGTTAACAGAATATTTCTTTATGCAAGACATTTCATGATTTCTCTAACCTAAACTCTGGAGTCCTCAAAACCAAATTTTTTAAAAAGTATTTGAGGAATTAAGGAATTTGAAAAATGGATTCTGTTTAACATTGAGCATAAAAAAATATATATATTCTTGTTGCAAGTTTGGATTCAGCTACTAAAGGGCACTTTGTAATAGTCTCAGCATCAGTGACATTCAGTACAATAAGATGAATAAAGACAGTGTTGTATGGTGCTGCTCAGCAGATGAAGCAGGTTGCCCTGGTATTAGCCAAGGCCTAATGAGACTAAGTCTCAGGCCAAAATAATATGTGTAAGAATAAGTACAGTAAGATGTATTCACAAGTTATGAAACTAAAAGGCTAAAACTTATATAAAGTGAACTCCATCCACATGAAGAAAGCCCAGGTTAATAAAGACAGTATTGTCTGATTTTGTTTTTCAGCCAGACATGGCTTTAATATTTTTTTAAACATTATTTTTTTTACAAATTTGTCCACGTTATTTCCTGCAGCTCACCAGAGTGACCAGCCATCTTCAGCAACACAGTCTAGCAATAACCAGAAGACAACCAGGGATACACCACTGTCATCAGCAGGTAATATAATACTGACCACTTTTATGTTACATCTACTCTGCTTGTCTTTGGGAATCAATCTAACATTTAACAGGACTTCAATATTATTGAGCAACCATAAAATCTAATGTTTCCAATAGCTATGAAATTCTTGCAATCTATCATTAATCCATTTAATATTTGACTAATGACAACTATGCCTGTTTAATGCATCTAGAACCTGGTTTATAGCTCTCTAAAAGTTTCAGACACATTTAATACCTGTTTTATTATTTTAATACTTAACTCTTAATGTGCCATTAGGTTTTCAGAAAACTTCAGCCTCAGTCCCTTAAGAATTTCCCAAATTGCGAACAACTGGTTATGAAATTTTAAAAATTGCGTAAAATCCATTTAATGTTGTATTGACTTCATCTTTTAAAAAAAGAATGGTTATTTTATGTATCCAAACGACCGTATTGTGTTTAAACCTATTTTTACATGTAGTTTAGTACTATTATTTTAATAATGAACTATAGAAAAATTACATCTTCAAAAAGAAACCTTAAAAACTTCCAAAAAACTTCGCGAATCGAACGATAACAATAGCGAGGGAAATGGCTGCCATTGCCGGAATATGAATACACCTTTTTTCATGCACTGAAAAGTTTTTATTTTCTGTAATTTCATTCCTAATGGGAGTTCTATCGAGGCTCGATTTACAGCGCTTTGATAATAACGATGAGGCTCGCATTGTCGCGCTTTAAGACATTAAGAGTTAATCTTAATCCTGGATTTTATCAAATATTCTTCAGCAGATGTTTGAGTTAAAGTTTTATGAAGTTTCCAACCTTATATACCTTGTAAAGTGTGTTGATATATAGTTTTTTTTTCTCTAATGCTAATATCCCAGTGTGAGCTTTCATTATCATTTCTTTTCTTCTAACTTTTTTGAAGGTGTGTTTTTTTTCCCTTAAGACTCACATTGCTGTGTATTTATTTGCCTGTGTTGTAAATGAAGGTGACACAAGTGAAGTTGTTGCAATAACTCCCTCTGATGGTCTGCGTCCCCATAACCCGACGCCCGCCCATGCTACAGGCCAGGGAAGCCCTTCCCCCATGAGACCAGAAAACCCAACACCAGCCCAGGCTGGTCAGAAAGACAAATCAGGTGATTTAAAATATTTGGGCTGTCCTTATTTTCAGGGGGCCAATCTTTTTAAATTTTTAATCTAACTTTCAAAATCATTGTGATTATTTTTAGTATTTTTACAGCAGTTAATAAAGTATTGCAAATTGTAGCACCAAATTATGTATTTTTATTTCATCATTACAGAGCATTATAAAGTGACACTAAAATAATAAGATGGAATGGACCGAAAGGCTTAAGAATTTTTTTAAGAAATAACAAAAACCCTCACCAAAATAATATACATTGTAGAAATTGTGTATTCCAGTTAATTAAATGCTGAATCTACAGGTAAACTAGATGTAAAAAAAATGCATAAAGCACACACCAAAATGAGAAAAGTGCCCACTATAGTAAAGGGAGATCATGCACCTATCCAGGAGGACCCCATGGAAGATGGTAGATAGTGTTCAGTATCAGCTGACTGAATCTATAAATAACAATGCTATAGCTTGCAGTGCTGATACATGATGTTACTGAATTGATTTTGGTTGGATTGGATTTATTTTTATTTATTTTTTTTACTGCTTGTGAAGGCTTGCAGGCTTGCAAATTTTCCCCCCAAATGGCAAATTGTTAATATTATATGATGCCTACAATTAACTTTAATCATTAGTGTAAATGACAGGGATGAAATTAATCTAAGATAGTGTTGTTTTTCTCTTCCTCACTGGACTAAACGATAAGATTCCAAATGCAGAATTAAAAGACTTTTGAAATACTCAATCAAGACTTATAATTAAAAATTTAACTTTCTAAATATGTATTCCCCTTTCATGCCTAAATTAAATTCTTAACTTTCTAAAACCATTATATTGTTACCATTATTCTCTCCTGCACACTTTTCAAAGATCATATCTGAACCCATACTGAAATTATTTAAATTTAAAATATATGTTAATTATGTATATATTCATGTTGGGAGTTTATGTGTATAAAATATAACCTGATTTTGTGTGACTAAAGTTTTACATCTAAGCATCTTTTCCTTATCTGTCTTTACTCAAGATTAGTACTGAAACACATCATGATGAATGAAATGTTGAAAATCATTTAAACTATCACACGTTCGCTTAATTATTGCAATCACTTTCCTCTTGAGGGATCCAGGTTTTCCTCAAGATGCCATCTTAACAAGTCATCTAGAAATACTAAATAGAAAGAATACAAAGAAATCTCTTTCAATATTGCTGTTTAATTAAATCTATTTATTAGGGCTTAATGATTAATTTCTCCATTAATAGTTAAAAATTGATTGATTAAATATCGATTAAAGTGATAACAATTCTATTTAAAATTTAAGAAAATATTTATATTTTTTTTCAATTTATTAGAAAATAATAACTAAACAGTTTAATAGCCCAGATCACAGGATCTGTATCGCGGAGGAACATAGTACAACAGTCCAAAGCATTTGAAAAAGTTCAAAATATTATTTTTCTATTTTTATAAGACAGGGGAAATAACTCAATAAAACAAAAAATGTGAATTACCTATTTTTGTTACTTTCCTTTACTTGTTTTGCTTTAATCGAAATTAACGATTAATTCATTAAATTAATCGTTAATTTTCCAAAAGTTAACAATTAAATTTAAATTAATCATTACCAGCCCTACTATTTAATTTATGAGGCTAAAAACATGCATAATATTTAAATTTTTTTAAAAGTTATACTTCTTTGCACTTACTTCACTAAGCCTAGATGTCGAGTATGATATTGATTGCATTATGAAACAATTTTTCTAGCTTTTTACCAAGCCCTGAAAATGCCACTGCTTTATAAGGGGCTCCAGGGCCATGTTTTGGAACCTTTTGGGTTACAAGTTTTTTAAAAGGCAATAGACTTTTGTAAAACGAAATTTCATTTAAAATAATTACTTTCAAAATGTTTTTGCCTAGCTTTTTGTATAGGAAAGTTATTGAACAGGTAATAAATAGTAAAATCATTTCTCAAATTATAAATTGTTAAACAAATCTTAGCAATTAACCTGATTTGTATAAATGAAGTATTTCTGTGTGGCTAAAGGATTGTTATTCAGACCACAATGATCAGTTATGATAGTTTGTTTTCAGTTCGTCACCAGTGTAAAAATAAAATAAAAAAACATTTTTGAATATGAAGAATATACCAAGCAATGTTAGAAATGTTTTTTAAAATGATAAGACAATGAAAAGTTTACTTAAAATTAAAGAAGGCAATCACACTCACTGTTAGTAATTCATTTCTTTAGAGTCAGTTTGTTTGGGTAACAACTTATATTCAGGTTCAGTCTGGTCATTCACTATTTAAAATTTTGATTTTTGTTCTAAAAACTGATTATCAATCTAAGACATCTGGTTTGAAACTGGTTTTGATTTTTTTACAAAATGGGTATCAAAAATTAACATAATTATAGGGCCCTTTTTAGAATCTTTCCACGATTTTGATATATTCTGAATAATCTAGATTGTTGTTTATCATCCATAATCATCCTTTTACAGAGGCATGATTGCGCCTCTCTGCTTATGCACAGTTTTGTTTTGTCAACATTTAACTATAAATTTGATTGAAAAATAGTCTAACATTATTTTAATGTTTTATTGATATCAGTCATTGGCACTGGATATTAAGTGAGAATGCTACATAGTGTTTTCCTTTAGATTGTCGCACACACACACACATAAAATCATTTTGGAGGAGAGTTCTCTTGTTAAAATCAATATGAAACCATTTCTGAAGAAATCATGATGTGTTCTCACAAAAATTGTTGCAATGAATAAAATAAGTTTAAGTCAGTGACATTAGTTAGTGGTTTGGGTTAGGTTATTAGCAGAGGTCGATTTGAGAAATGGTGAATTTTATGATTCCCATGTTATTATTATTAGAAGTTTGATTTAGTTGCATCATTTATGGATTATGTACTTTGTGCTTATTACTTTTGTTTCAAACTTATATCCAATTTCAAATATCTTTACCGACATGTTTTGTAAATAATTTGGTAAAGTTCAAGTTATTAGTTCTTGTTAAGCATGTATATAAAAAATGTATTACTTGAAATTGGAGCATTAAAATCTCATATTACAGTGCCAAATTAATATGCATAATTTACTTATTAGTTCTTTTTGAATTCACAAATTATTTTTCTTAAAATTCACCTATACTTTTTAATGTCATGAGTATTTTCTTTCAAATTTCACTGAAAGTTATTAAAATTCCTGTCATGTCACTCAAAAGAACCTAAAATCAAAAATATTTCTAACATGACTTGTATCTGTGTGATTCAGCAGTTTCAGTGATCAGCCAGCAAATTCATGCCAATCCTCTTATAACCAATGTCAATGGCCAGGTGAGATCTGAAAAAGTGGTGATTCCTGTTTCCATCAAAGGAGGACGGCAGGGGGCACAGCCAAACTTGAGGGTATAGCTTTGATTTTGAATTTGTTTGAACTATTCTCATTTTATTGTGTTTTTAAAGTCTTATCTATTCATCAGGATGTGGCCTTCACAAATAATTCCCTTCATTAATTATACTTGAGCTTTTCTTACATTTTTTATTTATGGTTACTGGGTTTTACTTAGTTGAGATCAGATGCTCTTGTTTGCTAAGACTACCTCGAAATAAAAGTTTAATTTCAATTTTTTGGTCATTTTAAAATTTCTTTATCAAAATTGATTCACTTCAAATCATTATCTATAGATTTATTGTGAAGACCTTGGTTGACTTAAAGTTATCTTTACACCTCTCAACATTCACCTGAATGTTAAATGCTTGTAATATCTTATTTTGCTGAAAAAATAAAACAAATTCATTATTGGTTTCAATGTATCTTCTAGTTCAGAGAAATTGAAGACCCTGTTCGTCGTCAAGTGAAAACCTCACTGACTGTTGGGGCCACCCCCAAGGGCCAAAAACTCCTGACAGAAATGAGAGGCTTGATTTGTTACCCTGAAGGTGTTGATTTTGGTGTTCTGAAAGAAGGTTGCACTTATGCTTATAACGTGTACCTGAAGAACACAGGTGTGGACACATGCAGGTTTAAGGTGATACCTCCTCCCCCTGCCACTGGACTGAGAGTTATATTCAAACCTGGGCCAGTGAGTTATTCTTGAGTTTCTTGGAAGGGATTAATACTTTTAATTAAGCATTAATACGAATACTTTTAAGGGTATTTATAAATACAAATAATTTACTATTTACCCGTGCTTCATTAGCTGGAAATTTATTTCTATTATGGTACACATTATTCTACATGGATATTATTTATTAATTGACTAGTCAAACTCATGCAGAGTAAACCTATTTTACAATTACTATTTACCAGGTGGCAGCAGGCATGAGTGCTACCTTGACCCTTGAACTGTACGCTATAGCCAATGGGGTTGAAGGAGAGTCAGGAATGGGTAGACTGGGTCATGTGCTAGAAATTGTCACAGAAACCCACACTCTAGAAGTCCCTATTGTGGCAGATATCCTTTGGCAACACCATCAAAAATTCACACATTAAATGAACATTGCTAATTTTACTCGAAGAAATTAGTCTTTTAACTTAATATTTTAAATCTCAAATTTTTATTGGTTTTTTGGCTATTTTAAATTCACTTTAAGAGATGATCATTCATATTTTTAAGTAGTTGTAGCAGATGTAAATTTTATCAATTTTCTTTAACAAACCCACCTATTCTTACGGCTAACGAGTACGACAGTGACTCAGCAGCCAAAGAAACAACAGCTCGACTCATCTCTACAAAACCACCAGCTTTGACAGGAATCATTCGTCCCCGCAAAGACCTCAGACTAAGTAAATGATGAATTTAAAAGTTTTGCTTTGATGAAAAATACCTGAACACAAATTTTAGTTGTCATAAATAATTATTAGTGCAGACTTTTCAATAAAATAAAAATCCTTTTCACTTATGTTATCACGGTTAAAACTTCTGGATAATGAAAACTTATAATCTAACAGACTTCACACTTGAAAATGAAGAGAAAATTTCTTAGAATGTAATTTTAAAAATATTTTCATCTTCAGGTGTAGCATGATCTATTCAACTTTATATACAAAATATCAGAAAGTCTATGGATGACAAACAAGTAGGGCAGCTGGCAGTTTGTATAAAGACATTTAAACTATTTGAAACATCTCAAGATTTCAAATTTATGTACTTAAATTCACTGCACAAGCTTTTGATCTTGTTAAATTAGGAGATATTATGGTAAAGTAAGGCTTTTAAAACAGAGATAAGAATCTTTGAAACATTTATCTTAAATATTGAGGTAAGTTTTGTGTATGGATTTTTTTCTGTAAATAACTGCCCTCAAAAGAAAAATATTTATAATTACAGAAATAATCCTTTGTTTTTTTATTTCCAGATAAACCTTGAAAGTTGATAAAGCTTTTTTTTTTTAATATATTTTTTAAAAGTTACACATTTTTAATGTAACAAATAAATTTTATTTTAAAAATATCTTTTCCATCATTTTAAGATGATAAGTCACCTCATCAAATGTAACATATTTCTTTCTATTTGGAATATTTTTCCTTCAAATTGTGACACTAAGGTTGCAATTATTCAAATTTTCAATTTTTATATCAAATTTAATAAACTTAATGAACAAGTATAGATCAACATTATAACACACACAGAGGAAGCATTAACAAAAGCTTGTAGATTTTTCTGCAATTCAATTTTATGACTGTGATATTTAAATAATTAATATACATGTATAATTTGTTTCTGAAAATATGTACAATATTTGACTTTACAAAATAAATCATGATCTTAAAATCTGTATGCTGCTAAAACTTACCAATTTTTTCTCCAATGTATTTTTTTAATGTAATAATCATTCTGTGATCAAAGTTTGACACTGACAGAATTTATTATAAAAAAATTTCCCCCTCAAAAATATTTTGATACTTGTTCTTTTTATTTTTTCTTTAAAAATTATTTACAGAATTCAAACTGTTAAACTTAAATTCATCTTATAGAAAGTAAACAACACCAAATTTAAGACAGTTCAAGTAAATAAAAAAAAAAAAATTAAAACAATTATTAGGATACAACTAACCAAATGTGCTTAAACCTAACACTTAAATACACATATTGACCTGCAATAAGTGCTGGAAGGTTCACACAGACATTTTCTTAAATGTTGTTTGTAATTGCATAAACATACCAAGTTAAATAAGTATGTTTTGGATAATGGGTAATAATTATTTTTTTATATGTTTCAGCATAAACTGATGTTTATGAAAAAATAATAAATTTAAAACCTACACTGCAAAATGACAAAAAGTCTCACACCTTTTGAGTAGAGTCATTAGATTGTTAGTAGCTAGAAGAATATTCAATTATTAAAACAGAAATTCTAAATGCTGTTTAGATAAGGCAATATGGAGTGGAGATAATTAAGGCTATTTATAATTGATATAAGTGCATGGTCTGGGCTAATGAGTTAAGCTACTGACAGGACAAGCTTGACAAAATTGTACACTCCTACCACTAGAATTGGTGTCATAAAAGTACTATTGAGGGAGTTACCATTAATTAAAATTAATTGGTGAATTGGTGGTGGGGAGTCTGGGAAAGCATACAAGTCAAAGTAATTGGGGGGATTAACCAGCTAAAATAATAACTAGGAGCCCAACAGTGGTATTAGCATTGTTGTTTCTGAACATGAGGGCATGAAACTAATTAGCATCATGAATTTCATGCAGTTGGTGGGTTTGAGGATTTCTTAACCCTGAATCTGATGGTCTATTAAATTCAGAAACTTTTTATCCAAGTGTGAGTGGACATTGTAAAAAAAAAAATCATTTAGAGTTAGTTCATTTGAACTGATTACTCCCAAGCTATGAAAGAGTAACTCAGTCTTAGAGTGAAATGACAATAATGATTTGAGAACTTGAGGACCCCTGCCACTAGTTGGGCTCTAATAAAATCTCAGAGACATCTTTGAAATATTTGCTTTGGAAAGAGTTTAGAACATCAAAGGGCACTGAGCGTGCCAGGTTTCATGGACAAAAGAGTTATAAAAGAAGTCTTCATGTAATACTTATTTGCAGAGGCGTCACTAGGGTTGGTGTCACCCAGGGCGTTTGGTCATAGAACTCCTCTGAGTTTTCCAGTGCCAAATAACGGGAATATATAGAGTTTTACAGGCTGGTGTCACCCAGGGCGGCCCGCCCCCACCTAGTGACGCCACTGCTTATTTGCAGTCCTTGCAGTTGTTCAAATTTATTATTAAGACCAAATTGACAAACTTTCAACATTTCTCATTTTTATTCTGTTCAAAGTTGGATTGTAAAAAAAGAGACTTGAATGAGTGTTTTACATTTGGCCGTACCGGCCGCTGAGTCAGAGGTCATGCAGAGTCTCCAGCATCTAAGTCGTGGTGGACACACAGTGACAGAAACTTCTATATTCAGGGAAAATAGAATAGATAGTGAATTATTAGAAATTTGATTATGACATCAGATGATATCAACACACAATGTAAACAATTCCTGATTTTTTTTTTTTTTAATCTCCAACATAACATTTATACAGATCAATTTGTAAACAATGACCTGAAATTATGAACTTGTTTTTATATCAGCAGAGGTTCAAGTTCATATATTATTGTTTTAAACAACAACCACCTCTATATGGTTATTACATAACAATTACCCCCCCCCCCCAACCACTTCCAAATCTAAATGTTGATTGTAAAGGAAAAGTATTTTTCTGCTCTAAATTTTGTTGTCATGTATAAAAGCAAACTATAAGAGAAATTAAATTAACGCGATGGTCGAGGGGTAGCGCGCTCGACTGCTGTACCAATGGTCACGAGTTCGAATCCACACGAAGGTGAGGATTCGTTCCCGGGGCCTGAGGAGTCCCCGAGTCACCCAGCTCTGAATGGGTACCTAACTAGACAATAGTTAGGCGGCTGGGGTAATGCGTGGAACCCCTATAGCCGTGGCCTGTGACCGCTGCATCACTTGCCAACAGATCATCTGTCATGGTCTGTGGACGCAATTATCTTCTGCATAGAAGGAGCGTCTGTATATCTAAGATATAAGATAAACACTTAAATGAAAGGTAAAAAAAATTAAGTGATTTTTTCCTGAAATTCAGCAAATTTTTTTCAAGAGATTTAATTTTAATTTACTTCTGATGAGAAATTGGAACAATGTTATAAGTAACAGTTTGAGAAACCCTGGCATTAAACATACTTTGAACCTTATATTGGGTTAAAGTAAAAGTGATGGGTAAACTTCTGGGAATGTAAGAAAATTATCAAAATTCCTAATTGTTGATAATCCGAAAAGAAAGATACCACTTTACCATAACAATTGGTAAAAATAAAATATTCTTAAGTGATCTTTAGATCCCCGTTTCCGGGGAAAAATGATACATGGGTAGATGTCTTAAGCTAAAATATCAGTTGGCAGGTCATGGTTTTTTGAACACACAGATTAAATAAGATGTCAGGTTCAAGTGGTTTTAAGGTTAAAAATAGCAGAAATTTATTCGCCATTGGTGTAATTCTTGAACACAGAACTAATTTCAAAAGCTTTAAAAATGATATGAGAAAATAGAGCAAATTTATTTCAATAAGAATAAAAACTATTACCTCCATCGCCTTTCTCCTGTAAACATCCTCCCTTTCCAACTCTTTCTCAACCAAACATCTCTGCAAGTTGAAAAGGTTAATAAATTATCAATACAGCCTATTTATTTTAAATTTAAAGAACATAATTTTTGACAGTATAGTTCGACTAGAAATTCAACAAATTGCATAGAAATTACAATTTTGCCATTATATAGTAGGATCCCCAAAGACTAAAAAAAATTATTTTTGTGTGTGTGTGATAGTTATTACTATTACATCCATGAATTAATACAGTTGGACCTCTCTAAATTGTACTCAAAGAGACCCGAAAAAAAATTCTAGTTTTCAAGTTAGGCAAAATTGCCTTTAAGTTTTAAGCACACATCAAATAGATCAACGAAGGACAATGTTGATATTGAAAGGGGGGAGGGACAGCCATACTGGCTAGAAGGTTTGACAGGAAAGAGATGCGGTGTCTGATGTTGGACATGAATTTTCATGAAAGGAAAACCAACTTGCTTTGACATACCGACACAAGCCCGCGAGAAGAGACACCTTCCCTCCCATACCCACTTTACTCCCTCCACGGTCCACAGTGGGATGGGGGAAGAGACATTTTTCTTTTTAAAAAGAGTCACAGCATTCCCTGGAAAATTTGACTAAGGGAGGTTGCACACCAAAAATCTTTGAGTTAAGGAGATATAAAATAGATTAGTCTTATGGACTTTGAACTAGGAGTCGCTCATCTCAGCATTAAGCCTTTGAACATGTAATGGGAGAAATAAAGGGAGGTGCTGGAACATAAACAAAGTGGTAAAAGTGGTTTACAAGATTTTAAGTCAAAATACTTCATGGAATGGTTGTGTGTGTGCTTTATTATTTTAATTTGCATTTTTTTTCCAATATTAAAATCACTTTCACTCAGTATTCAGCTAAAGAATCAAATAATAAAAGAACATTATGTCATGCAGCATCAACTCAAAAAAACGTTTACATTGACTAAATTTGTCATTAAATGTGAGGTTGATTGGTGAGAAAGGATGTGTTTGGTTAGATCTTCAGTTGTTTCAACAAGATTTTAATGTCGCTTTGAGTGTCCTTTCTTTTCATTTCAAGTTTAATAATAAATTAATAATTTATATAGCGCTGTATACCAGTAAGTTTAAATCTAGGCATAAATTTATCTTTAAAATGTCTTGAATGCAGTTTCTTATAGTTATAGAGAATCCTAAACACAAAAAATATTTAAATTTCAAACCACTAACAAAAGCCCTTAGGTTCTCCAAATCCTGTTTTGCCAGCTCACTTTCAAAGGTGCGTTGTGTGTTACCACTAATTTCATTTTCTAAAGTTTTGACCTGCTTATCAAGGTTGGCAATAGCCTTGTCTAGCCTTGATTTTCTTTCCAAAACATTTTGGGCAATCTGAAAAAAAAAGGAAAATGTGCTACTATGTTAAAAAAATAGCTTAAAAATACTGTATTATAATTTTTTTTAAATGTATATACATCTAAAGAGTCTAAAAGAAATATATTTAAACATACATTTATATTGTTTTTATAACCATTCAATTTTTAAATTTAAAAAAGCTATACATATTTCAATTCAAACAATGACTTTTGCCATGCAAGTTGTAGGAATATCATATTTTTCATTGAATCAAATTACTGCACATTTAAAGTCTTTGGTTTAAACAAAAAAAAAACTCACCAACTCAAATTGTTTTTTTTCATGGGATTTTGATACACTTTCTAGAATTTGATTACCATGATCCCTGTGCTCTTTCAATTCTTTCTAAGAATAAACCACAAAATTAACAAATTTTAAGGGATACAAAGAATGGTATTGAAATAAAATGAGGTAATTCCTCCTCAAAAAAATATTTAACATTATTTAAAATCATCGTTCTCTTTTCATTTTATTAGTAAAGCTTAATTACATATTCTATTTAAAGAGTCTTACAGTAGAACTCTTAAGTTAAAAAAATAAAACCCTCTGGCAAATATTTTGTATCTCAAACTAAAATTTTAAGCTGATAGCTTTACTGCTAGAAAGAAGTCACTAATTATGACTGATCTAAAGCATATCAACAAGCTATTTTAGCATTATGGAGATTATAATTTTTAAAAGTCACAAGCCACAACAAGATTAATTAAAAAAGCAAACTGGTAATTTTAATGAACAGGAATGGTTGGGGTGAGCACTGAAACAACCTTAAATTAATTAAGAGACAGACACAGTCCATGTAATAATGATTCACAGGCCTGGACCCTTGAAAGCTTTGTCTGGAAGATACAGAGGGTCCTCAGGTAAAGACAGTCCTGACTTACGCTGTTTTGTGATTACGAATGGGCCCCCATAAAAATATTAAAAAATAATATTATGCGACATTCCAACTTTTTTATCTTTTTTTAAAAAAAAATTTCCTTTTAGTAAGGAATTGTTTTCTCTTTTGAAATACTTTTTAAGTCATTAACTGTTACAACTGTTACATTTTTAATAGCACAATAAGTACAGCAATTTACAGTATATATATATATATATATATATANGCGTTCAGCTCTTTCCGCATTGCCCTCAATTCAAAGCATTTTTTTAAATCCAAAAAATTAACTAAACAGTGATGGTTAATTGTCTTTTTTATATTTTATTTTGGGTACTCGTAGCTCACCGGTCTAAATAAGAGGACAGGTTCAATCGTTCATTAAAGTTAGAAAGGTTTTTTCACTTTTTTCATTAGTTTCAAAAACCAACGCCTCGCCCCGTCCGTTGTGACGTCATGTTTACCTCTCTTGCGTGTGATGCCGATCAACGCGCGTATTAATAATATAATAAAATTATAAAGCTACGGATAAAACTATGATAAAATGGAATTTATTTTAAAAAAACATTATTTTTTTATCGTCAACTCGCCAGAATAATTGAATTTTGCGACGCACACGTTCCCCCTCCAGGTTTTTTTCTGTTCAAATAGGGTTTGAGCTACACTCGGCGTACTATTACTACTATTAATGTGGTAATCAAATGCCTTTGACTAGCAGGAAAACTGTCACTAAAAGACCAAACTCGAATTTGTGGGCCAAATAATCGCCCGGTATCTTTGCTACGTCTTTCAAATACCTCTCGTAATATAGGTACATCTACTTCACTAAGCGGCGTGCGCCGATAAGTTTTTGAATGCCTGAACTGAAACAGACTATAAACCGGTGATCAGAAAATGCGGATAGGTCACGGGGTCATATGCTTTTATGTCTTTATAAGAAACAGACTATAATTAATATAAATAGAAACAGCCTCGGCCTTGACCGTTGTTGACATCAAACGCGCAATATGTTAGCTCTCACAGTGGCCCGACAACTAACCAGCTGAATGTTGGTATCGCTTTTACTCACCGCGACAAAGCGAGAGGGAGAGGCGCGAGGCGCGTTACCGCTTGTGTTGTTTTTTTCACTACGTTATCGCTAGGTTGTTTTTTTTTTGTTTTTTTTTTGTTGTTTTCTATTGGGTTACACAGTCCTATGGTCCTAAATAAAGATGACCGGTCCTGGTCTGAGGACCGGTTAACCGGCTAACCGGTTAACCGTTAACCGGTTAACCGTTAACAAGCTTAATATATATATATATATAGAGTGTATATATGTTCCCACTTACACTCAAATTCGGGATACGACACTTATTAAGAACGGATCACCATCTAACTCGGGGACCCCCTGTATACTATTCTAATTTATGATGAATGATTCACAAAGTGATTCACAGCATGGTTTGAGAACATATCAAGAAACTTCAGAGCCATACTTCCTTCTAGCTAGCAATCAGTCTTGAAGTTTAATAAAGTCATTCACAATTGTTAAATGGCAAGATTATTCCTCTCTCATATGGTTAAAAAAAAATGAAAAAAGAAAAGCACAAAGAAATGTAACACTTTACCGAAAAAGTTTCATAACTGTCTATGTTAAATTCTCTTCTCACAGTCCCCCTTGAATTCTCAATAGCCTCCCCTACATCTTGGAGAACATTATTGTTACCATGAGGCATTTTTTTTTCCAAACTGTAAACAAAAAGTACATTAAATATTTTAAAGTGTAATCAACTTTTTAATTGCTTTGCAACGTAATTATTAAAAGTTATTAGTGGGTTTTAAATGATATGTGAAAAGGCATATACCGCCTATGTCATATTTAGTATAATATAATTTACCAGAAATTATGGCAAACAAGAGGATGCAAGCAAGCAAGCATGATGCAATCTATGCATCGAATACGCCATAGCAGGCAAGACAAACTACCCTAGCTTGCCAATGCAGTCTATATATAGAATACGCCTGCCCATTGTTGGTCTCGAGACAGCTATGGGAATAGTGTCTGCGTTATTCATACATTGATGCATGCGCATTGGTGTCCATTTGATTGATAAATAGTTATAATCTTAAAAAACGTAAATTTTAGATGAGATTCATTAGAGGAATGGTTAGGCACAGGGTGGCTGTCGTATTGTATAGGTGGATCGAATCACTGAGCAAATCAGATATGTTTTTTAAATTATATTTTTTGTAACAAATTATAATTTATAATTTTAAACCGCAAGGAGAGTGTTTGTAGTTTGTATTACTTATGCTATGACATTTGCCCATAGATTTTATTATTTAAGTTTTAAAATGACAAATTATTTTAAAATATTTTTATACCCTCCAAATCTATAGCTGCCAATAAGCAATGCTACATAAATTATAAATAACAAAGAGTAATAGTAATAAATGAGATATTCTCATATCAATAAATTTCATTATCAAATGGGGGTCAGAATTATGACGAGGAAAGTGTTGAAGAAATGAGGCATCACATCAAAAAGTGCAACTTCAAGTAAAAGTTTTTCTTAAATACAGTATTGGATTGCTTGCAATTTATTTATTGACGTTTTACATTGATTTATCTTATCTTAGATATATAGACGCTCCTTCTATGCAGAAGATAATTGCGTCCACAGACCATGAGAGATGATCTGTTGGCAAGTGATGCAGCGGTCACAGGCCACGGCTATAGGGGTTCCACGCATTACCCCAGCCGCGTAACTATTGTCTAGTTAGGTACCCATTCAGAGCTGGGTGACTCGGGGACTCCTCAGGCCCCGGGAACAAATCCTTGCCTTTGCGTGGATTCTAACTCGTGACCATCAGTACGACAGTCAAGTGTGCTACCACTTGACCACCGCATCCCATTATGAGTGTTACGTTATTAGAGTGTAGACTTTCACTAAATACATACTAAGAAACTAGCATGACAAAAAAGATAGTTGAAGAATGCTCAGTTTTGGGGGATTTTATTCTTCATATTGATCTTTATTGGCTGAGCCAAGGAAGAGTTTTGTCACTATTTTGGAACCCAATTGACGATGTAAAACATGTTTCTAATGTCTAAAAAGAAGGAAGATGTGTTATATTATATAGAACTACCTGACTCTTTTGTAAAATTAGCATTTCTAACTGACATCACAGATCATCTGAATAAATTAAATTTAAAATTGCAAGGACGTTTTCAAATCTTACCAAAGCTGATGAGACAAATAAGTATTTTTGAATCCAAGCTCGATTTTTTCATCAACCAACTAAATCAGTCAAATTTTACTCACTTCCCAGCTCTTGCCAAGGCTGCTCAACAACTTTGCAGAGCTTGTCACAAATGAGCGATTCTATCTTTATTAGAAAATTTGAAGCTGGATTTCACAGATCGATTTAAAGATATTCGAAATCTTACACCTGTTTTGCTTTTTGTAGAAAATCCTTTCACTGGTGAGTTTAGTGATGTCTCTAATTTAGCCTCGAAAATGACATTATTAGGAGCATATGAAGGTGTGGTGGAGCTTGAAATCATTGAAACCCAGCATAACATGCCACTTCGTGATAAACATAAGAATTCGTCACCAACTGAATTCTGGATGACTTATGTTTCTGCAGACAAAGTTCCACAACTATCAGAAAGTTGTAGAAAAATATTAACCATGTTTGTGTTGTGAAGCTGGATTCTCCACCATGAATAATATAAAATCTATTTTAAAAAATGCTTTGACTGATGAGCATTTTGGAAAACTTTTAATGAGAGTAAGAGCAGCAATTACAGAATATGAACCCCAAATTAGGAAAATAGCAAGTACAGTTCAAAGCCAAACATTATATTAGAGATGTGTAACAGTTCTAATTAAAGTTATTTTTCGTTTTGATGAGGAGGCAAAGTTACATAAGGTAGGTAGGAAGTATTATTACATGATATTAAATAATTTTCTTGAGATGTTAATTGCGGCCCCCGTCCTCAAGGGGAAAAAAATTTGGCCAGCGGGGTCAAAAAGGTTAGACAGCACTGCCTTAGACTTAATAATTACATTAATACGTGAAATAGAACATTTTTCTCGGCTGAATCCGATTATACGTTCCCAAATGGGTTATATAGCAATTAATTATGCTTTCTCTTCCTTTGATTTTCAGGTTTAGATTTAGAATTTTTATATAATTTAGGGTTTGGGTTGGGTTTAGTTACAATTATGAATTTAGGGTTAGGGTTAGTTTTTGAATTTTAATAATAATAGTTGAATATTCCAATTACTTTGGTACGCGGCATATCAACAAATATGGCGGCCATGTTGCGTGGGAACTTTAAGTCGGATTTAACCTTATTATCATAATCATTATGGTCATATTTAGGCTGTAGGCTATATTATATAGAATAGTCGGCTAAAACCTATATCTCCGACCGCAGGGTCGCGTCTCTTCCGGTTGCTATGAAAGGATAGTTGCTTCCCTTGAATCTTACCTCCCCTTGCGGTAAAACGTAAATAATAAGTCTATTTTCATAATTGCATTTGTATTATTGCGCGCAGCGCGCTTTCGGTAAATAAATTAAAACAAAAAGAGGAGGGGAATGAGGGGAGTGATTTTAATTTAATATTTATGGCCTAATTTAATATTTAATTAGAATTTATATGTACATTAATAACGATGGGATGAAGGAGAGGGGGTGGGGCTCTCCTGTTCATTTTTTCCCAAGTGTAAATGAGTATAATCTAAGAACTATTTCCTGTGCTCATTTAGAAGTGACGTGAGTGCTGCTAATTACCCTGCCACGCCGTCTGGGTGCGCTTCAATCAGTAGGTAGACATATTTTCTTTTCAGCGGAAAATTGAAGATTTTAGGATTTGGGTTAGGTATAGCTTTAGAATTTCGGAAAATTTAAGATTTTAGGGTTTGGGTTAGGTATAGCTTTAGAATTTCGGAA
>MUZC01000014.1:347503-361776 GCA_002072015.1 Radix auricularia | reverse complement strand
GAAGATTTTAGGGTTTGGGTTAGGTATAGCGATAGAATTTTATTGTGGCAGTAGTCATCTAATTTGTTGTGATTCTGATGCCTGATCGGTGAGTACCCACTGTTTTCTTCATTTTTACAACTATTTTGCTTTTATGAAAAACGCTAAAAAATACCCCTTAAAATATTAGAATGTCCCCCAATCCTTCGGCCACCTTGTTGCTATGGCACGTCACCGCCGTAAAAGTAGTGCGAGCCCCGTGAATTTTTTTTTAAAATTTGCCGGTAGCTAAAAAAACTGCGCAATTTTAGAATCCCCGATTCCCCTACCCCTCTAAATTCACGGGGCTCGCACTACTTTTCCGGTGGTGACGTGCGATAGCAACAAGATGGCCGCCGATAAGGTCGGCCCGGTCGGAGATATAGGTTTTTACCGTATAGTCTATAAGTATAGTATTAATAATTATAAGTATGTATAAGCCTATTTATTTTCAGTATTAATAAAATAGATATTACTATTACTATTTAGGGTAATTTCTTATTTTTACCACTATTTAAAATTTAGTATTGGCCGAACGAGCTATAGATTAGTATGCTTTTAATTTAAATTCAGTCTAACTGTCACATTATATTTGGCTGTGGAATAACGCTGGCAATATTCACACAGCTGTGACTGTGGCTGTGGTGGTCTGTGGACATAGTAGACTGTAGAAACATTGAATCATGATTGATCATTGAATATGAATTATGATTGAAAAACGTTCGCGCTGGCAATATTCACAGTCACACAGCTGTGAGAATAACGCTTGCCTTTTTTTTTTTTTACAAAATGTTACTTAAATTAAAATAATTCGTGAAAAAAGTAGGCTAAAACTTTAAAACCAACCTGTTACAATAAGGAAACTTCGTCAAAACAAATATGAATAAGTAAGGAACTTAAATACTCCGATCACACAATTCCAATGTTTACAAACTTCCGATATCATCACCGAGATCAAAACCAAATTTAGTTTTAAGAAAAATACGAGATAAATCTAAAACAGGCAATAATAAATTTAATCAAGAACAAATGTTGTTATTCAAATAATGCATCACTTTCATCAAATCTTATCTTATATGTTACAGACGCTCCTTCTGTACAGAAGATTATTGCGTCCTACGTATTTCTATGGTTTGTGTTTAGTCCTGTATTCTTACTATAGTTTTAAAAGATGATAAAGTGGTGGCTTTCCTGGTTTCTTCAGGCAACCCATTCCACGGTCGAATACCGGATGGAAAGAAAGAAAACTTGTATGTGTTTGTTCTTGCATATGGAATAAGAAAGGTGTTTTTATCTTTATGTCTATTTGAGGGTTGTATTAGGTTATCTTTGTGTTGTATTTCTAAATTAGAATTAATTGCCTTATGTATAATTACTAATTTACTCTTGGTTCTTCTATCCCCTAGTGTTTCAAGGTTTAATGATTTAACTAATGGTGTTACTCTTGTCAGTTTTGAATATTCTCCAGTAATTTTTATTAGTTTAATCAAAAGTAAATTTATTCGTTTTCTTTATCAAACCGGGTGAATAATGATTGATTGTTCATGTTCTGGTGTTAAACGTTATGCTAATGCTTATATTTATAAGTGAGAGTAAGTAATATGATTTTAATATGCAATTTGCGAAAATTTAGTTATTATTAATTAAGGGTTAAAACCTATATCTCCGACCGGGCCGACCTTATCGGCGGCCATCCAAACCCTAAAATCTTCAATTTTCAGAAATTCTAAAGCTATACCTAACCCAAACCCTAAAAATCATCAATTTTTCGAAATTCTAAAGCTAAACCTAACCCAAACCCTAAAAAATCGTTAGAGACGCGACGCTCCGGTCGGAGATATAGTTATAGGTTTTAGCCTAATTAAGATGTTTAGGGCTTTGAATGGGATTTTAAATTCACGGTATGTTAAATCGTTCGAAAAAAATTCTAATTTACCTAGAATATTTTTCTTCACACCGCAAATAACGGTAACGTGTCGGACCATTTAAACTGTAAAGATACGGTGCGATCCCGTTAAGTCACGCTTCGTTATTTCGCGATAGTCGGTTAAGTCGCGGTAATTCCATGACTCCCAAATTTTTTGACGTTACATTACTAATCATTACTTACATTTACAGAAATAAATAATACTTACGTATGATTTCTTGCGATTTAATGTTTCTGACTGTTTGCCGTGGTAATTGTAGTTACTCGTTGAAAATTATTTTTATCTAAAATGTCATTTTCGAAAAAGCTAGAAAAACCACCCCGTAAGCTCAAAGCTTATACTATCGAGGAAAAACTTGATATAATCGAGCGAATTCGGAATGGTGAAAAACAAGCAGATATGTGCAGGGAACTTAATTTGGCAGAGTCTACCCTACGAGGCTGGTTAAAGAATGAAGCTAGAATGCGGGAGTTTCTTGATAATATGGAGAGTGATATGGGAATGACAAGGAAAAGATCTAGAACAGCACAGAACACTGATTTAGACAAATGCATGTTCGATTTTTTTGTAACGACAAGGAATGATAATGATGGTGTCCCATTGTCTGGGCCTGTATTACAGATGCAAGCCAAAAATTTTAATGAAGCTTTGGGTGGTTCAGACAATTTCAAATGTTCAAGAGGATGGTTAGACAGATGGAAAAAAAGGCACGGTGTCAGTCAGGTTACATTTTCTGGGGAAACCAGATCAGCAGGGGAACCGATAAAGAAAGAAAAAGTGCAAGATGGGTGTGGAAATGATGATAATGATGATGATGATGAAGGTAAACCTGAGCAGGTTGAGTCAGAGAGTTTAGTTCCACACTTCAAAGCACTGGAGGCAACTCAATCATTGCTGAAATACTTTGAGCAACAAGGGTGTAAAGTTAGAGCACAGCAAATTCGTTCTGCTATGCAAGAAATAAGGAAAAAAAACAATGTCAGTGATGGTAAAAGGCAATCATTGCTGAGTGGCTGGTTAATAAAGAAATAACTTTTAAAATAAACATAAATAACTTTTTTTAAAAGCAGTAAATAGGGATAAAAAAGTTATATGGATTCTTGTAATTAACATTGGGCTTATTACAAAGCATAAGTTATAAACAATTACTAATTACTGATTTTTCTGTAATTATTGAAATTAAAGTTCTCTTAATAAATTAGATATAAAAAGTTCTCCAGGATATGTATTGATATGTGTGTGTATATATATATATATATATATATATATATATGTGATCATAAACTTAATTTAATTTTACATAAATGTTATAAGGAAGAAAACACGTTTTTATTTGCATCATTTATTTATATGGCTCAATAAGTTACACTGAAATCTGTACTAAGTGACGATAAATCGCGATTCACCTAAGTCGGGATTACATAATATGGACCTGAACAGCCATGGCCACGACTTAAAATATTTCACTAGTTGCAAGGTTACTTATTGAAGGTAACAGCAACAGACGGATAGGAGACAATAAACACAAATGGCAGGTGTTTTGCCTCAAATGTGTCGTGTGTGTGTGTTTTTCATTTATAAAAAAAAAAATTAAATTGAAGCTTGTTCTAGAAGATTGTCTTGGACAGGAATGAGAGGTTGCTGCTGACCTGTGTTTGATCAGAACTGCCTTTCATGGCCTCATCGCTGTCTGATGTAAAGAGGGACTTGTTTATGTTTATTGCAGGAGAAGCCCCACCCCTTTAAAAAAAATTAAGATGGATTTGAACAGCTTGGATAATCACATTTCTTCCAATTGTAACATATCCTGTATTTCCAGCATGCTGCCCAAACCATAGGTGGTTCTTTGGTGGTTTGTGTGCTGCAAAAGTACTCCAATCTGTTTATTAATATTATGTTATGGCTCCCACATAGATTATGTATAGTCTGTTTGTGAGCTTTTATCTCCACTGCTGGTCGGCAGCACAATGAATCCTTAATAGACCAGGATCTCACTTATTCATGATATAATTATTTCTCTATTCCAATGATTCAGTTCTCTGGCATCCATTTGGTCCTATCAGGTTTCTACCAGACTCTCAAGAAAAATGGTCCTGAGATATGATAGCTGTGGTAGTCAAGCCCTAAATAGGAAATAGGCTCTACCCCCACTAATGTTCCCTTTAAGCTGCACAGTTGTGCACCATGACATATCTGACAGATGATGTGCAGCATTTTAAATTTACCTCGCAACTTTGTAAACCGTTGCTCAAAAAATGGATGCTGTGTAACTTTGCACACGAGTGTATTTATTTTGCACTACCTTAAGTTGCATTTTCACAATGGTTAAAGCCAATCTAATGTTACAGATTTCAGACACTCCGACTCCTACACAGAAGATAATTGTGTCAGATAATTGTGTCTAACTTACACTCAAACTTGCCCATGGTTGATGTCAATGTCTAGTCTTGATTTTTTAATAGTTTTGAATGTTAATGATAGTATGGTTTTGCTGGTTTGCTCAAGCAACCTCTTCCACATTTTAATTTTTATGTATTTGTTCTTGCTAATGGAACAAGAAGTGTTTATCCCTTATGAGTGTTGTATTAGATATTTGTTGTATTGTATTTACAAGTTAGAATTTCATATGATGTCTTATGTATTAATTAAAACAACTCTACTTTTGTTTTTTGCTATACTCTTGGTTTTCTAGGTTTAGTGATGTCACTAATGTTATTACTGAACTTAATGTTTTAAATTTTGAATATTCACCAGTGATGAAACTTGCCACACTTTTAAAAATTTAGTTTATCTAGATTTTATTTCCTTGATGAATCCCAATGCAAATAAAAGAAAACTTAACTTATGACTAATATTGAAGTTAATGAAATGGACTCCAACATCAAGCAACATATTATAGGGTCATTAAAAAATAGTTTACCAGCAGCCCCACATAACTGTAATCATGTACTTTGATTATTTGCTGTTGTTATTACACCACAATAAAATAGTTGCAATATCTATGACCTTCCTGATCTTGCTGATTGTTATATAGACTACATGACTACATGTGTTATTATTTTCTTTAAAAATAGAATGCATTTAAAAAGAATTCTAAAGTAAAGAGCAATAATACCTTGTAATGAACTGAGTGAAAATGATATTTTATTATTGGATAAATTTATAATTTAACAGCAGCAATATACAATATACATTGATACACCTTTCACACATACACTAGTTAGTGTAACAAGGTTGGTGTCACCCAGTGCAGGAGCTCAAAGTTTCACCCCTTAACGACTTACCCCTTAAATCTCCCATGAGTCTGCCAAAGCCAAATAATGGACACATACATAATTTTACAAATCGGGTGACGTCCGCACCCCATAGTCATGCCTGGGAGTGACTGGATGCTTTATCAGATGACATCAAGAATTACTGAATGGCTTTATTTAACAGGCTTAATGTTATGGCCCATATAGATTTGTATTCCTATGATTTTATAGATAAGGGCCAAGGTGCACTGCTTTCCTCCATCTTCAGTGGGTTTTCATCATTATGCTGTTCAAAACATTTTTGCAAAAATTCATTAACTACACAGTTGATACACTAACAACTGACCAGGTAGGTGAACAAAGTTTGAGTAGCATTTTGCTATCTATCACTTCTCAGTTCTCTATCTTTAGCTGCTAATCTCATGATAAAGTCCAACAAATACATCTGGAGCCTCACATCTTGTCTATTGTTTGTCACATAAAACCCTGGGACTCCAGCCTTTTCCAACATACTCTGTTGATCCATGAGCTTTTGGTCTAACTCCAAAATTATTTTAGCATCTCTTCTTTTCATTTCTTCTTCACATCTTCGTTCCATTGTCTGCATAATAAAAGAGAAATTAGTGGAAGCTTTTAAACTTTCCTCACACAAAAATGATTTGAGATATTGAATAAATTATTTTTATAGGGCTGGTACTGATTTTTTAAAAATTTGTAAGATTCATCTAGAAAGAATTTAATAGATTAATTTTGGCTAATTATATTTTTATAACTCATATATAGATCCCATTAAGTCGCGATTTATTATTTCGAGAAATCATTTAGCTAGCGGTAATTGCATGGCTTCCAAACGCAGCAAATTCGTTCTGTTATGCAAGAAATAAGGAAGAAAACCCTTTCTTTTTACTTGTGCACATCTAAATAAATAAGAATATGAGGGAGAAGAATGCAAGTAGATCGTAACAAAAAATATAAATTTAAAGTCGGACCTCTCTAAATCAAGCTAAAATGCTCAGATTTATCAAGGATAATTTTGATATTGAGAGGAAGGAGAACAGCTATTAAACCCAGACGTTTTGACAGGAAAGAGAAGCGGTGTGTGATATTTCATATGACTTAGCTGTGAAATACTAACACCACGGAAAAAGTCCCCCCCCCCCACCCCTGCACTTGACTCCCGCCACAGTGGGATAAGGGGGTTTAAGATTTTTTCAGTTGCTAGTGTTACGCAAACTCCTGGAAAATTTGACTTTCGGAGGTTGGAAGCCAAAAATTTTCAAGTTAAGGAGATCCAACTTAGCAAGGTCCGACTGTATTAATAGATTGGGGGGAAAAAATTTAGAAATATTTTAATAGATTAAAATTTTGAACGATCAAACAATTAATAATTGTTACCTTTTGCAACCCTAATAAATTATAATATATATCTTATGAAACTAAATAATAAGCACAAACTATTTGTTTTTGTGGACATTATGTCATAAATTAAATAACAAATTGATAGTTATTTCCTAAAAATAGTATTCACCAACAATTACATAAAAATATTTTTCATTTTCAAAACTTTAAATATCTAAACAAGAAATTTTTTATTTTAACTTTTTAAAAAGTAAATAGAATTTTTTTAAAATAAAAATCTGCTACATATAATTATAAACGATGCTACATGAGCCAAGAGATACAAATGCTGTTCAAAGACCGGCCCATAGTCTTAAAAGTTAAAAATGAGTAGACTGCCATTTGCTGGTCTCCTGAAAAGCATGGCAACCTGTTGGGTAGCAAAGACAGTATATAGAGAGAAACAAGAAGGCAGAACGCTGGCCGCCAATGATATGGAAAGATGCAGTTAAGATTTTTTATTACTGCTGGGGATCTAAACATGAGGGCAAAAGGACACAGATCACTATGATACAAGGACTCACAGCAAGGACTAAGCTGAAGGTACACCAGGCTTGCGTACTGAGCACGCTCCTCTCTGGATGCGAGTCATGGAACACCATACCAGGCATGAAAGCAGGCTCAATAGCTTCCACCTCAGATGCCTGAGCCGCATACTCAACATCAAATGGCAAAAGAGAAAGTCCCCAACACAGAGGTCCTGGCTCAAGCAAGCACGAGCAGCATTCCAGCCAAACTAAGCCAAAGACGTCTCTGTTGGCTTGGACATGTCTAAAGAATGCAAACTGGTTGCATACCCAAGGAAGTGCTATACAGCAAGCTGGTGACAGGGAAAAGGTTGGTTGGTCGGCCATGTCTCAGATACAGGGACATATGCAGGAGAGACATCAAAGTAGCCAACATTGACATACAAAACTGGGAAAACCTGGCTGAGGATAGGACCATGTGGTGGGCTATAGTGAAAGAAGGATCACTAAGAACAGAGGAGCAAACTAGGGAGCAAAGAGAAAGGCCAGGCAACACTGCCCCACTGCATTTGTGTGTGCAACATGCAGAAGAGACTGCCACTCAAGGATTGGTCTCATCAGCCACACCAAGCGCTGCAAATAATAAAGATAACTCTATCATCTTTTGTAGACGGACAGATGCCATACTACTATACATAAATTAAATGTTTTCCCTGCATTTATTGCATAAAAAATTTCACAGATTACCTCCAATTCCCTTTCAACTTGAGCTTCTACAAGAGGAAGATTGTGGGGCTTATTCTGATTCTCCATCAATAATTCTTTATGTTTTTTGCTCATTTCATGACGTTGAGCTTAAAAAAAAAAAAAAAAAAAAAGTTGTTTTTTTAATTTAAAAAAAGCTTTTAATATGAGGAATATTGTTTTGAATCAAAATAGCTACATTAATGTTAATATTTTCTACAAATGGATTGCCTTCCTTTATGATGATGTGGTTAAGAAATATATCATACAGAATAGGACTGCATAAAGCTTTTTTATTAAAAACAAATTACACAGACTATTTGTGTAAGGAAACAATAAATTAAAGCTTTATTATCAACTAATACAAATAATGGTAGACGTTTCGGCTCATGCCTTCATCAGTACAAAAACAATTACATGTACTTACATATATATTAAAATTAAAACATATTAAAGTCTATGTGATAAATAGTTGGGTTTTTTTTATTTTCTATAAATTCCTTGCTAGTCATTGCTACAAAAGCTGAAACTTTTTATAGCAGATGAAAAAATTGTTTGCATCATATTCATATTATAATATATTCAGTTAAATAGTATTTCTGCAAAATACTGAAAAACACAGATATAGTATTTATGAGTTATGCTTAAATTCTTACACTTATGATCATTAATAAGCTTTTGTCTCTGCGTGAAGAGACTTTTCTCCTCCAAGTGTTGAACCTCCTCCAGTCCTTTAACAATTTCAAATGCTGTGCCGTCAAGTAAAGCATTAGCGAGAGCTGATAATAGGTCATAGGGTAGACGTTGCTGAAATTTACTAGATTTGTAAATGCATAATAAATTTTAATTATTTTATTGCATTAAATTCCTTTAATTTTAAGTAAGCTTATTGAAATTGACTGCATAGGGTGAAATGAGCCCTTTACTTATTTAGATGACCAGAGCTAAATTTGTGTATGTGCACTGATTTAATAATAATAATAAATAATAATAAATTGATAATTTATATAGCGCTGTATCCCAGCAAGGAGCCGGGCTCACAGCGATTTACATAGAGATAATAACATAATATATTAATTAAACATTAATATCATAATAACCACATAAATGACAATATGTTTTACATCAGCTACATTAATCAATGAAAAGAAATTTTGTTTCATTAATTTTGAAAAGATGCATCTTAAGTGCAGTCTTGAAGGACTTTGTAGTTGAAAAGCTATGGATGTGTAATGGTAGATAATACTTTGTTTGGCTGCACAAAAAGAGAATGACCTTTCGCCAAATGTTTTAGTTCATGTCTTAGAAACACAGAGAATGCGTGTGTCTGCAGAAGAGCATAGCTGACGACTTGGTGAGTAGACCAACAAAAGTTCAGTAAGATACAAAGGGCATGAGTCAGAAAAGAAGTTGTGACAGAGATCGGCCAGTTTGTAATCAAACAGCAGTCATCAATTGGGGTAAAATAAAGGCACCTGAGCATTGTGCTAGCCATAAAAATCCCCTGATACGCAGTAGCTAAAAAAACTTGCGAACTCTGGTTCACTGGCCCCACAGGCCTATGGTCTGAAAAGTGAACTTTCCTTTTTTTTTAGTGAATACAACAGGAAATCTTTCTCAGCACCATATATCAAACATCACTTGAGGATTTTTTAAAAGGGTAAATTATCAATGTACAGACACAGATGAATGTGCATGGAAAAGAAAAGAACTCACCCTGGCAGCTCTCTAGCCATTTTCTGGAGCTCACTGAGTAAAAGATAATGCCTATGTTGGAGCTCCTCTTTAGTGCTTTGATTGCTGTACATTTTAACAATTGTTGACAAAAGCACTCTTTTATCTGCTCTCACTGATTGATGCTTAACAACATATAAAAAATTTAGAATCATTAAAGTAGAAAATGCCTATAAGACGATATCAATAAGTATAATTTACAATAGAACATTAATTATTATCACCAGAAGCATTAACGGGTTTTCCGCGCCCTTGGCTAATTCAGTTTTGGCGCCCTTGAGAAACAGCGAAAACTGCCCCAATGCAAAGTCATTGTTACGCCACTGTTTATTACACCTTATAGTCTTATAAAATAATACAAAGATTAAAATACGTACTACATTATATATATTGATTATAATCAATTATGTCTTTAACTTAAATAACTAAAGACTTTAGTGTGCTTCATTTATAATTTAAATCCCATTTATGATGCCACTGGCACCATGCACTAAACTAAAATCTAGTGTCATTTTACCTGCCTAATCATTTCAAAATATTATATGATATCAATGATATGATGCATGAAAATGTAAGCATACTCCAATCAATCACTTACTAATTAGTTTTTCATTTGATCACTTTATAATTTTTAATCACTATGTCATAGTGTTCTGGTACTTGTGCTTTTCTAGACTCTTTAAAAAAAAAGCTAAGCCCAATCTTGTAGTGGTAGTGACAGTTTTTAACAGTGATTAACACTATATTCTACACTCTAAAATTACAGCCTACAGTTTCTGCACTAAATTTTGCCTCGCCCCAAAATCCTAAATTAATGGTAACAGTTTCAATTTTTGACATTCTTCTGAATCCCGGTCCCAAATTATTTTGTGTTTTATACCACATAAACATGCTCAGTTAGGTATTTTGATAGTCGTTCACGCATCATTCTGCGCATGTTGAAAAAAAATCACAAATACTGTTGCAGTCTTCCTGTTCGGGTGTAAGCATTGACAACGGCTTTTTGCATTATACGCCATAGTTTTTTAATATATGTGTACCTTGTCATCAGTGACGAAGAGGGTAAAATTTTTCTATGACACTGATATGAATTTTATGCAAGTTGAGTGTTCGAGCGGTGAAGGATTATATTCATTTTTATATTTTTAGAATATATGAGGGGAGGGAGGGCCCTCAACCCCTCCCCTGTTGTTTTTTTTATTAATTTTTTTTATTTTTAGAATATTTGAGGGGAGGGCCCTCCCCTCAACCCCTCCCCTGTTATTTTTCATTAAAATTTATTTTTAATTAAATTCACTAGTTTCCTCCGCAAGGGGAGGTAATAAATAAATAAATAAGAAAACAAACATGATTTCAAAGTAAGAAATTCTCATTCCAAGCAACCGGTAGCGTTGTGACGACACGGTCAACGTACTTCGTCTCAGCCATTTTAATTTATTAAATAATCATTATTCTATTTTTTATTTTAAGTATTACAATGCTAATTTAACTAATTTTTATTAATTTCTAAAGCATTTTTTCGTCTCTCTCATACTCATTCGGCATCTTTCTGTGACAAGTAGAATGATAGATAATTAAAATGGATGTATCATACTCCGATTATGTAGCTTCAAGTTCAAGGGCTGAAATAAGCCTTGGAAATTAATACAAATTAGCGTTGTAATACTTTGACGACTTAGTCTTAGCTATTATGTAATAATCAATCATCAATGACAATTCATTGTATTTAACAAATTTAAAAACGCAAGTTCTCAAGATTAAATTTAATTTTGCTGTGAAATAATTTACGTGTAAAACATGCAGGATCTCCATTTCCACTTACTCTTAAATACTACTCTAACTCTTACTCTTAACTCATAATTAATACTTTAAACTTTAAATTTATAATGATAATGATTATAATTATAATGATAATGAATTTAATTTAAAAATTTGGGACCGGCATTCGGAGGATTGCCCAAATTTTACATTACCAGGCCAAATTCGTCTACATTACCAGGCCAAATTCGTCTACATCTCTCAGGGCCTCTAAAAAAAAAGAGAGAAGTCAATGCAGAACAATTGCCTCAATTGGTAACATTAACTCTTATTTATTTATCCGACTTAAACATTAATCATAATCGGAGTCAAAATTTCTCCATCTTGTTTATGTAAAACTAAGTAACCCAAAATTGTGTGTTCATATTCATAGTTAATGTTAAAGGAACAAAATATTAAATATTCTCACATCAAGAAAGTAGGAAATTTTAAGCGGGCTGTATATACTGTATATTAAACTTAAAGTAAAATGTTAATGAATAAAAATTAATTATGCTTTCCTTTTTTTTAAAGGTTAATTTAAGCAATAACGATATTTCCTACTTTATTATTTTTTAAAAACTATATTCCAAGTGGCGACATTCTTTAAATTTAAATATACGAGAATAATACAATACAGGACTAAACACAAACCACAGATATCTATACGAAGACGTAGGACGCAATAATCTTCTGTACAGAAGGAGCGTCTGTATCATATAAGTATAAGATAAGATACAATATCAATAGCGCATATGGCACATTTAATTTTAAAATAAATGCATTTTCATTTTGTCATTTGGAGGAAAATAATATACTCTGCTTTCAATCTAGTTTTTATCATAAAGTGCAAACTACATACACTAATTTGGTAACCAGAAAGAAAGCTCTGGGGAAACTGCTGAAAATTTTAGATTAGCATTCCGTGTAATTGTTAGTCTGTGTGTGCAACGCATAAAACCCAACATTCTTAAAAAGAATCTAGTATCCAAATCACAAAAACTAAAAAGCAGCAAAACACTTCTAGTTTTTAGGAAGATTTGTAAAATTATTTTTTGAATTTCAAGGTTTAATTTAAAAATTTTTTAAATGTATTATTGTTTTTCCCCCTCCCCCCCCCCCCTCCAAATTTACGAATGATGCATACGATCTCTGGCATTGCTACAGAATTTGTTGAAGTTGTCTTTAGTAAATAGTTTATCTCGCTCTGCCATGTAATGCACAATATTGAAACCTGGTATTCTAGTTTTTTAAACAAAATATTATAATTTTGGTTATCGCCAATGTTCTCTTTAAGCTGCGCAGCTGCGCGACCACGCATATATATGACCAAGCCTCGCAGCAGTTTAGAATTACCCCGCAGCAAATTTTATAAAATGTTGCAAAAATATATGCTTTTTTGCAATTCTGCACACGAGTTTTTCAACTTTGCACACGGACCAACGAACCTTAGATGGAACATTGGTTATCGCAACGTTCCTTATAATTATAAATGGTCAATAGTCTATTAGTCTATAAGTTTTATCAGGAAGATTCAAGTATCGTCGTCGTCGTTGGCGTTTCGGATAAACGCCGAAGTTTGGCGACACCTTATACTTATGTAGAGTAACCTAATTTAATTAATAACATTAAAAATGATTAAAATTACAATAAATAAATAGAGGTCTTTAAGGAAAAAAAATCAGATACCTAAGCCTAAACCATGAATGTTGGGGTTAAATCAGCGGGGTGAAAAAAATAATGCAAGAAAGCGAAAATATAATTGTTTTTACTAGAAATCTTTTACGTAGAAAAGTATGATAGCTTAAGATTCTTTTAGCAACAGAAGAATAAAAACTTCCTTCAACACATTTTTTTAAAAGTTCTCACAAAATGAACATAATATTCAAAACTATGTCATTGATTTTAAGACTAAAAACTTATTGTTTTAACATCATGTAAAATAGACCATCGATGCTTCACGTGTTCTTACTTAAGTCGTGTGGGTTACGATTACGACTGACCCAGCTGTGAATCACTGTGACTGTGAGTAGTGACTTATCTGAGTAACTGAGTAGTGTGACTGTGATGATTGTAAATTTTTAAAATTAAATTTAATAAATATATTGTAAATTATTGTAATAGTAATACATGCAGTTCTATTACTACTTTTGGTAAAAACCTATATCTCCGACCGGGCCGACCTTATCGGTGGCCATCTTGTTGCTATGGCACGTCACCGGCCCGGAAAAATAGTGCGAGCCCCGTGAATTTTCCGAAAATTCTAAAGCTATACCTAAAAACAATTATATTTTCGCTTTCTTGCATTATTTTTTTAGGTTGTAGGGAGCGCTGGGCAGAGGTAGTACCTTTTGACGCTGTGACAGCTGCACCCTCGGGTGGTCAAGCTCACTGGTCCTCGTCCATCTCTCGAAACTCTCACGTGTGGCTCCCAGCGCCACACCCCGGGCAACGGTCTCAGCTGACCGGCTAAACCACGTGAGGGGGTGGTGCTGACACGGCACCACTGGGCGTACGACTTCCTAGTTGGAGCACCTGCCAGGGCGGACGAGTTCACATGCGAACCCAACGGCTACGTGTCCACGACCAAGGCGGGCCACCGATAAGGAGGAAACCGGCTGTGGTTAAGCTTGGAGAGGGATGGGCGCCGCCAAGCAATTCTTGCCCTAGACACACCATATGACTATTATACTAACTCAACACATACCGGCTCGGCCGTCGCCCGGGTTAACAAGGGCCGCGTCTACCATTGCACACCAGGATGGGGACGTAAAATCTACTACTGGTGCACCACAACCAACACCCCCATACAACCTCAAAAGAAGAGGAGACATAATTATTGGCACATGGAATGTAAGAACCTTACATGCGACAGGAAAAGTGGAAGAACTGACCCACGAACTGGAACGATACCAATGGAATGTCATCGGACT
>MUZC01000014.1:311205-347478 GCA_002072015.1 Radix auricularia | reverse complement strand
ACACCAAAGAAAGATATTATCGTCGTCCAAGGTGACTGGAATGCGAAGATTGGAGTAGATGTATGTACCAACTGGGCAGATACTTGCGGACACTCTTGCAATGACCTGACCAACGATAGAGGGCTTCGACTCCTCGAATTTGCACGATACAACAACCTCCTTCTAGCTAACACAATTGGTCACCATAAAAAATCCAGAATATGGACTTGGCACAGCCCAGGCGGGGAACATAGTAACCAAATAGACTACATACTGGTCAAAAGACGATTTAAATCATGCATTAAAGCAGCTAATACTAGAAGCTTCCCTGGAGCGGATATCGGCAGCGACCATAACCTGGTGCTGATGACTTTCCATCTACACCTGAAAAGGATAGCAAAACAAAGCAATACACGATTACGCTTCGACCTTGAAAAATTGAAAGATCCGGTAATCGCAGAGACGTTCAGGCCAAAAATTGGAGGGAAATTTGCTCCACTGACCACACTTTGTGAATCGGAAAAGGATATGGACATAGATCTAATCACTGATACCTTCAATACACAATAATTGAGACAGCAAAAGATATACTTGGCAAAAAACATGCCATAAAAAAACCATGGGTCTCCACTTATATCCTAGAGATGTGCGATGAAAGAAGAAAACTTAAGAACGTAAAGAATACTGCAGAAGGAGCAATCAAATACAGAACAATCAACAAAAAGATCAGGAAAGAAATGAATAAAGCAAAAACTAACTGGATAGAACAACAATGCTCAGACATCGATGATAATCTACAGAGAAACAACTCAAAAAAGGCTTACAAGATTGTCAAAGATCTGACATCCACCAAGCAAGGTCGCATCTCAACAATTCAAGATAAATCTGAGAAATGTATTACAGAAGAACAAGAAATAATAAAAAGATGGACCGAATACTGTTCTGAGCTATACAATGAAGACTCAAAGGGCGACGAATCAGTGCTCAATTGCCCAACGTCATCTAACATGGACATGCATTACATTCTCCGTGATGAGGTGGAGCTTGCTGTGCGAAAGCTGAAAAAGGGGAAATCGGCTGGAGCAGACAACATCCCAGGTGAACTGATTCAAGCAGGAGGTGACCTAGTAATAAACATTCTAACCAACATGTGCAACAAGATCTGGCAGACAGGAGAATGGCCAACACCCTGGACTCAATCGCTGGTTATAACGCTCCCAAAGAAGGGTAATCTACAATTGTGTCAGAACTACCGCACAATTAGCCTGATCAGTCACCCCAATAAAGTCATGCAAAGTCATGCTCATGGTAATACTAAACAGCCTAAAACCACAAGCAGAGCAGATCATTGCAGAAGAACAAGCAGGCTTCAGAGCAGGAAGGAGCACAACAGAGCAGATCTTCAACTTGCGAGTGCTCTGTGAAAAACATCTGCAACACCAGAGGGACCTCTTTCATGTCTTCATAGACTTCAAAAAGGCGTTTGACAGAGTGTGGCATGCAGCACTGTGGGCAACCATGCACAAGTACAATATTAACGCCAACCTCATTACTGTGATCAAGAACCTATACAACAGAGCATCCAGCGCAGTACTCTACAACAGCAAGCTGGGAGATTGGTTCAAGACCACTGTTGGTGTTAGACAAGGGTGTTTACTCTCCCCCATCCTCTTCAACCTCTTCCTAGAAAGAATTATGACTGATGTGCTCGAAGACCATGTCGGAACGGTCAGCATCGGAGGAAGGATCATAACTAACTTACGCTTCGCCGATGACATAGACGGCCTAGCTGGCAGCGAGGACGAACTAAAAGAATTCCTTGCAAAGCTAGAGAAGACGTCGAAGGCCTATGGCATGGAAATTAATGCAGAAAAGACCAAGGTCATGGCAAATAAGAATTTCACAAGTGAAATACGGATAAACGGTCAAAAACTCGAGGAGGTCCCTACCTTCAAATATCTAGGGGCTGTAATATCCGATGAAGGCTCAAAACCAGAAATTCTTGCCAGAACGGCCCAAACAACTGCAGCACTAAGCAAACTGAAAAACATCTGGCAAAGCAAGAAGCTCTCCCTGAGATCAAAGATTCGACTAATGCGCTCTCTGGCGATGGCAGTCTTCCCCTATGGTTGTGAGGCTTGGACGCTCACCGCAGACCTCCAAAAAAGAATTAGTGCGCTTGAGATGAGATGTTTTCGAAAGGTATTAAACATCTCCTACACGGCGCACATCACGAACAAAGCGGTCCGCGACAAAATAAGTGCTGTCATTGGCCCTTACGAGGACCTTCTCACCTCAATTAAAAAGAGGAAACTACGATGGTACGGACACGTGTCAAGATCTGGAGGTCTCTCAAAGACGATATTGCAAGGCACAGTCCAGGGAAGAAGGAAAAGAGGCAGACCAAGGAAGAGTTGGGAGGACAACATCAAAGAGTGGACCGGCCTTTCATTTAGCGATTCCCAGAAGGCAGCTCAGAACCGTGACACTTGGCGTGAGTTAGTGCGCAGCTCAAAATGGTGCCCCAACGACCCAGCGTCGGGTTGAGGGATAGTTCAAGTTCATACCTAACCCAAACCCTAAAATTAAAATAACAACTATCCTTCATAGCAACGGGAAGAGACGCGACGCTCCGGTCGGAGATATAGGTTTTAGCCCTACTTTTAGTAATAGCTTTAAATTGTCTAAAATTTAGAACTAAATACTAAGTAAGTTGTAACTTAGTCTTAGTAAATATTTAAGCTAAATAGTAATAGTAATAGTAAATATTAAATTATATATTTTTTGCAAACATAGCTGACCCTCGCTAGGGTCGGTTAATCACAGTTTCAATAGTTTCAATTAGGGTTGGCAAGCTAGGATACTAGGTGGGTGGTGGCATGTAGCTAATGGCATGGGCATGGCAGTGCACATGTCTCAAGACCATTAATACGTCAGCTATGCCGATGGATGCTCCCCTCCCCCAAGCAAGCCCAAATGTTCATTTATGTGTGTTCTGATTTCTTCGTGCGAGTTTTCCCCTCATTCTTTGCACTATCTATAAGCAAGTCTGCGCCACAGGTCATATCTAGTATATAATTTTTTTAAAATTGACTGATTTTTTTAAATTTAGAAAATGACTTGTGTTACAGATAAGAGTCTCTGAGTAAGTAAACAGAACAACAATGCAGGTTGGGCCGGTTGGGGTAACTGAAACAGTTGTACCATCAATAAAGTACAAAGGGATACCGAAAATAAATAGTCTAAATTTAATTTACATCACATGTTTGTCAATGTGTTCAATTCATTTTTTTTCCTATAAACACACTTTTACTATCTTTATATCAGCATGCATTTCTATTAATTTAAACAGAATATTGTTGTGCTGAACTATGGATTTTGATGATCTTCTGAAATATGTTGATGAGTTTGGACCTTTCCAAAAGAGAGTATACTTTTTACTTTGCTTATTTTGTATTTCTCATGGAACTAGGGTAGTTGTGTTGGTTTTTATACTGAGTGTACCAAAGCACAGGTAAACGAAAATGAATTTTAATAAAACCATTGTTTGGCTCCTTATTTGCTCATAACTTATTGATATCTTAGTTCAAATTTTGAAAATCAGTTTATGTGTCCTGTGCTGTTCTTAAGTGTAGTTTCCAAGATGTCTTATGTTAATTCCCACTGATTATGCCAATGTCCTCTAGCAAATGATTGGTAAATCACTGACTTAAATAATTTTTAAAAAGCTTCTCAGTTACTATTAATTATTCATGAAATAATGTTAAAGTTTAATTGTAATATCTCATGCATTTGTTTCAAAATAAATAACAGTGTGTCCTATTATTTAAATGAGGATTGTAATATCACAACTCTAAAAATTACACTTGTTTTTCATCAGATGTTCTATACCTGGCTATGTGAATGATTCATATGACATTATGTCCCCTGAACACCAGCAAGAACTGAAAAAGTCAGTGCCTCCCAATGATTCATGCCATATATACCTTCCAAGCAGTCACAATAACACACAATCCACTAACCCTATCAAACATAAATGCAGTGATTGGGTATATGACAAGTCTGAATTCACAAGCACTGTAGCTAGTGAGGTAATAACACAAATAGTGTTAGATATTTTTGTACAATTGGACTATTATTTAATTCAAATTATAAGGTCATTAAATGTGTTAACTTGAATAAAAATAAAGTATCCCTCTCTTTTATTACATTCAGAATTACACAGTGTCTAATTTTTAATTTTTAACAAATTTTTCAAAAAACAAACATTCTGTTTTTAAAATAGTGTATAATAAAAAATACATTTGTTCCTATTGGAACCTCCAGGCAGAGAATCTTACTATAACATTATTTCGCAACTTAGTTGCATAAAACAACTTTTACCTAGAAAAATAAGGTCTTTATACTTAAAATGGAATAAACTTCTTTGTTTTAAGTTTAACCTGGTCTGTGATGATGCTTCAGAAACTACTTTATCCTCTATGACTTTCTACTTTGGGATCTTGACAAGTACATTTGCTCTTGGTGTTGTTTCTGATAAGTAAGCATTACTTAAAATTACTTGATCCATTGCTTAGCCAAATTGATATGCATTTGTTGATTATCGCTGTAAGTTATTATGAAAATATGATGCATTTCAGAAAATTTAATTAGATGTCATTAGCCTTACAGATTGAGATTGAGAGCACTTTGTAAATCTGTTCCTTGGATTTCCTATCAACGTGGACAGCCCTAGTTTGATAAATCCCCAAATTTGTAATTCTCATTTTTTGTATACTTAATTCTTTACCATGGAAGCAGTTTGAAGGGCAAGTGCCCAAAGTCACTGGCTCTAATTGGTAGTGACAATGATTATATGTACTTTTATTATATGTGTCCTGGTACTACTACTGGTATGGACAATAATTTTATGTACCTTATTTCTTGATTTTTTTTTAAATAAAAAAATCCTTATTATGGATATAATTCTTTCATGCCTTTAATAAAAATTTACACTATGTTTATTTAAAAGTTCATCACTTTATTTCTCATATTCTTTGAAGGTTAGGTCGTAAGAAGTCTCTTTATCTCTCACTGACTGTCTTACTGGTTATGGGTATCTGCCAAGCTTGGACCAAAAGCTTCATTGCCTTCACTGTTCTAAATTTTTTTGTTGGAGCTGCAACACCTGGTATCTTCCCATCAGCATTTGTTATTGGTAAAGCCCTGTTAGTTTTAGCTTATTTCTGTTTTGGAACAATAAAATGCAGCCAAAATGTCCCGATTGCTATTTAAGGTGAATGGTAGCCTCATTAGTTGCTGACTAATTTGAAACTATTATTTTGGTCCATTTTATGAAAGTAATATTTGATGGTATTTCCTGTTGAAATGTAAGCCAGCATGCCTCAAGTCAGTTGTTTTAACAATTTATTACAATAAACCCTAGGAGTTGAGTTGGTTGGTCCGTCCAAGAGAACTATCACTGCAATGATTGTACAGGTGTTTTTCTCACTTGGTGTTTGCCTGTTGGGAGTCATGGCATATTTCATCAGAGACTGGCATTATCTTCTGATGTCCATCACTTGCCCACTTGGTATATTTTATTTTATGTGGTGGTAAGTAGTTTTCTGCTTGGTTTTAGTTATGGTGTTGTTGCTTTTTTTAAATTTATTCCTGGGGATTTCTACTTATATTATGAAACTTTGATGTCACAAAATTTGGATTTTAATAATAAATTTTGATATAAATTAAGTCTTGTGAGTCCTCGAGTAAACTTTCTGTTCATTATGTGGCTGGCATCGTTGTTCAGTAGAACACTTCATATAACAAAAGCTTTTACTGTTACAAATTGTATTATTAAGCATGTTTAGTTGAAATCATCCCAAGAATTTAATCATGCCAAACATATATCTAGTAGGATTCTGAACAATTATAACAGTGAACAGGAATGAATAATTTTCGGAAATAAGTGATCAAATTATTTTAATAAATAGGGTTAAATCTTTTCTAGTCTGTAAATAATGTAATTAAACTTAAATAATTATGATCAACTTATTATTGCATGTATTTTTTTATAAGCATTTCTTTTTTTTCTGTATTTAGGTATATTCCAGAGTCACCCAGATGGCAAATTCAGAAAGGACTATATTCAGGTGCACGTCACACTATCTTACAAGCTGCCAAGGTCAATAAAAAGGAAGTGCCAAAGTGGATTCTTGATGAAGTGATGCCTTTACAAATTGATGAGGAGACTGCTGGAACTGAACATCTCAATTCAACAAAGGAGGAAGTCCAAACTGTGGAAGAGAAGGTGTTAAAAGAAAAAGGAAAATTTATTGATCTTTTCAAAAGTCGTGTTCTTTTAATAAGGACAAGTATTATTTTTTCAAACTGGTTAGTAAAAGACAAACCGTTACCTTTTAAAACCTAATTCTCCATAAATTTATCAAAATTTGCTGTAATATCACACAACATTCATTCATGTCATTGTCATCTTTGAAAATTATGATTAACAAGAGGTATTTATGTTAAAATATTCACTCCTTGCATCGGACTGAAATATTTTCACTGAAGCAGCAACATTATCAAAACTGATATTTTCATCATCTGAGTATCTCCTTGGTGTTGCTGCTGTTGCTTGCTGAGTTGCGACCAGGCTGAGCTGGGACTCGATCCCAAGAGCCTATTTCACTTGATGTAACTTCAGTATCATGTTTCGGTCATTTATTCAAAGCATCGTTAGGGTTAACAAGGTATGATATTGGCATGGTCACTGCTGACACAACTGCTGCTGCTGGCTGCCTCAAGCCTCTAGTTTTTTTCTGAATCAGTGTGTTGCTTACACACTGAGAGTGGGTGCGTCCATTGATTCTGTCTGATTCATTGTAATATTTCTTCTCTTTGGACCTCTGATACTTGTTGGATAGTACACCAACAAGTTTGATAAGATTCAGCTTTTGACAAGCAGTATTATGAATTTCCACTGCTTTATGGCCTATCACATGCAACAGTGTCATGCTCTGCACTTCTTTGCTTTTTGTGTCTAGTTAACTGGCTATCTTGAAGGACTGCTTAAATCTCTTCCAGTGGTCAGCAATATTTCTATTTAGCTCTAGTGGTTGTGGCGGGTGGAGTCTGTCCATCTGACATGGAAGTTATGATATCAGTACTTCAAATAGTCTTGAGGTCCTACACTTCTGACACCATGTAATAGATATGGAGTCAGTACACTTCTGACCCCATGTAATAGATATGGAGTCAGTACACTTCTGACACCATGTAATAGTTATGGAGTCAGTACACTTCTGACACCATGTAATAGATATGGAGTCAGTACACTTCTGACACCATGTAATAGATCTTGTGGGTCGGTCAAGTAAAAAAGTCTTCAACACTTTGTGGTCTGGGTATCAACTCTTTAATGAATTCTTCAATCAACTCCTGGATACATCGTCAAACTCACATTGTTAAACCAGCCATCTTGTAGTTCACCACTACACACTATCCTAGTTCACTGCACAATCTTGTGTCTCATGCATTGTGAACTCGCACGCTCATACCATCTCAGTACAACAATACAACACGTCTCTCACATTATCATTATCATCACTGATATTTTCATTATTTACACCTGACTTATACATTCACAACATGTTTACAAGTATTTAAATCTGGGTCATGCAAACCTAAAAAAATATTTGTTTGATTCCATTTTATAAAAAACTATTATAAAAGTTATAATTAAGAATGTTCTCCCATTTGTGAATATTTATGACAATCTTCAGTCCAAAATACAAGGGATATCTTGACATATTTGATTTGCATGGAATGTAGAGTTTTTTTTTTAATGTTAAAACTTTTTGCTACATATGATATTAATGTGTTTTGCAAGTTGCCAACTCAGTTTGCCATTAAAAATGTTGGATGTGCCCCCAAAAATTTGATTTGAGATGTTCTTGCTATTAGATACCATACAAGTTTTCCAAAATTCCCCAGGTTTATTATAAGCATGACTTACTATACATTGAATTTTAATGCTGGAAACCTTGGCGCTGGCTCCATCTATCTCAACTTTTTACTGTCCGGACTTGTTGAGCTTCCTGCCCACATAATAATCATTTTTACCATTGACAGGTATTTGCTCATCTAAGTAAATGGAAAATACGTAAACAGGGTAAGGATTAGCCTGACAGGACGCAAAAAAACAGCGAACGTTTCGGCAAAAGCCTTCCTCAACAAACAATACACTAATAAAATTAATATAAAAATAAAAAGTTTTTAAGTTTTTATTTTTTATATTAGTTTTATTTGTGTATTATTTGTTCGTTGAGGAAGGTTCTTTGCCGAAACATTCGCTGTTTTGTTACATCCTGTCAGGCTAACCCTTACCCTGTTTACGTCTTTTCCATTTACTTATCTATAAGCCTAACTACAGTCTCACCGCCATTTTGTATTTGTTCATCTCTAGTTTTTTGGGGACCTTTTTAAAATAAGGTTTTTGCAAAATTTTAAACTTTCACCATCAGTGTTTTTATACTTATTAAATGAGTGAGTTATCAAACTTTAAAGCTCCCTCTCCCCCCTCCTAAATGCAATGAACATTCCCAACTTTTCTGGATAATTTATACATACATATAGTGGAAAAACAATCTAAATGAAAGTACATAAATGTATCTTGTATATTTTGTTATGTTTTGTTTTTTGCTTTAGACACCATGGAGATGTAAAGTGATTCAACTATGTAATTGTTATCCTAGGCCTGAGCTTTTAATCAAACCTTGCCAGAATAATTTTTTTTATAACTATTTATAAGCAGACGTATCATGATTTGTATAATATAACATGATTGGCATAACCACCTTGGACACCAACCTCTGGTTCTGGTAGTTAGATTTGGATGTTCAACCCAAGGACTTAAGAACCATAATGGAAACAATATATACAACTTTCACTCCAACCAGGCACAAATGATGAACAAATGGAAAATATGAGAATTTAAATGTAGTCATAAAGGGGCATTTATTAAATATATAGGGGAATTAGAGTTAAGGAAGTTAAGGGGATGTTACATACTTGTGAATTTGCTTTTTGATGATGTCAAAATTATTTTTTTAAATCTGAAAATAGAATAACCTATTGTATGATTTGCTTCTCCTTGAAAAAAAAAATTCTTCTCAAATGTGAGTGGTGGGATTTTCAGTGTCTCTTACATCCATTTACACACAAACAAATTTTTTGGTCAATAAAATTATGCATAAATCACTAGGCTATAAATGCATGGTCGGTTTTGTTATTTCACAGATTAGGCAGAAAGATAATACATTCATGTATGTTGATAACCAGTGGTATTGCTTGTCTACTGTGTGTTTTGGAAATAATCTTTGCACCTGAAGGTGAGTAAAATTTAAGTAGCACTTCATTTACTTTCTTGTACAATAACGTGTTGATTGAACATAATATGATGGCTTTAAATTCTGAGGGGTGTCAATTTTAATACCCCATGATATTTAATTAAAAATACCATTTTGCCATATTACTTTTGGAAATTTAATGTCAGATAAATTGTATTTCTTTTTTTTAATACAGATTTATGATACAGACAAATAGTCATTTTTTCCCACAGGTTACCAGTGGTTAACTATTGTATTAGCCATGATGAGCAAGTTTGGAGTTACAGGTGCCTTCAGTACAATTTACCTGTATTCATCTGAGCTGTTCCCCACTGTTATACGACACTCAGCTCTAGGAGCAAGCTCCAGCTGGGCCAGGCTGGGGGCCATGTTAGCTCCATTTGTTGCTGCCCAGGTCATCTAAACATTCACTTCATTTTTAAAAATTACAAAACTGTGGACCCCTACAGTTTTCTGTTTATTATATAAAAAAAAAATCATTATCAGTCCAGTGACCATTGCAGTCGTTGGGAGGGAGTGCATGGACACAACAACAGACAAGGACCTCCACATTTGTCTATCTTGAGCAGCAGCCAATAATTCATTCAATCTTATCCCTGTCCATTCCTTTATGTTGTCAAGCCAACCTTTCCGCTGTAGACCTCTTTGCCTTGAAGGATGATTTTAGTCAATGTATCATCATGCTTTACAGAGCTCTTGTAAAAACTATTGTCCTTTATGGATGTGTCACCTGGACACTACAGGATACCACTGAAAGCAAGCTGCAGGCATTTGAAAACAAATGCATGAGGAAAATTCTCTAGATCTCTTATTTACTATTACTTAGAGCACAAGACGAATGAATATGTCTGGGACAGAATAAACTCTATTGTGGGTCGTCAAGAAACCATTACAACAACAATTAAAACGTAAGATGACATGGTTTGGTCATGTACTGCGACATGATATCCCGACTAAAAAAATATTAGACTTGCAAAAATCTGATTACCTCGTGCTGAGATGCTGATCTTCCATCAAGCACCTCCCCAGAAGATGGATAGGGGAAAGCCCGTCAGATATGGAGGGTGCCGGGGAAATGAAATACCAGGAGCCGACCAAAGTCGCTCTACTGCCTTGTAGGAAGTGGAGGGACCTATAAAGACTAGGGAGCCAACCCAAACAAATGCAGCTACCAATTGCGCTGTAAGGGGAAGCCCCCCCACCCAATGGTTGTGCGCAAGATTAACAACCCTGCCATGTATAAAAATATGGTTAAAAAAACACCAAAGGAGCTACAAACCAGGAACTTTAGCAGCGGACAAATCAGAAGTCAATTCAGGAAGAGATTCTCCAGAAGCGGTGGAGGTGGATTGGTCTTACACTAAATCACTAAGAAAACAAAGGTAGACTTCTGCCAAGGGTCGTGTTTAGGCTAGCCTCCAATACAACAAGGCAATCCCTTAAATGGAACCCCCAGGGAAAGCGGAAAAGAGGTCGCCATAGAAGCACATGGTGCTGAGAATTGGAGGCAGACAAGGTAATTGGCCATGATTGGAAGTTCCTGGAGAGGCTTACCCAGGATAGGGATGCCTGGAGGTCTCTGATAGGTGGCCTATGCTTTTGGAGGATTTACAGGCGCCGACGACGATCGGTGGATGCCCCTCCTGGCTAAACAACAACAAAAATCTGATTATGACTCAGATATTCACTTATCACCTATTGTGACACAAGTAATTTTAAAATTCAATTTTACAAAGGATAGAATAATTTTAGACCTGATCCATTTGATCAGTGAGTCTTAGGGGCCATCCATAAATGACGTCACACAATTTTGACAAATTTCCCCCTCTTCCCCCATCACAAAAACTTAGACCCCCCTCCAATATGGCGTCACAAAGCTTTAAACCCCCCCCCCCATGCTGTATTTTATTTTAAATGAGCATGTTTCAATTCACTTTTTGTCATTTAAATATGTATTTAGTGTAAGTTGTAAGCCTGCTCTGTAATATTGTAACAGGCGTGAAGCCATGTAACACGTCATTAAATAAACTGTATGCAATGAAATATTTAAGTGGAACTTTTATTTAAATTGAGCACCCCCCCTCCCTCTCGTCGCACATCATCACAAAAGTGTGACCCCCTCCTCCCTCTAGGTGGATGATGTCATTTATGCATGGCCCCTTGTTGAAACATTCTTGAGTTATAAGTTCATACTTAATTTTGTATTGCTTTAAAAGATTTTTTTTTAAAGTTATTTAGAACATAAATTATATTAAGTTCTTAATTGTGTTTAGGGTGCCAGCCTAAACCCAACCCTTGGCAGAAGTGTTCCTTTGTTAGTAAGTGGCTGTCTGAGTCTTGCAGCAGGACTGCTGGCGTGCTTTCTCCCAGAGACGTTAAACCGGAAGTTACCCGAAACTCTGACTGATGCCAAGAATTTCACAAAACATATGGTGGAAAATGTTCATGAATAATTTAATTCTTTGGTTTTGATTGTAAGGCCTGATATAACCAAATAAAAAGTTTTTTTTTTTTTTAAATCTCATAATGAACTATTAAAAAATGTGAACAGACACACTGAACTTTCTTACAAGATCAGAATGAATGAGTTTATTCCTATGAAGAATTATTTTAAAATTAAAATAACTCCAACCCTGAAAGCTCTGCGTATATTTTTTAATTGAGAAGAAAGTTTGAAAATAAATATCTTTCTTGTTTGATTGACCAACCAAAAAAAAAAAAGTTTTACATATAAATAGAATAGAAATAAAAGTAGTACATGTATTTACATTTTATCCCATTGGTTTAAAAAAAAATAATAATTTAGTATCTAAATTTTGTTTTATTATTTTTAAATATATTTTTTAGAGTTATTTATTTAAATTTAGGGGTTATTCTTCTAAGATCTCACACTAACTTAGAGAGAGAGGGGGGGATAGAGGTCTCCATTGTGAACATGGGTGGTGGGCTGCTAGGGGAACAAGCAAGGGAAGTCTCATGAAGAGATCTTAAATTAAATATATACATTTTCAAATTGTCCTCGATTCCAGCAGTTTGTAACTATAATTTAATAAGTCTTTATCTTATATAAACTCTTGTATGTGTATACTTGTACTTTGATCACCATATGAAACAGAAGAACAAATAAAGTGAATAGGTTGTAAGACACTCTTAAAAATTAAATGTAAAAGTAAGTTTTCAAATTTGAAAAATTATGTAGAGGAAAATATTTTATTTAGGTGTATTTTAAATCGTCTCACTTCAATTCCATCTGCTGAATTTTTTAAAATAAATTTAAATTATATTGGTTCATTTTGGTGTACTTATGAATATAGTTTTTATTATTCTAACTTTGAGAACAATAAAACGGGTGAAAATTTTCGTAGCCAATATATGGATATAAATAATTATACAAATATCTTATGTTATTTTGTTTGCTACTAAATGTTAAGAATTGTGTTTCATTAATAATATTACTTCTACAATTCAATCCCCCCCCCCCCAGCGTGATTAAAATATTTGAAAAATAAATCAGTCCAAAAAAAAATAATAATAATAATCAACTATTTCAATATTAGCCCCTTGGCATGCACTGTAGACACTTTTGAATTCATTGCTTCGAGCCACGACTGCTTTAACTTGAACATAATATGAAATATGTATCATGTTGTTTACTGATGAACTTTTAAGGGATTCAACATCAGGAATTTATCTTTTTACAATAGAAACACACAATAGCAATAATTTTTCTTTCCATCATTCCCATTTGATCAACATCATGTTAAAATTGAATGCTGGCATAAGAAAAGCAAGAGAGACTCGCCTTGCCTGTCTGTGTGTGTATCTGTTACTTCAGTTTTTTCAAAAATTTCAAGCGGTGTTATCTAGGTTTATTTTCTTATTATCAGATATGATATGGATAAAATGTCTTAAATAATAATATAAAAAAACAATAATGAAATATTTTATAAACTTAATAAACCCCGCTGGTATAAAGTTCTCTTACGGGAGTTGTCTCTTAATCTCCAACTCGCTTTGCTACAGCACGACCACTGTCCAAGTACAAAGTTGATCTTACCTAGAGTACGTGGTTCCAGAAAGAAAAACAACCCACAAGGTCACTGGAAGGCGCGGAACTAACCGACACGTGACCTATGACAACTGCTTCATTCATTTGCCTGACATGTTGATCAGGAACTGCCTCCTCACTATGTCAATGTTTTCACATAATGCAATGACAAGAATATGTTATTTGTCTTACTATGAAACATAAGTTGATTCGAAGGACTATTTAGTTGTTTTTAAAGAGTGGATGGAATGTGAGCAACAAAGCCCGTCCAAGACGTTCAGCCGTCGTTTCGGGCACTTTTGGTGGCATGTTGTAACTCCCCTCCAACCGCCGTCTCGACCGGCCATACATGTGTTTCACGTCACAAAACAATTTGTTATAAGTTATAATAAATAACCCGTTAAAATTTAAAATAAAATAAAAAAGTCTTTGACTACAAATCTCAACGGCAACGCGTACCACTCAGAATAAAGTGTTGGAAAAATGTATGCACCAAAAATAACTCGTTTTGAACGTCCGCATAAATTTGTTCAAAATACAAACAAATATAAATTATTTTTAAAATTGTTTATCATCTAGTGATTGGATGTGGGCGTCTGTAGGAGTTGGAGGGGCCAATCGTTATAGAGCAGGGCAGTGGCGGATTTAACTTTTTCTGCGTGGGGGGCCAGTAGAATTTCAGGGGGCGCCGAAAATTTTACTAATAACAGATCATTGGGTAAATACTGGGGCTGTTAATGATTAATTTAAATTTAATTGTTAACTTTGGAAAAATTAACGATTAATTAATCGTTAATTTCGATTAAAGCCAAAATTTTAATTTATGATGTCATAAGTAACACTTATTAAACGTTCATGATGAAAATCTAAATAACACTGAAATGTCTCCTTTATATATAAACTTTTCACTAACTACGCAAAAAGACAAGTGTGTTGACATTAATTGGTTCAAGTAATGAGTGGGTCTAATTGGCAATGTAACCAGCCGAGCTGAACAATCATTGACATGGAACTAAGGTAACTGGTATGCTCAAAACTGTCTTGGCAAGGAATAACATTATCGGATAAAAGTGTTCATTAACTTTCCATCATTGTACTGGATTAATGGATCCGAGAACTTTCATCTCCATTTTGTAACGCAGTAATTCATCAGAAAGGCTGTCGTCATTTCTATCTCTGAGTCAAACGCCATTACTGCCTTTAGCTTAATACGTTTTTCATTTGGTTTGATAAGTACGCGAAGTGTTAGAACCATGGTAGGCAAACTTTATCAACATTTTTAATATTCCCGCCAGTCAATATTTTAAAACCATTATGTACGTGTAATCTTCAGGAAATTTATTATTTATCAGGCGCTATTTTTTTAATAATTATTTTTATTATTATTTTATTTTTGACTTTCAATTATTTGTAAGTAATGGGTCAATTAATCGTTAAAAATAATTTAATCTTTACACTTTTTTTAATGAATACTCGAGAAATTAATCTTTAATTTCTGCAACCCTAGATATAATAATTATTAGCCTAATAATTTAGTAAATTTTCCTAATCATCGAACAAGACAAACAGAAGAAACAATATAATAATATATATTTTCAAAATAGTAACGTAAATTTATTTCAATAGTATATTTATTGATCTAAGAAAAAAACTTAGTTTATGCGAATTTGTATAGAGCCCTGAGCCTTATTTAAATTCCTTTCTACGTGAAACGAAACGATTTACCGTTGATTCAAAGTCAACGTTCTCACCTAGATCGCGTTCATTTGAAATTATTGCCAATCCAGGCAGACGTTCATTTGTCATTGTTGAGCGCAAATAATTTTGATTATTTTCAATCATTGCTAACAGGAAGATTCACATGAATTTGTATATAGTATTGACAAATTAGGGAGACCTGATGCCATTTATTTTTCAGTCAAGAATGGTAGAAACTCTTTAATTTGTAGCTCACTAGTTGTAGATAGGGATGGAGATTGTGATGGACGTTGTGATGGATGTTGGGATGGATGTTGTGATGGATGTTGTGATGGACGTTGTGATGGATGTTGTAATGGATGTTGTGATGGACGTTGTGGAGATTGTGATGGATGTTGTGGAGATTGTGATGGATGTTGTAATGGACGTTGTGATGGATGTTGTGATGGACGTTGTGATGGATGTTGTGGAGATTGTGATGGACCTTGTGATGGATGTTGTGGTGGTTGTTGCGATGGACGTTGTGATGGATGTTGTGATGGACGTTGTGGAGATTGTGATGGATGTTGTGATGGACGTTGTAGAGATTGTGATGGACGTTGTGGTGGATGTTGTGATGCATACAAATCTTTGAGGGTATAATATTCAACGATTGCTTCTTCAAGGTTAATGTGTTTGTAAATTTTGCATCAACTTCGAAGAGAATCTTTATTTTCTTCCAACAATAAATAGCTGTGCCCCTTAAGTCATTAAATCGATCATCTATTTATTTTAGAAGTGTATCCAAGATAGTGAAGTACGTTTCAGATTTAAAACTAGTAGTTGGATCATCAGCACTTTCATCTCTACTAAGTTCACCTGCCATACTTTATTTTTGTGAAAATTTGAGTTACTTTAATTTTGTTTTTAACATCCAGTTTGGAACAATTTTCGTAAATAAACTTTCAGAATTATAAATAGCTTGATCGCTTCTCATTTCAACAAACTTATTTCTTCTAACATCGATCAATCGTTTTGCAATTGCAATGTCAATACTCTTGCGCTGCAAGTGGTTTGATAACACGAAAATATCAACAAACTTTTGTACAAATAGCATCAGAAAAAACAAAAGAATATTTGTTATTAAAACAGATGGTCCCACAGCTTCTGCTCTGACACTTCCTCAATGTTATGTTGATTCCCCTGAATGTATATCTTCTAGAGTGACTAGAATAGCAGAGAATGATCCAACAACTGCATCGATTGCATGCGTATGGCTTGCCCATCTTGTATCAGAAAGTCATTTCTGAGTTTTTACTGTTGATTCATATTGAGATTTATTATCTTTTTAAAGTGTATGTAGACGTGGTAAACTACACGGAAAGAATCCATACAACCTTTCAGCTATGTCGAAAAACAACTTTACATCACTGTTTACAGGCACTGCTTCTATAGTAACCAAATTCAAAACGTAGACACAACAATGCACATTGATGGCATTGGGCGAAAGTTTCTTTAAATGAGTTTGAAGGCCACTTTTAATTCCAAAAATCACAGATGAGCCATCGTACGCCTTTCCTCCTCAGATTCTCAGCTTTAATGCGGCATCATTGCTGTTAACCAAAGTATAAATGCATATAAATCTTTCCGCAACATGTCCTGATATTAACGCTTAACGTAAAGAAACCGGCACGTGATGCATTTTAGATATATCAACGGTTTAATCAGTAATAAAATAATTGTGCAGAATTAATTTCATTATCAATTATCGCCGATAATTCAGATGCAAGTGATTCAATTAAATCATGACTTAAATAAATTTCAATTTTCTTTCCAAACTTTAGATGACTGTCTAAAGTAAAATCATATTTGGCTAATAAAGATAACATTTAAAATCCGCCACTGCTTACAGCTAACAGCGTTCTTATACTACTTCAGCCCCTCGGTTATTCATTTCAGTAGCTTTAGTCTTTAGTATCAAAAGAATTTGGTTGGTTTATTATGGCTTTTAAAGTTTTGTCATAAAAGTTCAATTTTTTAACAGATCCATCATTTCTTTTTTAACTTGGGTTTTCTTTTCTTTTAAACTTAATTTAAAGCTCTCATTTGTATAAATTATAAACTAATGAACAACATGGAATTTACTGCCTTATACAAAGTCTAAAGTGCCCCCCTTAGCATTATTTTGGCTAATGTTAAAAATTGATAAGGTACAGCAATTTTCGTTTCACTTCTACAACAGAAGCGGCTGTTGTATTATTAAGTCAATTCAGTTAATAGAAGATCAGTGTCACGTTCTCATTCTTGGTTTTTCTGTTCATCAGCATAAGTATACGATTATAAGTAACAGAAGAATTTTTGGCAGAATAATCGTTCACATATTATAAGATAGCACCTTTATTTCTTGCACCCCCTCCCCTCTCTGGAGCGGGAGTACTTTATTGACGGTCCCCATACTAAAATCCCAACACTGCCAACACCATCACATTAGTATAATTTCCCTTGATATAAATGTAGTCATGGGGCTTCATGAGTTTATGTAAATTATTACATTAAATTTATTTTTTTTTAAACGAAATGCATTTGTAACACTTATAAATGCATTTCGTTTATTTTTTAAAAAAAAATATTAATTATTATTGTTTACGTGGTTTCTAGGAACACTATCACGAGCCAACTTACGACCTTTAACTTTCACTTTAACTTTAACCTACGACCTATTACTATTACCACCACTACTACTACTACTACATGACACATGAACATGCCCTCCGGCACTCAGTATTTTAAAACCGGTCAGTAATTATTAACAAGATGTCAAGATTATAGAGGAAGTTCATGAAATTATCCTGATTGAGTGAGTGGAAATTTAGTATAGAAGCCCTTACTTTAGCTTGCTTTAGTTTTAGACTTTCGTCAAATTAGACTTAGAATTAGAAGGGGCGTCTGTACCACTGAACTACTGAACAGATTCATATAGGAATGATAGTGATAGGTTTAGCAGGAAATGTATAATAATTAATTAATTAAATCAACAATAAAATAAACATTAAGTATTAAGACTTTAAATTACCGACTTTAAATTAAGACTAAGACTAACAATGTTAGTAAAATGTCATATTATATTATATTAATGGTAATAATTAGTAACATCAATTTTTCTTAAAGTGGTTAAAGTTCAAGTCAAATTAAATTAATTAATTCATTAATTATCATTGAATGATTTCAATGTTCAATCAATAATAGGTTTTTCAGTGATTAATTTATTTGAATTTAATGAAAAAGTTTATGCATTACAATTACAGTTATTAATTATTAATTATAATATAACTATAGTATTATAAACTATCATTACCCTATTTTATTACAATTACAATAATGGTAAGTAGTCGATAACTATAGCTATAACGTAATTAACAATATTATCAACTTAACTGTTTCTTTAAGTTACTCTATTTTTCAATGAATGAATTCAACCATTGTTTTAAATATAATTTATAACTCAGACTCAATGATTCCACATGTCATATTACTCATGACTCATGTCATATGTGCATTAAGATTTAAAAATTCAATCTAAAGAGCTGTCTGTAAATGACATCACGCACCTCGATTTCTTACCATATATTTTCTGATGTTTTACATGGTTTCATGCATGTTACGATTTTAGAGTGCAGCCTTACACTAAATACACAGTAAAATGACAGTAAAGTAATTTGAAACATGCTCAATTTTAAAATACAACTAAGGGGGGGGGGGGTGTCGAAGTCATCTGAGGGTTGCTGGGACTGGTTTTGCTATGCGTGCGCAGATGAATGACGAGGCCGATCCTGGCATGGAAGGTTCAGGAACCTTTGATATGCTAAGAATGTGCAGGCAAGTAGTGCAGTCTTCACTGGCCACGGCTATGTGTGATCATGCTACACCAGCCACCTTTTTGTTTCCCTAACTAGTGTCAGGTGCCCATTCAGAGATGGGTGAACTCAAGGACAGCCTTTCCCCAGGAACAAATGTCTGCATTCACAGAGATTTTAACTCATCACCTGTGTTACGGCAACTGAGCCCGCATGCCACTTGACACCAGTGCCCCATTGACCTCACCAAAGCACTCATGGAAGGCCAGGACATTGATGTTAATAAGAGGATAGGTGTGAGTGTATAGTTGTATGTCATCTGCCAATAATTTGCTTTTAACTGCATTCTTTTTTAGCAGTAGAAGTGTTCATTGGTAAACATTATGATGAGGACTGGACACAAAATAGAGCTGTGAGGTACTTCATACATCGTCAACTCTGCCAGAGAAACAACCACCCACAGAGACTGCATACAATCTATTGGAGATAGAGATGATGTCATGGGGCGCGGTGGTCTAGAAAGCGCTAAACTACCCGAACCGAGGCAAAAGAGAGTCATAGGTTCGAGACTCGGTGCTGGCAAGGCCCCCAGGGCATTGTCCTAGCCACCCAATCCCCTGCTCGTTAGTGGTGGCTTAATGAAACTTGTGAACGCTTCTTCACCTGGCCCATAGTCCGCCATGGACTGAAAAGGTGTTATTAAATAATGTCATGAAACAAACGACTGTGGAATCGGAATAAGGTTGAGAAATTGGTTTTGATTTGAGAATGACACTTTTGACCTCATGTTCTGAAACAGGCTTGAACATATCATAGCGTTACAACTTTTGAGGGTACTTCTGCTGTTATTAGTTGCTTATTTTGAATGCTGACACTATTAGGCGCATTGTAAAAGTCTCAGACAAAATTTAAAAGTAAATTTATTTAATTCAAGAATGGTTTATCTTATCTAGACTTAAAATATTTTATTTATTTATTTCAGTCTTTATAGAGGATGAAGTTTGATGATGTTCTTAAATATGTTGGTGAGTTTGGACCATTCCAGAAAAGGGTCTACTTCCTGCTTTGCCTGTTTTGCATATTTCATGGAATGAGAATGGTTGTGTTGGTTTTTATACTGAGTGTCCCTAAGCACAGGTAAAACCTTGGTTGATGATAAATATAATTTTGTTCTCCTAAATCTGAACCTGGTAATTAACAAACAAATCAATAGTAAAACAATTTTTTACCACATCCTTGGTAAAAAAAAAACAAAAAAAAAACACTTTTTTTGCACAAGATTTATTTCTTTGTGTGATTTTTTTAATTGGTATTAATTTTAATAGAAAATAAATTAATATGAATTAGTTTTATACTTAAAAACTGTTGATGCCTTTAATTTTAAATTTGTAAAATAAACTTAAAAGCAAGTCATGTTACTGATGTGTAGTCTGACTTCTTAATTAGTTTATATTGTCTCCAGATGCTCAATACCAGGCTACTTGAATGACACGTACGACATGACTTCCCTGGCCCATCAGCAGCTACTGAATATGTCTGTGCCACTCAATGACTTTTGTCACATTTTCCAACCTGCCAATTATTCTTACGATGACAACAATCTTCCCATCAATGCAAGTCTACAAAGGTGTAGCAGCTGGGTCTTTGACACATCATTGTTTTCTAGTACAGTCACCAGTCAGGTAGCAAAGATTTTAATTATTATCTTTATTTTTTGTGGTGTTATATTTATATAGTTCTGAAACTGAATGTTATAATTAACTCTTAAAGTCGCAGAAGGGTTTGCAATAAACTTCCGCCTCAGTCCCGTAAGGATTTCCCGTATTACGATCAACCGGTTATGAAATTAAAAAGTTTGCGTAAAATCCATTTATAGTACCATTGTCATACTGACTTCATTTTTTAGGCTAAGAATTGGTTATTTTACACATCAAAAAAACCGTACTGGGTTTAAAACAATATTCACCTGTAGTTTAGTACTATTTTTTAGTAATAAAGTATAGCGAAAACGTATCTTCGAAAGAAAAAAAAAGTTAAAACTACCAAAAACATCGCGAATCGAGCGATAACACTAGCCCGGGCAACGGCCGCCATTGCCAAGAGTCGAATACATTGTTTTTCAAGCATTGAAGAGTTTTTACTGTCCGAGATCTCATTTCTAACGAGAGTGGTATCTAGGGACGCTTTACGGATAGCGGGAAGAGACGCATTATGACGCTTTGCGACTTTAAGAGTTAACTGTGAAAAAGATGAGGTGTGTGGTCATGAATACAAGGTTGGAGATTTTCTATGAATACAAGGTTGGATTCCAATGGTATGGTATATTACATAAATAAAGTAGTTTCTCAAACTCTGGTCTAAATAGTAATAGTGTGGCAAATTTTTAAAATTAAAATGTCATATAAGTAAATGAAAAGGAAATTTTCAAGGTTAATCAAGAAAAATGGAGATATAATATAAACTATAAGTATGATACTCAATATTTTAAATGCATTTCAAACAATGCAATATTTTTTAACCAAAAAGTAAAAAGCTGTTTTTAAAAAAAAGATTGATGCTGATAAATGTGTTCTTACATATTCAATAACATTAAAATGGTATTGTGAACACACGGAAATCTAGTTGTTTAAAATTAGAGGAGTGATACAGAAAATGTTATGGACCTATTATCAATCACGTCGAGATATTTTTTCATGTCTCATTATTTGTTAGTTCTTTGTAATATGTTATTAACTTAATTATTTTTATTATACTTTCAGTTTTCTCTGGTATGTCAAGATGCGCCAAAAAGGGCTCATACTACAATGGCTTTCTACGCTGGATTTCTTATTGGTACATTTGCTCTCGGTGCAATATCTGACATGTATGTTTAATACATTTTTTTATGGGTATGTAGTATGTAGTGAGAAAATATATTACAGTTACCAGTAATCCGTAAGATTGGATAAGAAGATAAGTTATGACCCTAAACCACATCCCATTTCAAGTAATTCATTTTATAATAATCCCAATTATTGGTGATGCCTCTACTTATTTAAACACTCACTTTTTTAATATGGCTTTTATATATGATAGTAAAATTACGATATATTTCCTTTTTAAAAAAGATTTGTCCTGCACAAATTTCACTTGCATTTTTAAAATTATCCAATTAGTGCAGTTATCTGGAGTATTATTTAGTCTGCTATTTAACTCACCATTATGATCTTTCGTATCTATAGAATTTTATAGAGATATTGTTTTATGAAATATGTTATGATCTTTCTTATCTATAGAATGTTATAGATATATTGTTTTATGAAATATGTTATGATCTTTCTTATCTATAGAATTTTCTAGATATATTGTTTCATGAAATATGTTCATTGAAAAGTATGATTTTCACAACTGTCTAAGGTTTTTTTTATTTTGCTAATGATCTTTCAAATTTAAAGTGTTTTGTTTCTATTATGATTTTAGCATTGGACGTAAAATGTGCCTCTACTTGTCCTTGACGCTAGTGACTATCCTTGGTATTGGCCAAGCCTGGACCAACAGCTTCATTGCTTTCACCATTCTTAACTTTCTTGTGGGTGCAGCAACATCTGGTATTTTCCCTTCAGCATTTGTTATTGGTGAGGACCAATGCATTGTTTTGGGTTAAAATTCCTCAGATATTTGCATGATAATAATAAATATTAAATATTCCAAGAAATAGTTGTACATATTCAATAATTAAATCTATAGTTTTTATATTAAACAAAACATAGATTAAGGTACTTAATTAAAAAAAACTTTTAAAATTTTAATTAAAAAGGTGCAGTGTAATTAATTCATTTTTAAAATGTTGTTTATTGCTAATGCATCCAAATAATTTCAAGGATTCGTCCTTTTGCCAATATTAAATTACATTATTTTATAACCTGTGTAATAAGACAAGAACTCTTCTATTTAATGTGATGATACAGAATTAATTGTTTTTTCTTTTTAAAAAAAATTATTAGGAATTGAACTAGTTGGTCCTTCTAAACGAACATACACTGGCATGATAATACAGCTGTTCTTTTCAACTGGTGTGGTCAGCTTAGCTGGTCTGGCATATCTCATCAGGGATTGGCAGTATTTACTGATGGCCATCACAGCTCCACTGTCCGTCTTTTACCTTTTGTGGTGGTAAGTTGTTTTTTTTTTTAAACAAGGCCGTTGATCATACCTTTGAATGATTATAACCTTATCATCGCTGTGAGAGATAGTAAAATTATTTCCTTGCCTTGACTTTATACTATACCATTGCTATCAGTGTGTGCCTCATTATTGCTTGAGTGTGTGCTACACTACTGGCTTGTGTCCATGGCACATAACTGCTTGAAATGTAGTCGTCCCTTAATCTGTTGCAGCTTCACTCTATCACCTTTTTAGAAATACTCCATATTCCTTGAAAGTTGTGTCAAGACTGTGTGTGTAATTGAATATAAAGTTACAATATGATGTTTACCACCTCTAACATGTTTTGTTCCCTCTTATTTTTTTCTAATATTAAATATTGGGTGATAGAAGTGTAATTGTGACTCAAGATTATTTTCTCTGTCACCAGGCTCAAAGAATGTAGAATAAAGGTATTTCGTTCGGTATCAGGTTTTCTACTATTATTCCATTAGACAATCTCAGGTCCCTTACATCACTGGATCCAAGATTTCCTATTGGGTAGGGAGCAAACTGTAATAATTAATGGATCTAAATCTACACCAATAAAGGTTAACTCAGTAGTTCCACAAGGAACTGTCCTACTGAGTCCTAGGTCCCTTACTATTTTTAATTTATATAAATGACTTACCCAACAATATCTCAACAGGAACTAAAGTTAGGTTATTTGCTGATGATTGTATAATCTATAGAACAATCAAGTCAGAACAAGATAGCAAAATTTTACAAAAAGACTTAGATGAATTAATAAAATGGGAAACTAACTGGAGTATGTCCTTCCACCCAGAAAAAATGTCAACTGCTAAAAGTAACAAAGAAAAAAAAACAAATAAATTCAAAATATTTCATTCATGGAAAAGCACTAACCCAAACTAAAGATGCGAAATACTTATGAGTCATAATAAATGAGAAACTATCTTGGAATCCCCATGTCAATGAAGTTATTAAAAAATCAAACAAAACCTTAGGCTTTTATAAAAAGAAACTTTTACAAATGTAACAAAGATATAAAACTAAAATGCTACCTCACCCTGGTGAGACCTATACTAGAATATACATCTTCTGCATGGGACCCATCCACCAAAGAAAATATTGATAAGTTAGAACAAATCCAAAAAAGAGCTGCCAGATTCATTACTGGAGAATATTCAAAACTGACAAGAGTAACACCGTTAGTTAAATCATTAAATCTTGAAACACTAGAGGATAGAAGAACCAAGAATAAATTAGTAATTATACATAAGGCAATTAATTCTAATTTAGAAATACAACACAAAGATAACTTAATAAAACCCTCAGATAGACATAAAGATAAAAACACCTTTCTTATTCCATATGCAAGAACAAACACATACAAGTTTTCTTTCTTTCCGTCCGGTATTTGGGCGTGGAATGGGTTGCCTGAAGAAACCAGGAAAGCCTCCACTTTATCATCTTTTAAAACTCTAGTAAGAATACAGGACTAAACACAAACCATAGAAATACGTAGGACGCAATAATCTTCTGTACACAAGGAGCGCCTGTAACATATAAGATAAGATAAGACAAGAAAACTTTGTTCATTATTTTGATTTATTCCATGTAGAAGACATGAAAATTAAAATGATGATGCTTTAGGAGAATAACCAATATAAATACGCTAATAATTTTTCCCCAGTAATTTACTAATGTTAAATAATTCACACGTTACCCTTTTAACTACAAAAATATTTCCATTTATAAAAAAAATAATTCCTTCTATTGTGGTTGAGTTTAGAACATATTGATGACAATAAATGAGGGTTGACTGTATTTGTGACACCAGCGCTTTCAATTTCTGCCACATGTTGGCTTGAGGGTAGCTATTATTCAAAAGATTCATTTCTTGTCACATGAAGTAAAGATAGAGATGATACATGTTACAGGGTTTAAAGAGCCTTAAATGAAAATATTAATTTTCTTATTTTTTTTCCTTCTTTTGACCCCTCCTTACATGCCTGATAACATACATTTTATATCTTAAATTTTAATGCTCCCAGTTGCATTCCTGAGTCACCAAGATGGCAGGTGCAAAAAGGTCACTTTACAAAGGCACGCCAAACCGTTCTTCAAGCTGCAAAAGTCAATAAAATGGAGATTCCAGCTTGGGTTCTTGATGAGTTGATGCCCAGCAAGGAGGCGGAAAAGGAATTGATGAATGTGGAAGATAGACCAGATCAAGAAACAAAGAAAGAAGGATTGAAGGGAAGTCTCATTGATCTGTTTAAAAGCCGGGTGCTTTTTATAAGGACAGCTATAATATTTTTCAACTGGTGAGTAACGCTACAAGTAATTAAATAACATTGTAGTTAGTATTTTTAGTTTTCAAATTTGGCATTTTAGTTAAATAAAACTACTTTGCCTTTTTTTAAAAATATACAGTCAGACCTCCTGAAGTCGAAATTCGCTGAAAAACTCGGCCAAATTCCATAAGACTAATGTGTTTAAGATCTCCTTAACTCGAAGATTTTGTGGCTTTCAACCTCCCCGAGTCAAATTTTCCAAGGTGTTTGTTCTGTAGAGCCACGTAAATGTCTAATTTGAGACCAAAAATGACCCAGACAAGAGAAAGGAGTGGCTGGAAGAAGGGTTACTAATCCACATCCCTTTGCTGCATGCTGTGACTTTTAAAAAGAAAAATCTTACTCCCCCAGCACACTGGAGGGAGCAAAGTTTTGGGGAGGGGAGAGGCTTTCTCAGTGCTGTCAGTATGTCAAAGCCAAGTTGGCTTCCTTTCATGTGAAACATCAGACACTGGCTCTCTTTCCAGTCAAGCCTTCTCATTGGGATGGCTGCTCCACCCCTCTTTATATCAATATTGTCCTTGATTAATCTCCCCCTATTACGCCATTTTCCCTAACGCGAAAACTCTGTAAGTCAAAAAAATTTTTTAGGTCCCTTTCAGTTCTGCTTAAACTTAGTGTGAGTAGTCCGACTGTATTGTTTATTTAATTCAAGTAAATTTTTATTTGCTACAAAGGGCCTGAATTACATTTTGTCCTCAACTAATTTTATGACTATGTTCTTTGCTTTAGTTTTCCATCATGAGTTGTAATTATCAATACCTGTGGCACTAAGTACCCACGTAGGGTGTCGTGTACCGTTGTCTAGGGTTTTAGGTCCCGAGGCTTACACTCCAACACTGTTGTACAATTAATGCAACACAAGTCCTTTTTCTCAGCAGCAATCTTTATTTACATTCCAAGACACTTGTCAACTATGTACACTTCTGGTCTTCTCACTAACACATATCTCCGTGTCTCTCAGTTACCATCTAGCCCCGCTGTACAGTCCTACAGCCTAACACGGCAGCTCTAACAGCTGCGGTAATCTCGTGTTCTGACACCGGTGACTTGTCTACACCCCACTGCTCTCTACAACATAACTCCTTGTCCGTCTCTGTCTTACACAGCGAGACCCACGAGTTATATACCCGGGGTCTCTGGACATACCTTGCGTGCCCTGAGCAAACGCTCCCCTCGTGACATGAACTCGAGTGAACTCGTTCAGAGTTCAAAACATGAGCCCGTGACCAGGCAATATTCCAAATGACAACCCCAGTGGTTCTCATACCCCTGACATAGGGCTTGGGCCTCAGTTGTAAATATATTCCGTAAAAATTATGAACACATTCTACGCATGTTATTTGATCTGTAAATGGTCTTTTAAAATTTTGGATATCAAAATTTAAAGAGTTTAATTTAAAAACTTAACTTAATTAAAAGTCAATAATTCCAGATTCCCCTTTGAATATTTTACATACCCCTAAAAGACACAGTAATATGTCATCATTTCCTCTGCCTTGATCTTCAGGACTCACTCTATGGAACAAAAATATCAGACTATTCTTGATACAATGTTTATATTTACATATATCAGAAATAAAGAGTGTTAATGTTGGGGCATATTCAACTGGCTACTGGATCTGAATAATGAAATATTTCCACAATGCTTTAAGCTCAATAGGGCTGTTATCAATTAATTAAAAATTAATTGTACACTTTTGAAGAATTACTTTATAATTAATCGATGATTTTGGTGGATAAGCTGTATGATGTCATTAAACTGAAAATTTCAAGGGAAGTAGCAAAAACATGCAATTCACATTTTTAAAAATTTAGATATAAGTATTTCAATATAATATCAATGAGTTTAGTAAAAACAATGTTTAATTGATGATTTCCTTTTCTTTATAAAACAGCTTACTTTAAAAAATCTCTTTTTTTAAATGGAGAAGTTTGTTGGTAAAAAAGCAACTATTTTAATTATTAATAATTGATTATTTATTGATAAATCGGTAATATCACTGACAACATTTTCCTTAACTTGGATATCTTTTTTATCGATTATAAATTTTTTTACCAATTAATCGAGAAATTAATCAATAATTTCCGCAGCTCTAGTTTTGAATGAATATCTATTTCACGTCTGCTATCCTCAGGCTGGTTATTAGCTTGACTTTCTATGGACTGAATTTTAATACTGGAAATCTTGGTGCTGGCTCCATATTTCTCAACTTTTTCCTGGCTGGTCTGGTGGAATTTCCTGCTCATTTGCTCACTTTGTTTACTGTTGACAGGTATACCAAGCAGTGATACACATATTTTAAAAATGGAGTCAGTCATGCACTTAGTAAGAATTTGGCTTAAATGGCAAATTATCCATTTGTACATAGAAATACGTAAAGAATTTATGTTCCAAGTAAAGGGCGTAAAAGACTTAATTTAATAAGCTTACAAAGTTTATGAATTTGAATTTTTTAAATAGAATAAAAACATTCATATATATATTCATAAAAAGCTTATGAACCAAATTTATTTTGGATAGTAATTAAAGAGTATCAAGAAAATCGCAATGATTATTTTAAAATACTTAATATGAAAGCATTGCTACATATACTGCCAGCTTTTCTTATTTATCTCTCATAAACCCTACAAGGTTGTTGAATACTTGATTTGCACAATACAACATCTCCCCCCTCTTATCAGATGATTGGCACAATACAACATCTCTCCCCTATTATCAGATGATTGGCACAATACAACATCTCCCCCCTATTATCAGATGATTGGCACAATACAACTTCTCTCCCCTATTATCAGATGATTGGCACAATACAACATCTCTCCCCTATTATCAGATGATGTACATCCAACATTTGAGTTTGTCTCTTGTTTGTTTAGTGTTTAAACTAAATGAAAAATAAATTATGTTTTCAATCATTAATAATAAGAATAATTAACTTGCAAACATTAAAAACCTTGAGCAGGTTAGGTCGCAAGAGGGTCCATTTCGGCATGATGATGACCAGTAGTGTGGCATGTCTCGGCTGTGTGGTCTCCATCATGTACGCTGCTCAGGGTGAGGCTATCAATTTAAATTGTTTTAAAATTATGTAAATCATGTAGGTACTATATAAGATTTTAAATTGAAATTGATATGTGTAATCCTGGAATTTTAATTCTCCAGTTTTTTTTTGGGTAATAATATTCTATATTTTGCACACCACTATTTTAAAGTTTTCTGTTGCTGCATCTTGTATCCAGGCTTTAGCCAAAAATGTTGTTCCTTTTCCTGCAGACCTCCAGTGGCTGACCGTAACGTTGGCCATGTTAGGGAAATTTGGGGCGGCTGGAGCTTTCGGAACAATTTACATGTACTCATCTGAGATCTTCCCAACTGTTATACGCAATTCTGCTTTGGGAGCCAGTTCGAGCTGGGCTAGAGTTGGAGCCATGTTGGCTCCATATGTTGCGGCTCAGGTAAGAAGATATATAATCATGTTCTAGAACATGGCTCAACATATTCACTACATTTAATACCTTCACTTAATCATTGTTTGTTTTATTATTGATCTTGTGTTTTTTTATTTATTAAAAAACTCTCCTAAATTTTAACATGTTGTCCTTGACATATATTTGATTAGTTTTTGAGCTTTTTGGATTTTTATGGACTATTTTAATTATGCAGCTGTTTTTATAATTTGTAAAAGAACAATAACTTTCAATTTCCAGGGGGCTAGGACAGACACAAATCTTGGTAGAGGAGTACCACTGCTTGTGTGTGGCTGCTTGATTCTTAGTGCTGGAGTCCTGTCCTCTTTTCTTCCAGAAACATTAAACAGGAAGTTGCCAGAGACTTTGGATGACGCCAAACATTTTACAAAGTACATTTTAGTTTTTTTGTACAATGGGAAAGGAATAAGTCTTATAAGGCTTTCCTTTATAATACTAGATGTGATAAAACATTAGAAACATAACTAACAAATTAAATGAAACTAGATAAAAACTTCTGATTTTCTTTATTGAAATCACTGATGTCTTTGCCTATAATTCATCCTTAAAGAATGAGGTGATTATGTAATTGATTTTCAATGTTTATAACCTAAAAAATTGCTAGTATTTTTAGGCAATCAGTTAAAAATTCCTGTATTCCAATTTAAGAAACTCAATGATTGCCATAAAGGTATTTCAACCAGTGAAATTTTAAAAAAAATTAACACATATATTATTTTTATTTTTTTCTCAATCAGCTCAATCCCTAATTCAACAGTTTCATGCTATGAGATAAACTCAGATTCTGAGAAAACTTTACAACTCTCAGACAAGGCAAGCTCTTGTTGACTTATAGGACTAAACACAGATTCTGAGAAAACTCTACAACTCTCAGGCAAGACAAGCTCTTGTTGACTTATAGGACATGAAGGAAATTTTATAAAAAAACAATGTCTATATGTGAGACATATGAATCAGTCATTTACATTAATATTTAATTTCTGGTGAGGTAGCCAACTAAATGTAAGCCAGGACATTGATTTTTTTAAAAAATAACAACAAACAAGCTTTTGATAACAAATTTATTGTGCTGCAATTTTATTATTTTTTACACTAAAAAACAATATTTTTTGTGGCACTGAGTTAGGCAGGTTTAATTTTTCATTAAAATATTACATTACTATTTAAAACATAGGTGGAAAAAAACAATTATATTTTCACACCCGCCTACCAAAAAAAAAAAATATATGTTCAAAATATTTGGTCCAAATAATTGTAACAAGTTACCTTTCTGCAAGTAGAGTTTAAGCACTTACTGTCACAAACCAAGATGACATTAAAATGTTGAACTGGTTTTACCTGCTCATATCTTGACGCCCCTATGTTGTTTCACATTTTTGTGTGTGTTGATGTCATCAGACAGATGCATGTCTCAGGGTGTTTTTTTATGGGCCATCTAGTATCTAGTGAAGTTTAGATTTATATCAATAAATCAGACTGCACACATTTTTTGTATTTTTTAACAAGAAAATACTCCCAAAAAAAATTATTATTTTTAAAATATTTGTGTAATAATTTAATGGATTATGTAGTAATTATACAGGCAAAACTTTCAATGACCTAGTGGCTGAAAATAAATTTTTTAAAATCATAATGCCTTCTAACATAGTTTATGGGGTCAAATTATCTTCTAAAATTATCTAACAGGTATACTACTGTTTGTTGGGATACTTTGCACACACTATATAACAGAGGGTAATTGAGCATTTTGTTATAAGTTGTTTAGTACTGGGTGGGAGGGTGTCAAGAGGAATGGAACTTTATCTCTTCAAAATCTCTACTTTTCAGTTTCATGTAATTAAGTGTTGGTTATTTTTTTATATATATATTTTTTTTCCAAAACATTTATTACACCAACAAAAATGTATTTTAAAAATACACAATAAGTATCAATTGTTTGCTTAAAAGAAAAAAATTATATTTAGTTATGTTTGCTTGAGATTTGCACTTGTATTGGGTCTTGTTTTAAGTTTATGAAACATTCTAAAATGTTATGTTTCCTTGAGAGGGAGACAATGAAACAGTACTAGGGGTTAATCTTAGTTTAAAAATTTACTTTTTAAAAATGTGTTTTAACAAAATTTTTGTGAACTACCTTTTACCTGATTTAGATCAACTGAAATTATGTCCAGGCTTTATTTATGTACCTATGATTCCAATGAAGAAATTTAAAGGATATTCACTAATTTGTATTTTGTATCTTTTAAGTTCTATTGCCTTTATGATACATTTTTTGAATCATAATTTATTATTATATACTATGTTTTACAATCTTTACCATAATATGACAGTTTTACAATTATTAGTTGCAATAAATTGATCAGTTAATTACTTTGTTATAATGTAGTGCTGCGGAAATTATTGAATAATTTCTCGATTAATCGGTAAAAATTTTATCGATTAAAATTATTTTAATCGATAAAATAGCATTTGTATTTAAAGAAAATGTTTTAAACAATTTTTATGATTTATTAATGAATATTTAATTATTAATAATTAACGATAGTTTGCTTTATAACGTACAAACTTCTCAAATGAAAAAAAAAGATTTTGTAAGTGTTAACTTTAAAATAAGCTGTTTTTATAAGGAAAATGATATAAAAAATAAACATTGTTTTTACTTAATTAACAATAACAAAATTTTAATTCATTGACATTATGTTGAACTACTTATATTTAAATAAAAAATGTCAATTTCGTGTATTTGTCACTTCCCTTCAAATTTTCAGTTCAATGACGTCATCCATCGTATTATTATCTTTCATAAAAATTATCGATTAATTATTCGATAATTTTTCAAAAGTTAAAGATTAAATTTAAATTAATCGATAACAGCCCTAGTATAATTTAAGGATTTTTTAAATGACTGTTGCTAATTTGATATTATTGTTTTCAAAAATTTTATTACAATAGCTGTCACAAATGTTTTCCATAACAGATCTCCCTTATGTTATTACAATAGCTGTCACAAATATTGTTTTTGTAACAAATCATCCAAATTTTATTATAATAACTGTCGCAAATGTTTTCAATGACAGATCTCCCTTATGATATTACAATAGCTGTAACAAATTGTTTTTATAACAAATCTTCCAACTTTTATTACAATAACTGTTTAAAAAAAAATTTTTGTAACAAATCTTCCAAATTTAATTACAATAACTGTTAAAAAAAAATATTTTTTTGTAACAAATCTTCCAAATTTTATTACAATAGCTGTAAAAAAAATTTTTATAACATATCCATTAAATGTCATATTCTAAAGCTTTTAAAAATATATATTGTTGTAGATTACTCAAATGTCTTTTAGTGATAATTTGATAGATGTCACAAACTTTGATATAAGACTTACACATTTTTAGATGTGTTGTTATAATTATTATTTTAACTTTATTTATAACAGTTTTAAAAAAATGTTTTTGTTGAACATATTATTTGTGTTGTGCTTTTAAGATCTTATTTATATTATATTTCTACATTTAAGTAATCTTTAACTTCTTGTCATTTACACATCTGGCTTTGTACGGACATTTCATTTTTATTAAATTAGATAATTGATATGATATAAAACACATTTTTCAAATAGCTGAAAACATGTTTTTACAACAATGTTTGCTGGTAAAAAGACAGGTAGAGGTGATAATTTTAAATTTTACACTAAATTACAAGTTTGCAATAATAATAATAAAAAGCAAGATTACAATTTCAAATTAATAACTTTAAAAAGAAATCTGCTTTTACTATTCTGTGGCTCATTAAAATAATTTAATCATGATGTGATGTAAATTTGAATAACACAGTGACACAATAATGGAGTGACAATCTGAAATCAATAGTATTAGATAGCTATTCTTAACAGGATTTCTGCAGTGCTGTGCCAGAAAGTATTACAATGAAAATAATATGTTAGAAGAAACTTGTGTTGTGTGGTGATCCATCACAACAGAAATAAGAGAAGGATCGTTTGGTTAAATCAAAATTACTGCAATCAAAATCATTAGCTAATTAATCTGCATTTCTAATCCCTTCTAAGTACTGTGGTTTGTTTAGTTTTTGTGTTGCTATTTTTTTAAAAAAATAAATAAAATCATCCTTTCTATTTTGAATTCTCATTTTTAAGTATTTAAAAAATGTATTTTTAATTAAAAAAGTTTCCAACAAATTGTGAGCTTAAATTTGTGTAATATATTTATGTTCACAGGGAGCTAGCTACATGCTTTTAATATTTTTGTCTTTAAAATAAATAATTTTTGTTGTAATAAATTTCAGAGTTCACTGAATTACATAAAGCTTTATTTTAGGATTGCGGAAAATAGCGATTAATTTCTCGATTCATCGTTTGAACTTTTATCGATTAAATATTGATTAAAAATAATTTTAATAGATACAAATTTGATTAAAATTTTAGAAAATATTTATATTTTTTTCAATTTATTAATAAATAATTAATAAACAGTATGATAGCCCAGATCACAGGATCATTAATGCTGAGGAACATAGTACAACAGTCCATAGCAGTAAAGAAAAATCAAAATTTTATTTTTCTAAGTCTATGAGACAGATGAAATAACTCAATAAAACAAAGAAATTTTAATTACATGTTTTTGCTACTGTCCGCTTTAATCGAAATTAATAGTTAATTCTTAAAAAGTTAACATTTAAATTTAATTTGATACCAGCCCTACTTTATTTATACACTATAAAAAATTAAAGACTTCAAATTCCTAGGCCACTTTTATTTGTGTTTCTAAGTTACATGACTGAGGCAGTAGGAGCTTTACTTTGAACATGGCATTGTCATGATTGTCAATAAAACTCTCCTGGTACCTTGAAGTGAGCTGAGTACAATCACTGATCTTCATGGCAGTCCTGTTCTATACTTTTATCTGATACATGCATTAAATTTGAAATGTATGGAGGTTTGGCAAAAGGGGCCGTCCATAAATGATCTCCCTCAAATATTACGTCACAAAGCGTTGAACCCCCTCCCCCTTTAAAAGCCGTATTATCTTATTGAAAATAAGCATGTTTCAAATTTTTTTTTTTTACTTTTAAGTATGTATTTAATGTAAGTGTAAGTCTGCAATCTATTTAATATTGTAACTAGGGTGTACTGCATGCAATTTTTTTTAATCCAGCCGGATTCGGACATATTTATGAGGTAAAATCAACCCGAAGCGGAGTCGGATTTTACGAAAATGGCCGGACCCGTTACATATATATTTTTTTGTGTGTGGCTTTACTGGCCAGCCAGATTTATGAAGTGAAATTCTGCCGAATCTGGGGCCGAATTTGTAAAAATGGTAGGATTCCCGATATGCCGGAGCCGAAATCTGGTTCATCCCTAATTGTAACTAGGGCTGTCAATATTGTTAAAAAACGCTGCGCGGGTACTCGTCCAAAACGTCGCATAATTTTCGCGGTCGTTGCAGCTTTGGAATGTAACCTAGCCACCATCAATGCACCTCATTTCACACAGTAGCTAACAGCATACTTCAAATAACATACTATTGTGCTCTACAAACTTTTATTCCTGCTGTAAATGCATTCGTCATACTCATAAACTAAAACTACAGTAAAATGAACGTTCAAACAAAATGCCAACAACAATGACGTCACGATCAGTCAGGTCACAGGTCCCAGCAGCTTGAATGTTGATGTCCACTAAGCGGCTGTCAATTTTCCCTATAAGGTTCGTTGGTTCGTGTGCAAAGCAAAAAATAAATAAATTAGTGAGCAAAGTTGCAAAGCAACCATTTTTTGTGCAATACTACACAATTTACAGTGCGGTTATTCTAAACCGAATTACGGACACTTCGACCCCGGACGTTTCGACCCCTTTGTATCTAGGCTACATCGTAGAAATTTATTACTATTTTTTTATGTATACTTTTTAAAATTTAGTTTTTGGTATAAAAATAATTTAACATAATATTATTATGGATTAAAAATTAAATTCAGTTTGTTTGAAAAAGCTATTTTTACGTTTAATTTACCATGATTTGAAAAAGTACATACACGTAAAACCAGTCAAAATTCAACGTACATTCATGACTCATGACTATGATAAATGCGCTATTCCTCTCAGGAAACCTACCTTAGATCTAACTGCAACCCAACCCCGATCCCATGTAATAGGGCAATAAAAAGGCAATGTGGTCAGATCGTCCTTTCTAAAGGTGCCTACATTCTCGCTGCACCCCCACCTCACTTTATTTACCTTTCCCATAACCTTCGCCAGCACACAACACACGGCGTGGTGTGGTGGTCACTGAGTCTACTAGCCCTTGTAACATGTCATGTAAGCCCCGGAAAAAATGTAAATAACAATGGTTTAACGTTCAGACAGGTCAGTCGGCCTTAACAGCTTCAATGTTATTATTCTATGATACCCGGCGGCATTAACTATTGAAATTTTGTAACGTTAAAAATACTGACAACTTTGTACATCTTATTAAAATCAGTATTTCTGCGAGGGGGGGGGGTGTCTTCAAGTGTTAAGGAACACAAGAAGCAAACGGAAGGGCGCGCGTTTGTAATGGTTCCAACGCCTGCAAGGTGCATTGTTCCCCTTTAGAAAAATATTTAATTTTAAAAAAATTCATTTATTATTTTTTTATCACAGTGAAAATCTTTGAACCCCTTTAATATATACATCTTCAAAACCCAATTATAAATTAGGTCGTTTTTTAAGTGTGTTTGGGATGGGCGTTGAAATTCTGTTTTTAATTTTTAATTCATAATAAATAAAAAATTAATTAATAATAATTATAGTAGTAGTAAAATAAATTATAAATGAAAGGAAAAAAATCACAGTTTAGAAACGAAAGGGTCGAAACGCTCTAGGGTCGAAACGTCCTGTGGTCGAACTGCCCGGGGTCGAATCGCCCGAAGTCGAATCGTCCGGGGTCGAACCATCCGTGGTCGAACCGACCGGGGGCGAAACGTCCTGGGGTTGAACTGGCAGGGTCGAACCGTCCGGGGTCGAATCGACTGTGGTTGAAGTGTCCAACCACCTTCTAAACCACTGCGCGGCATCGGTCAGAGAACTGCGCGCCCGCGCAACTTAAAGGGAACAGTGGCGGCGGTAGTAACTTTTTAATTGATAAACTATATATACCTACAACTTTATACCATTCATCCCTTTGGCGCTAAAGCCCATGTAGGGCTTGGCCCTGGCTCACGACCTCCTTCCCCTACAGCCCATGTAGGGCTTGGCCCTGGCTCACGACCTCCTTCCACTACAGTTCATGTAGGGCTTGGCCCTGGCTCACGACCTCCTTCCACTACAG
>MUZC01000014.1:297717-310921 GCA_002072015.1 Radix auricularia | reverse complement strand
CTCACGACCTCCTTCCACTACAGCCCATGTAGGGCTTGGCCCTGTCTCACGACCTCCTTCCACTACAGCCCATGTAGGGCTTGGCCCTGTCTCACAACCTCCTTCCACTACAGCCCATGTAGGGTTTGGCCCTGTCTCACGACCTCCTTCCACTACAGCCCATGTAGGGCTTGGCCCTGTCTCATGACCTCCTTCCACTCAGTCCTTATCAACGCCTTTCTTCTCCAATCTTGGATGCCCAGTTTTCGATCTTTCTCTATGTCACCCATCCATATCCAAACAGTTTTAACTTAAATATATTATATAATTAATTGTACATATTACTGTGATGTATATTACTGTGATATATCAGTGCATGGCTTAACTTACAGGAACACATCATATTCCATCGGGGCCCCAAAGTTGATAAGCAAACGCGCAACTCATCATCAACTGTAAGGAGTCTCTCAGTTTCACAAAACTTGAAAAAGGACTGATTACTAGTTATAAGATTAATAGTTATAAGACTAATAGTTATAAGATTACTAGTTGTAAGATTAGGTCTACTAGTTGTAAGATTACTAGTTAAAAGATTACTAGTTATAAGATTGCTAGTTATAAGATTACTAGTTATAAGATTTCTAGTTATAATATTAATAGTTATAAGATTTCTAGTTATTAGATTACTAGTTATAAGATTACTAGTTATAAGATTGCTAGTTATAAGATTACTAGTTATAAGATTTCTAGTTATAAGATTACTAGTTATAAGATTGCTGTTATTAGCAAAGCGCAAAAAAAGCTCACATGGAAACTGAGTCAATCGCACCAGCAGTGACCAGCACTAGCTATTATCATCGAAACATCAAAAGCACGAAAATATTATTTACTTGCTTCAAAATTCTAAACGAGAACCAACAAAACTTGATGTTGAAAAAAATATTCCTTTCATAATTTTAATATTATAGCTTTGTGGAGGGTCCTCGTTGAGGTTGACGTGGAGACGTAACTTGAGTTGAATGAACCTGATAGAGTTACTGTTAGACCTTAACATTGATACTTCAAGTTTTATTCTAATTACAATTGATATTTTAATGGTAAGTTTATGAACTAACGATTTGTATTCATTTATCTTATATTCTTATCTTATCTGTTACGGGGGCTCCTTTTATACAGACAATTATTGCGTCCTACGTTTATCTATGGTTTGTGTTTAGTCCTGCATTCTTATTAGAGTTTTAAATGATGATAAAGTGTGGGCTTTCCTGGTTTCTTCAGGCAACCCATTTGAAGCCCGAACTCCGGACGGAAAGAGAGAAATCTTGTATGTGTTTGTTCTTTTATACGGATTAAGAAAGGTGTTTTTATCCTTATGTCTATCTGAGGGCTGTATTAAGTTATCTTTGTTTTGCATTTCTAAATTAGAATTAACAGCTTTATGTATAATTATTAATTTACTCTTGGTTCTTCTATCCTCTAGTGTTTCAAGGTTTAATGATTTAACAAATGGTGTTACTCTTGTCAGTTTTGAATATTCTTCAGCAGTGCTTTTTTTCTAGCGAAAAATGTTTGGGAACTCATTTCACGTCTGTTTTTTTAAACTTATATATGTCAAACGCTGTTATTCTTATTCTACTAATAATAACTAATGGTCCATAGTTATCATATTAGTAGAATAACAGCGTTTGCCACTTGGTTTGTTTATTTGTAAACTGTAATTTACGTCGTTCCCGTGAGTCCCCACTGTAAAAAGGACTGACAGTAAGTAAAATGCTGACTATTTATATAAATATACACGAATCTGGCCAAAAAAAGGTATGGGAACTCAGTTCCCATGAGTTCCCTCTGAAAAAAACACTGTTCTCCAGTAATGAATCTGGCAGCTTTTTTTAAATTTGTTCTAGTTTATCAATGTTTTCTTTGGTGGATCGATCCATACAGAAGATCCATATTCTAGTTTAGGTCTCACCAAGGTGAGGTAGCATTTTAGTTTCATATCTTTATTACTTTTGTAAAAGTTTCAGTAATTTACATCATCAAAATCAGGCAACAGTTCACATGAACTGGGATGCAGTCATTAATTTATCTTATCTTATCTATACAGACGCAGAAGATAATTGCATCCACAGACCATGACGGATAATCAGTTGGCAAGTGATGCAGTGTTCACAGGCCACGGCTATGAGGGTTCCACGCAAATTACACTGCTAGAAAGAATGAAAAAAGAAAATGGCGTACACCGAAGCCAAACGAATCTAACATCCTTCCCCACTTGAAACACACGTGTTTACTGATTTCGTTGTTGATTTATTTAACAAACATTTTTTTTGTTTTATTTTAAAATTGTATAATAACTTCAGAGCTCAGAAACCCTAGCATTTAAAAATATTTTTAATAAATCTCGCGACTCACCTTGAAATCTCTCACGACACACTAATGTGTCGCGACACACAGTTTGAAAACACTGATCTAATCCTGGGTCTTCCCTTGAGCCGTTTTCCTCTGGTGTTGTTTTGGCTGTGTACCCTCTTTACTCCTCTATTATTTGAAATTCGTTCTAAGTGTCCTGGCGAGCGCTGTCTTCCCTATCGTGGTATACTGATATAAACTGTACAGTTCAAGGTTGGTTCTTATCAGAGGCGTCACGAGGGTTGGTGTCACCCGGGGCGGTAGCTCCTGGTGTCACCCCGTCATGATTTAACCCATAGAACTCCTCCGAGTTTTCCAGTGCCAAATAACGGGAATATATAGAATTTTACTGTCTGGTGTCACCCCCCTGATGGTGTCACCCGGGGCGGCCCACCCCCACCGCACCCCCTAGCGACGCCACTGGTTCTTATTCTCTATCCGAGCTCATCCTTTGTTGGTCCATAGATTTTTCTGAGAACTTTCCTCTCCCATGTATTTAACAGTTTTTTTTCTCCATTTTTTAAATTAAGGTCCAAGTTTCAATTGCTTATGTTACAGCTGGTCTGATTAGCGTTTTATAAAAAGTTGTCTTTGTTTTTCTGCTAGGCCTTCGCAAGCAAAAGGCGCGAGTAAGTTAATTTTTCCAGCAAGCAGCATCAACATCTGTGGGCGGGTGGTAACAGTTATGACATCACCAACCAGTTACAAACCAAAACTTTAACTTTTAAAATTTAAATCAAGCCCAAATTATTTTCAAACCTCTGATTTGTCCAGATTAAAAAAAAATAATAATTATACATTTTATTTATTTTTTGTTATTTACTGTAAATGGACATTAATTTTTTTTTAAAAGGTACTTTTTTAAACATGGTCGCGATAAGAGTGGAGGAATGAATAAGAAGGCGTGAAAGTGTATATTTAAAAAAAACAAAAAAAAAACAACAACATTGGCCTGGTTCAATTGGTACTTACTAATGTCAGTGCACTTCAAGGACTTAACGTTTAACTTCCTGTGTGTGTGTTTTACGATTTTGTTTTCACGGAAAAAAGTTGTATATAAATACCTTGTACTTTGTCAGAACTTTATTTTATTTCCCATTGACAGATACTTCTCTTGCATTTTAGTGTAAAAAGTATTTCACGGGGAATATTTCAAACGAATTTTTTTTATTTGTTAAATTGTCATGAGCCGTACACATCGTTAAACGCGTGTAGCTATTTAAACGTCATTAAATAAATTGCAAGCAATGAATTAGTTAAGTGGAAATTTTATTTAAAGTTGTGCGATTTTTTGATGTGACGTCCCTCCCTCCCCATCGTCACACATTGACACAAAAGCTTGACCCCCCTCCTCCCACCCTTTTTTTAAAAGGTGCGTAACGTCATTTATGGACGGCCCCAAAGATTTATACAGTCAGATAGGAAAGAAAAGCAAGTACAACACCACATCTATGATTGAGTTATGGAAAATAACTGAACTGGATTTAATTTTACGTATTAGTGTTATGCTCTTTACTCTATCAGTCTTATTACTGCAAACAGTGCACAGCTTATACTTAACACTATTTGCAAGGTTTGAGTTTCTCCTGAAAAGATCTCGGTATACTGTCAATTATGTAAACAGTTTACTGAAGCCAAAGCACTAATTGAGATGTGTCCTACTGAACTAGATTAGGCATTTACTGAATAGTTTCTTCTTTCTGTCCCACCTGTAGATTAGTCCAACTGTCAACACAAGTCCAATGTCGTTGATGAGAAGGGGCTAAAACTATTTATTTAAAGAAATTAACGAGTGGAAAACAAGTTTCATAATTGCAGCATATTATAGGGTGCTAGTGTTTCAGATTTGAATGAGTATAATGTTCGGCGCCACCCACCGTGACATAAAACATGTAGAAAATTTTCTAGCAAGTTAAGCTCTTAGAGTCAACGAAACATGACTCGTGACTCGATAGTACGCGCACATTAAGAATTTTAACACATTATATTTTTCAAAGATTCTACCCGGAAGTAGATTCTAAAGTAGTCATAAATCAAAAAAGCAAACTGGGTCAACAACGTCTTTAAAAATAAATTAAAACATACATTAAAAACACTTTTGGTTTGATATTCATTACTTAATTAGTTTGAATCCACAATCTCCCCTATTGTTGACGATCTCTTCTCGACTACCATAGGTGGAGCTAGTACAGTTGTGTTTTCAAGTGTGCCGAAGTATTGACTCGAGGCTTCTCAACGTGATTGTTGGGTGAAAGGGCAGCAAGAACAAAGAATACCAAAAAAAAAAATACTATAAGTTTAACAAGAATTTTTAAGTAAAAGAAAAATGGCATTTAAAGGGCGATTGAAGAGAATGAATTCTTTTGACATTCATTTATTGATTATAATTATTTATGTTTAACTATTAATAATCATTAATAGTTATTACTTCAAGGACTAATAATGATTAATTTAAGAATGTCTTTTACCTGTCACACAAATGCCAAAGTATTTAAATGTGTAATAATGGAACCGGTGCGAAACAACGCGAAAGTCACTTTGAGTTTGTAACTAAGATGGACATTATTATGCTTGAACCTATGATCTGCACCTCGAATCTTTCGATATATTAACAGATTAAGGTTAGTGAACACAAACATGCTGTTTTTTTTAAATAACCAATAAACCTAACCTTTAAAAAAATAAAAAATAATACTAAAAAAAAAGAAACTATCCCTGTTATTCGGCTAAAGACTAAAGAAGGGTTCAGCTTTGTAACTTTTATCCCACACTTGGTAACATTTTCAAATGTGATATGAGGTGAGTGAAATTCAGTGAAAAAAGAATAGATCTATATTATTTGTGTTATTGCTGTTAACCGAAATAAAAGTACAATGTTCGTGGTAACAGTGGCCGGTATAAATCCAGGATGTCGTGGAAGTGGTCCACCAACACTTGGTGTATGTAAAAGGAGTTTTAATATCAATTTGAAATATCTGCAAAATTTCTGACGCGATTATTGGCGTTAACTCAAAGTTCAGGGGTAGCCAAATTTTCAGGGCATGAGGGTGGGATGGGGAGGGGAGAAGGGCGTCTGACTATCCATGTAGTTTCAGTTCAAATCACCACATTATTGCAGAGGTCGTTGTTCTGCTGTTAGTAGGTCCCTTGATACTGAAATATGAACGCGTAAATATATCAGAAGGTGATTTTTTCCGAGTATATTTTCAAACATATTTCTTTAACTAAAAAAAATAAAAATAATTATAAATAGATTTAAATGTCTGTGCCCCCAAATGCCCCACATTTTAGGTCCTCTGATTGATCACATCATTAATGTTCTAGTGCACGCTGAAGACACTGTGTCTTAAAAGCACACGATGAAGAGCTCACTTCTTTTAGATACACGGACTCTCGGCAGTGTCAAATATTACAGTAAGTAGGCGGAAACAAATTGTTTAGTTTTCATTATTTTTAAAAAAATGATCCTTTACATTGACATGTTAGATGACATTAAGTGCCATGCCTGAAAGACGACGTAGGCTAAAAGATATTTTGCACGAATTTAGCACTGAAGTTGTTTTGATAAATTGTGGAGTCGTAGAATTTTAATTATGATAAGTTTGCCATTTGCTTCAAATGTAGGGTTAAACCTCTAGGAGACAGGAACATGGGGGCTTTTCCATAGTTTTATAGTACTACATAAGATCACGATATCATACCATTACCAGGGATGATAGAACACTGTAAGGACTTACCAGAATTAAAATTAACATGTAAGGACATACATGTGTTGAATAATAGTACCTTTTAAAGGCATGAGCACGTTAACAGGTTGATGGCACTTAGGGCATGAAGATATTTCACGTTTGATGGTACTTAGGGCATGAAGATATTACATGTTTGATGGCACTTAGGGCATGAAGATATTACATGTTTGATGGTACTTAGGGCATGAAGATTTTATATGTTTGATGGCACTTAGGGCACAAAGATATTACATGTTTGATGGTACTTAGGGCATGAAGATATTACATGTTTGATGGTACTTAGGGCATGAAGATTGGAAATGGATTGGAACCACCCTTCGAAAAGATAACAGCAGTGTGAGGCAGGCCTTAGGTTGGAACCCCCAGGAAAAAGACCCAAGCGTACATGGAGATGGAGCATGTTAGATGAGGCTGGAAGAACTGGAAAGAGCTGGGAAGAATTGGAGCGACTGGCAAGGGACCGTGCACAGTGGCGAGATTTGACAGAGGCCCTGTGTTTCACAAGGAACTCAAAGGACAAATGATGATGATGATGAGGGCATGAAGATATTACATGTTTGATGGCACTTAGAGCACGAAGATATTACGTGTTTGATGGCACTTAGAGCACGAAGATATTACATGTTTGATGGTACTTAAGGCATGAAGATATTACATGTTTGATTGTACTTGTGGCATGAAGATATTACATATTTGATGGTACCATACAAGTAAGTAAAATCTAAGTCTAAAGCATTACAACTTCCACAAATAGCGACATCTTCTCACCGTGGTTCGCTCAAGACACGAGTTCATGGTACCACACAACTTGGTTCTTTAAGTGATTTCGGTGAACTCTGGAGAATAGCGAATGTCATGCAGTGGATGAATTCATGTACATCTCTCATAGTAAAGGGCCACGATCAATTTTTTTCGCAAAACACACGATGTGGATTCAGCATTTTGTTTAGTTATATGTCACGCGCTCTTTCGCGAGAAAGATTAAAAAAAACAATAGCAAATAGTTTTCAAAAAGCTATTATACTATTATAATGTACGCCATGGTACCATGATCTTCTGGCTGGGTTAAGGCCCTGAGTCTACACAAGGACAATGCAGTTAACATTAACACCCGCCAGTGTTTCTCCGGGTTGAGCTCGTGAGGTGGTTTTTGACATAATTGTGTCGTGTTTACCATAACATGGTTGAATCCATTTTCTTTTTTCGGGTGAGTATCGATGACCTGATTTATAAAAAAATGTAGCAACAGATATTTCATTCGATTCTAAATGACGACTTTAAGAAGGGAAGTAATCTCAAAAGGATCGAGTCATCTCCTCGTCATTACATGACCTCCACCTCTCCCTAAAGAGTTGACATGAACATTCAAACAAATATTCTTCACAGAACGTTTTGGAAAAAAAATTAAAAAATGAAACAAAGAAAGGTTGTCATTGTAATAAATAAAATACTATGTTTTATTATGAGTGGATAGAATTGTCTTTAACTTTAAGTTTTGTTTGTCAAAAGTACTATGTCAAGCTGTTTGTCAAAGATCAAAAGTACATATGTCAAGCTGTTTGTCAAAGGTCAAAAGTGCTATGTCAAGCTGTTTGTCAAAGGTCAAAAGTGCTATGTCAAGTTGTTTGTCAAAGGCCAAAAGTACTCTATCTAGCTGTGTTGGTAGGTCAACTTACTTCTCTTGGGCACAGTTGGTGTCATCTTCTTCGTTCAGTTTCTAGTCAAGCTCCATTTTATTACAATTTCAATACTACAGCCAGCATACGTTTTAATTGATAATAATTAAACGTTTCGCAGTAAACTGCAGCACTGTAAGTATTTCTCCAACTCTCAGGCGTTAAATAAAACAGGGGTCTATTATCTTATTTCCCCCGTATTTCAGTTAACTACATGTATAACATTATCTCTTTCAGATGACGATTCTCTGTTACCTCCCGTTTTTCCTCTATGTGACCACCGTGACGCCATTCCTTGACACCAGAGAAGATGCTTTGATGGCTGGCTCACAAGACGTTCATGTGTCATCGACATGTAAACAAAACGGAAGCCACGTCAACTGCTCAAGGTGCTCCCTCGCCGAAGTCCCCCAAAATCTTCCCACCAACACAACGGTCCTCGACCTGTCATACAACGGCATCGAGAGACTCAACACAACTCTCTCCAGATATTCTCTACTGGTGGAGCTCTACTTGCAGCACAACAGTTTGAAGACGTTGAGCGTTGAAGACTTCTGCGGTCTTCAGTTTTTGGCGATTTTGGACCTACGAGGAAATAAGCTGTCAATGAACGGGTCCATGCCGATTTCAGTTTTTGCGCCACTCTTTTCGTTGACGTCCCTCAAGCTCAACGGCAACAACCCACTTCCGTCTGGGGCAGATCTCTCGTATCCAGACGGCGTTCTCTCAGATCTGATCAAGGTGGAAGAGCTCTGGCTTGACGGTCTTACCAACAAAACGTTCGGACCAGGATTTAGAAAAATGGCGGCCTTGAGAACGTTAAAGCTAGGAAGCTCCACAGACGGCTTCTGTTTGCTAAACCAGCTTCGAGGGGACACCTTCGAGAACCTACCACAGATCGAAGTTCTGATTCTGAGGCACTGTTCGATCGTGGGAGCTCTGATGGATCCGAGCGTCTTCAGGCCTTTACAAAACTTGCTTCATCTTGACGTAAGTGCCAACGATGAGATGCACCTGCGTCCGCTGGAGAAGGCTCTCATACCCCTGAGGTATTCCGGCTTGCAGACTTTAAGGATGCACAATGTGGTAGACCCTTTCTTGCCTTGCAGTAAAGTTGACAATAGTTTCGCCGATAGCTTACCTCGAAATCTGACGGAACTGGTCGCCTCCAGCAACAGTTTATCTTACCTGGGCGACCAAGTTTTGGACCTCCTTCCAAAATCATTACGCCTCCTGGACATCAGCGATAATCGATTGACATTTGGAGCTTACTTGAAGAATTTTTCTAAACTTGAAAACCTGGAGACGCTCGTTTTGAACGGGGGTACGCAGAGTTTCCATTTACCTTCTTTCTACCCATCCCACCAACACGTCTGCTCTTGTCCAGATGACAGTGACGTCACAGATCGGAAGGAGAATTTTACCTTTAAGCTTCCTCCAAATCTTCGTCACGTGGAGATCGAAGCGGCTGGTTGGGGGTATTCGATTACAGAGTTTCATATCGATCCTCATAATTCTCTGGAAACAATGTCGCTGGCGTGGAACTACCTCCCCAAGCTTGTGGGACCCCTGACTGGATTAAATAAACTAAAAGTCCTAAACATGTCACAGTGTGAAATTAACGTTATATCCGATACGTTTTTTAGAGATTTTGTTTCCCTTGAACGTCTCATCTTAAAGGTGAATACCTTCGGCTCTACTGTTTTAAATTATCATAGCAACCCCGTATTTCACTGGCTCGTGAATCTGAAAGAGCTGGACCTAAGTTTCACTGACATCCTGAAAATAGACCGACACGTCTTCCAGGGATTGATCAGCCTTGAGCGGCTGCACCTCCACGATAATGGGATGTACTACTTCGACGTTGACATTTCTCACATGAAAAACATTTCGTTCGTGAACTTCAGCCTCACGGAGCTCACCAAACTGAACAGCGCTGTTAGGGAATTCCTCGACCACATCTCAAATGATCACAGCGTGACGATCGACTTCTCCGAAAATCCTATTCCATGCGATTGCTCGAACCTCGCTTTCATCGAATGGATCACGCGAACCCCTGTCAAGCTGGTAAACATAGAGCGCTACAAATGCATTGCTAGCGACAGATCCGAGAGATACACAAGTGACTTCGCCGCTGTGCATCGTTGCTTGGTCCGCGAATGTATCCCAAACGTCACGCTGTTCTTCTCCGTTGCAGGGGTCACCTGCTTCACTTGCTGTACTGTCATTGGGATGTTGATATACCGCTTCCGCTGGAAGCTCCGGTATCTCTACTACTCTGCTTATATCTACTACAAAGGACGGGACAAAAGCGCATGTAGCGACGTCGACTTCCAGTTTGACGTCTTCGTGTCTTACGCCCACCAGGATGAAGAGTTCGTCTCTCGGACTCTGGCCCCGGAGATGGAATCTCGGGGGTTGAAGATATTTGTCCATGGCCTCAACTTCTCAGCGGGAGACTACATCTCCTCCAACATTGTCAACGCCGTTAACATCTGTCGGCGGACGCTGGTCATCCTCGACAAGCATCTCCTCGACAGCACGTGGTGTAGGTTTGAGTTGCAGATGGCGAACATGAAGAGCGTTCAGTGCGGCCGCCCCGTGATGCTTTTCCTAGTGATGGAACCGCTCAGCAAACAGGAACTTGGCACGGAACTATTGTACCACATCCAGAACAACACGTACATCCAGATACCGGATGCGGACATCAGAAGTGATCGAAGTCTTATGGGATTGTTTTGGACAAAACTCGCCTCTGACCTTAAATCTTGACTCTGCTTGTTTTATATGCATGCAAATCATTCGTTATAAGTTACTTAAGGTTGCGTGCAAGACGTCATTTAACTCTGCCTTGTCTTGAAATATTTTTTTTTATATTTTATGTTTTGTTCTCGTTCTTATCCCCTTCATTGGAGTCTACACGATATTCTACCAGGTTTTACTAACCTCAGCTGCTCGCACTAATATGAGTGGAAATGTGTCATTCCAGGTGGCGATGTGTATCCAACAAGCAACAAATTAGTTTGTTAGTCTTAAAAAGATGTTTAAATTTTCGTTTTCAGAATTTTTTCTATTTTTTTAATTTCCTAAAATTGTTAACAAGAAATTATGTTCAGTTTTTCAATTCTAAATTTTAATTAAATTTAACAATATTTGGCGATAACCTGGCTAATATGGCAGCAGCGGTTAAATGGAATAGTCTTTAGCAGAAAATAATAGAGATGCACTTAGTTTTAACCCTCAAAGACCCAGTGGGTCACCCGTGACCCACCATTTTTGAAAATTAAAAAAAAATAATTGTAGCATTTTCTTTTGATTTTTATACCTCTAAAGCCCAGTGTTCCTACTGTGGTACAAAAGGGAGTTAACAATTTTAACTTAAAATAATTATTTCTAAGTGAATTCCCTTTAGCTAATGACTACCCCCTTGACACACTGAAATCACAGACGACCACCTATATTTTGGGAATAAATTCTGTCTTATAAGGTAAGTTTCAAAATATTTTGATGTTTTGTATGTTTTTTAAAGATGTTAAACCTCAAATATGAGTGCAAAAAAAAAATAATTTTCACACTAATATTGCATAATTTTTTATTATAAATTAGATGGGTCACCGGCGACCCATTGGGCGTTTGTGGTATACATTTTTATAGTTGTTGCCCTTGGTTACCGTTTGTTGCTAAGCCTTTATTCATTGCACTTTAAATAGTCTTATTGTGTCTTTCTCATATTTTTAGTTATATCATTATTTACTGTTATTGTTTTAAAAAGAATAAATGGTTTTTATGCATAATTCATTATTATTATAACTGATATGTTGCAATACTAATATTCCTTAGGGGCCGTCCATAAATGACGTCACGCACCTAGGGGGGGAGGGGGTCTCACTTTTGTGACGATGCGTGATGTGGGGGAGGGAGGGGGGTTGAAGAAATGTGACGTCACATCAAAACAGTAACTTTAAATAAAACTTCCACTCATTCCACTGAAATATTTGGTCTCTTAAAATTTATTTAAATTTAATGACTTTTTTTATTCAGTGCTTCTCAAAGTGCCTGTTGATAGGTCATCAGCCACCGGTTATTTTAAGTTATCAAGACACGAAAATTAAATATAACTATAAGTTTGAGAACCCACAAGAGAACATACTAAATTGTTACGCTGCGACGTTTGACGTTGACATCAAAGTGTTTGTGATGTCATCAGCTTCTTTTTAGTTCTCTCGCGGCAGGAGTCTGCGAACTCTTTTTTTCGTTGTTGGTTATCCCCCCCCCCCCAACTTCAACTGTATAGTTTAACAAACAGGACACGTGTCTAAAAAAGATCTTGATAGGATTATATGTAGATATTTTAAGTCAAAACGACACGGAATATCCATTTTGTGGGTGGTGGAGGGGAATCTATTTGATACATTTATAAACGTTTTAAGTTTGATATAATTTTTCGATTGTTGGTCAAACGCCTCTGGCCATTCTAAATATAATGATTAATGTGTTCATTTAAAATTAGTCAAAAGTATTCATTAACTTTATTGAATGCATCAAATTCTTGACATCGCAATTCAAGAGGAGCACAAAATTACTTTCTTCTGAACTCAGTTTTTAAGGCATTAATTCTAAATATGACAGAAAGGATACTTGATACAGTCCACTCATGTTGATTAAGATTATTGTCACTTGTGTCAACATACATGAAAGTAGGTTGGATTTAGATGTCTTCGTATAGTACGTAAATAAGAAATCTACATAGATGACAAATTTAACAAATGGAAAGAACCGGTTCAATAGTGGGCATATGTTACAAGCGTAAACGTACACATGACGTATTTGAATATATCTAGTGGAGTGGAGTGGATGTTATCTGTCCCAAATGAGTCTGCATTACTCACAAAAATTCCCTTTTGACCTAAGCCCAAGATGAGGTAATTTACCCCTGTTAGCCGACCTCTTTCTTAAGGGATGCCCGTCAGTCAATTGAGCGATTTTTTAATAAAATACATTTTAAAAATATTATTTTTAAATATTTTTTTTAAACAAAGAAGTTAACAGTAATGATTTATAGTCAATGTTTAATTTGTATGAATTAAAATAAAATATAATCTTATGATGTTAACACATTTCGTTTTTTTCACGGCCGTTTATCCCCACAATGATTATGATTCAGCATTACCCCCAAGAGTTCCCTTTTTACCCCAAATGAGATAATTTATCGCTGTTAACCGACCCCTTGGTTTAACAGGCCGATAGCGGTAGCCATGTATTTTTCATTAGTTTATAAATTCCACAAGAGGATGCAACAATTTAAACACTCCTCGTCCATTGGTGATATTATATTTACAACTCTTGTGTGACGTGCGTGAAATCCTGAAGAGAAAAGAATTGAAAAAAAAA
>MUZC01000014.1:258888-272825 GCA_002072015.1 Radix auricularia | reverse complement strand
ACAATGACGTCATCATATTAAATATTTTTACAGCGCTCATCAACACACAGATTTTTCAACTAAACTAATTGCTGTAGACTGTCGTACATCACTGCTCAGCGTTTCAGATCCAGTGACTTGGACTATTATATTATTTATTATATGTTTAAATTTGTGATAAGTTATTAAATGTTGTTTTTGGAAAACAAGCGTGCTTATAAAATGCAAACATTTGGTAATTATGACCTGTTAAGTGAGAGAGATAACTCGTCAATTTTAAACATAAAATAACAATTCTCCTTGTAACTCCCCTTGACTTTATTGTGCATTTTATTTTTTAAAGCTTTTTTAAATTTTATTTTATTTTATTTTTATTTTTTTAAACTATTCAATTATTAACTCAATGCCTTGTTAATTTACATAGATTGTCACTAGTTATTCTCCGTAGAAAAATACCTTTATGTGTAAACTTTCCTCGAGATTATTGTTTTTTTTAGTTTGTTTGTTTGTTTGTTTTTGTTCTTTTTTTAAATATTCAAGTTGAATTGATCTCAGAAGAAAGGATTTTTCAAAGAATACAATGAAAGCTAATTCTCTCAACAACAAAAATAATGTCAGAATCCTTCGCGAGAGTACTTCCCAAAATTTCATGGCAATCAGATACATTTAAAAAAAAAATTATATAGTTTATATAAGAAAAAATACATTTGCCTCTGGGCTCGAACGGTGCAAAACGTTATGCTCAAGCCCTGTAAATTTTAATATAAACATTTAAACAAAAAATTAAATAATAAATCATTTTTTAAAAATTAAAAAATGGGGTCTCGGCATTAAGAGTTCAAGCTTTATAATATTTGAATATGGGGCATCAAGTTTATGTGTACAGAATTTGGTCACGAAACATCCAATTACAGAAAAGTTAACCGGTAAAACAGTTCTTATTGAGCCTAAGCCCTATTACAAAAAAGTCCATAAAATATTTGTATGGTTTCATTGAATAAAACTCGGACACAGTTCCATAACGATTTTGATGCAATTCTTTTTCAAACATGGCAAGCGGACGTATGTCGTTCATGTATGTAGTATGGCTATTGCGGACGTACGTCGTTCATGTATGTAGTATTGCTATAGCATGCGTATGTCGTTCATGTATTTAGTATGGCTATTGCTGACGTATGTCGTTCATGTATGTAGTATGGTTATTGCGGATGTATGTCGTTCATGTATGTGTGACGAAATTTGTGAGCCCACTGTGATTTGCACGAGAATAACAACAAAGCTAAAGGGGAAGTCACTATTGACGAGTCACTTGACGTATCAAGGTCGCTAATTAAATATGCAGCGGAGCACATGACCGGTCAAGGTTGCCCGATAGTGAGGCCGACAAGCAACATCAAATCAGGAAGAGCTGCATAAAATTACACATCGTGTATAAAAGTTGGGACTCCGGCACGACACGTCCTTTCTGCCCAAGTGATTACAGAGAGATGTGTCGTATGTGAATTTAATTCACTGAATTACATCCATAGCCATCCTTGTCGAGAGAGAGCCGGCATTATTTCCGTTGGCCAGAATCTATGTAAGTTTGAACTCTAACTTGTTTCCCTCGTATTTATAAGCATATTTCACACCATTATTTAAATATTAATCTTCGTGCAATGTCGGATTGAAATTGTTGGGACGTGTTGACCCCATGACACCATTCGGGCCACGTGCGACATTGTACTTCCTTTTTCATAACTAAATGTGATAACACGCGATCCATCAGGTAGATGGATCGAATTATATTGGTGTAACCAATAACATTATTTTATTTATTCCACCATCCACTTACAAGATGGTAACGAAATATAATTTCAATTTCATGTTATAAAATATATTAAATAACCATGTGTTTTATGATAATGTATTTTGATACCCTTTTGGCACCTTGCTCTGAAGGCTCGGCAGCCGAAAGGGTGGATTAGACAGACAAGTATAGAAACTGCCCATATGCGTATTCTTTCTATCTTAGTATGGCTTCTAGACACCCGCCTGTACTGAGAGATAACACGAACTTCGGACAGCAACCACCCAACGAAGTGTCGACATATCTGGACCAAGAGCTGGACTCACCGCTATCCACGCGACTTGTATCCGACCCCTACCCACATCTTTGGACTAAGAGCTGGACTCACCGCTATCCACGCGACTTGTATCCGACCCCTACCTCACCCCTGCATCAATCGACAGGACCAGAGGACAATTCATCTGTACCAGCCTTACTCCTAACGTAACGCTGACGCCAACCACACTGGTTGATGCTTACACCATACACGTGTAGAAGCCGGTTATTCACACTTCCGTGATCACCGAAGTCACCTGGAACCATAGGTGAAGCAGCCCACAGGAAAGGAAACATGCAGAACCAACCACTCACGGAGTGGGGCACTACATCATTAAATTTAAGTATACACCCTGTAACCATTATATTTATTGGCTTAAGCCTAATGATGAATTTAACCATACCGGAACTAGTTTCCGCTTATTGTAAATATTGTATAATAAATTATTGTTACATATTCACCATCTTGTTTGTTGATTATCGTTTGCGAGAGATCACTAAAGTATGCGCGTGTAGGTAGAGAGGGGATAACTTAATATTACACCCCTAGACGACTTGTCAAACAATATTCACATCTTTCTCGCCACAGTATGTAGTTTGGCTTTTGGGGCGTATGTTGTTCTTGTACGTAGTATGGCTATGGCTGACGTATGTCGTTCTTGTATGTAGTATGGCTATGGCGGACTATGTTGTTCATGTATGTAGTATGGCTATGGCGGGCGTATGTCGTTCATGTATGTAGTAAGGCTATTGCGGACGTATGTCATTCATTTATGTAGTATGGCTATGGTGGACGTATGTTGTTCAAGTATGTAGTATGGCTATTGTGGACGTATGTCTTTCATTTAAGTAGTATGGCTATGGCGGACGTATGTTGTTCATGTATGTAGTATGGCTATCAAACAACCCACGCAAATATTTTGGAAAGTATCAACATTCGCTATCGTTGTGTGTGTGTGGTTTAAGGGGGGGGGGGAACCTCCGCCTCCAGTAGCGTAGGACGCCATGATATTCTGTCTGTAATGTATTAGATAATCTCTGAATTGAAATGAATTTAATAGTTGTTTTGAAGGCCAGAAAAAAGTAGACACAACTATACACACACAAAAAAAGAAACATATTTTTCAATAAATCCCCACAGTTTAGGGTTTCGTTTAACAGTAGATCTACTTGTTGAAATATTGTTTTTATAGTTAATTGATGTTCTGAAGAAGGTGACAATCTCAAGCCAATATCCTCTTTGATTTTATTTTATTTCCGTTTTCTCATAATTTTTTAAAAATAAATTCTTCTCTACTTAAACTGATTGAAGCCCAAACCACCGTCCCTTTTTATTTGTGAATATCCTAATTGTTCCCACCTGTGTCTATAACTCTCTCACACCCCGCCCCACCCCAGACACACACGCCTCTTCACATATTTTCACATCACTTAAACCTCCATTAACAACAGTCAGCACTATAGACAACTCTCACTTAAATTGGGTGTAATTGTGGGCACTCAGTGGTCTCCCCTTCACGTAACCCCGCAATCAAAGGGAACGTTTACGCCCGCCCCCAGCCCCTCTAACCCCAAACCCCGTGGTTGGACGAGTCGCCTCCCTGTTGATTTCTCCGACACATTGGGCAACGAGCCCCTAAGACTCCAGGCCCCCGAGGCCCTTTGTACAACCCCACCTCGCCGCCCAGCCCCGCTCCGCCTCGCCACCACAAACCACGCTACGGCAATTTTTCATTTTCGCTTTTTATTTTGACTACTTGCCCTCGATCTCCCGTCACCAACCGACAACGTCGCACCGCCGTCACGAGAAAGGACCGGGTACCCCCTTTCTTATTAATGGGGGCTCTCAGTGCTGGCTGGTGAGTGGGTGTGTGATGGTAGATGCGGTCACAGTGAATGTTGGAAAGAATTTGTTGTGCCCATTCCTTCACGTTTTTTCTTCCCTGGTTGAAAACTACGGCGCGGGATTTTTGTTTTCTTCTTTTACGCTCGAAATCACCAGGTCGTGTTTCGTTCATGTTTTTTGACAAATCTTGTCAGCTGGTCCCGGTGCGACATCACCACACCTGGTTGTCGTCAGGGCGGGTGATTCCCAGCCACCTTCCATTCTTAAAACTCTCGCTAATCTCCAGGCAGATGTGGTGTGGAATGTGGAAACAGTTTCTCAATGGATTATGTCGTCACGGTGTGTTGTGATCCTTAGGAATTCAGTTGTGGAATAAGATTAGTAGTGGTGTAGAAGCGTGAGACGTTTATTTAGTTGTGTTCAAAGATTGTGTTATAAAAGTGTGTTCTTTGACTGTTTTCGTGTTTAATTAACCCAGAATACGGTAAAACCATGTTCTTACATATACAAGGGTGCTTGTAGATTATAGTATTGTTTTTTTTTAAATATGAGTTGGGGAGGTTCGGGGGGGGGGGGGGGGGGGAGGGTTGGTTCCCACGATCAGTTTCGTACATCACATAGAAATAAGAACGACCATGTCTCAAAGTAGCCTATGGACTTAATAATGATGCCATGTTAGAGCTGAATTATCCTTACTTATGAACCATGTGGTTGTGGGGGAGGGGGATGGATGGGAAAGACCCCTTGGATCATTACATATAAACAAGGGTGTGGTGGTGGGGCCGACCTAAGGGAATTGTAGGTCCTAGGAGAAGTGAATTTGGTGGCCCTTAAATAAAATGTAATCGAAAAAACAAGAAATAAAAACGGAAAAATTAGTGTGCGAGGCCCCCACTAATTATGAGACTAATCGGAGGCCCTAGTTTGCTTATGCCTAAAGCGGGCCCAGGGTGTGTGGGGTGGTGAACAAAATAACTCAAAAATAATTTACGGCGTCATTTTAACTCCATGTGCCACGACGTGAGGTCAAATTAAAGAAAAACATTATGTAACACTCTATCTCACGTCTTAATCTGTAGGATGGGAATAGTAATTTCTTTGAACGTTATACCCACAAACAATAATTCATCCAAAGTATTCACATATTTCATTACTGTGTTTTTTTGGTTATCTCCTTCATTTATATATATATGTAGTTTTCTTCCCGTGTTTAGAGGAGGTTGGTGGGAGGGGGTAGCATGGGGGGGAGACCCAGCTTACACCATCCCCAGGGGTTACACAGTGACACCATAATGTAAAATTCTGTGCGTCCCCGTTATTTGGCACTGGAAGACTCAGAGAACTTCTTTGGGGTAAGTCGTGAGGGGATGATATCATGAGCTACCGCTCCGGGTGACACCAACCCAAGTGACGCCTCTGGGGGGGGGGAGGGGGCTAGGATGGGTCTATTCAGAATTTTAAATAAAATCTTTCCATCTGATTCTCTAAAGTTTTTCAAATATGGAAGCAAGTAGTTTTACTAGGCGTCCCTAGGGATGGTGTCACTCGTGGTGGTAGCTCATGGTGTCACCCCCTCGCGACTTGCAACTCCTTCAAGTTTTCCATTGCCAAAACGGGAACATTCAGAATTTTACATTTTGGTGTAACCCCCTCCCCCTGATGGTGTCACCCAGGGCGTCCAGTATCCTCCGGCCCCCCTTAGCGACGCCACTGCCTGGTACATTGTGGTTTGCATTTTAATTGATTTTTTATATATCTGTTTTTATATTTCCTTATCCTTCTGCCTCATCTGTTCGTTTAGATTTTTATTAAGCGTTCGCTTGACATTTCTATTTAAAAAAATCCTTTGTGTCTTCGTTAGAGACCTTGTGATATTCTTGTAGGGTTGAAACTGTCACAAGTTATAACGTCATGGATTATGTTGAGTCAATAGGTGTCAGAACTAATTTAAAAGTGAAATGATTTTTTTTTTATGAATTAACTATTACTCACCTGCAACCACGTCACTTATAAAGTCAGCTATACCATTTATGTCATAGTCACATGCATCTATGATGCCCACCATCTTTCCATAGATACATTTACGTCAATTTAAAACCTTTTTTCATTCCTATCCTTTTGCCGTCTATAGACTATATCCCTGTCGTGTTGCCGTCTGTATTTCCCTGTCATATTTCCGTCTATATATCCCTGTCATATTCCCGTCTATATATCCCTGTCATATTGCCGTCTATATACCCCTGTCATATTGCCGTCTATATACCCCTGTCATATTGCCGTCTATATATCCCTGTCATATTTCCGTCTATATATCCCTGTCATATTGCCGTCTATATATCCCTGTCATATTGCCGTCTATATACCCCTGTCATATTGCCGTCTATATATCCCTGTCATATTGCCGTCTATATATCCCTGTCATATTGCCGTCTATATACCCCTGTCGTGTTTCTATCTATATATCCCTGTCATATTACCTTCCAGTTGTCCCTGTCACATTACCGTCTATAAATCCCTGTCGTGTTACCGTCTATATATCCCTGTCGTGTTGCCGTCTATAAATCCCTGTCGTGTTACCGTCTATATATCCCTGTCATATTGCCGTCTATAAATCCCTGTCGTGTTGCCGTCTATAAATCCCTGTCGTGTTACGTCTATATATCCCTGTCATATTGCCGTCTATAAATCCCTGTCGTGTTACCGTCTATAAATCCCTGTCATATTGCCGTCTATATATCCCTGTCATATTGCCGTCTATATATCCCTGTCATATTGCCGTCTATAAATCCCTGTCATGTTACCGTCTATAAATCCCTGTCGTGTTACCGTCTATAAATCCCTGTCGTGTTGCCGTCTATATATCCCTGTCATATTCCCGTCTATATATCCCTGTCATATTCCCGTCTATATATCCCTGTCATATTCCCGTCTATATATCCCTGTCATATTGTCGTATATATATCCCTGTCATATTGCCGTCTATACACCCCTGTCGTGTTACCGTCTATATATCCCTGTCATATTGCCGTCTATATACCCCTGTCGTGTTTCTATCTATATATCCCTGTCATATTACATTCCAGTTGTCCCTGTCACATTACCGTCTATAAATCCCTGTCGTGTTGCCGTCTATATATCCCTGTCATATTGCCGTCTATATATCCCTGACATATTGCCGTCTATATATCCCTGTCGTGTTACCGTCTATATATCCCTGTCATATTGCCGTCTATACATCCCTGACATATTGCCATCTATAAATCCCTGTCGTGTTGCCGTCTATAAATCCCTGTCGTGTTGCCGTCTATATATCCCTGTCATATTGCCGTCTATATATATCCCTGTCATATTCCCGTCTATATATCCCTGTCATATTGCCGTCTATATATCCCTGTCATATTGCCGTCTATGTATCCCTGTCATATTGCCGTCTATAAATCCCTGTCGTGTTACCGTCTATAAATCCCTGTCATATTGCCGTCTATATATCCCTGTCATATTGCCGTCTATATATCCCTGTCATATAGCCGTCTATAAATCCCTGTCGTGTTGCCGTCTATAAATCCTTGTCGTGTTGCCGTCTATATATCCCTGTCATATTGCCGTCTATAAATCCCTGTCGTGTTACCGTCTATATATCCCTGTCGTGTTGCCGTCTATAAATCCCTGTCGTGTTACCGTCTATATACCCCTGTCGTGTTTCTATCTATATATCCCTGTCATATTACCTTCCAGTTGTCCCTGTCACATTACCGTCTATAAATCCCTGTCGTGTTGCCGTCTATATATCCCTGTCATATTGCCGTCTATATATCCCTGACATATTGCCGTCTATATATCCCTGTCGTGTTACCGTCTATATATCCCTGTCTCCTCCCATCTTTAGATCCATGTTATTTTCCCATCTATAAATTCCTGTCACCTTGCCATCAATATATTCCTTTCATTTTCCCATCTATAGACCCTGTCTATTCCCATTGACGTAATAATGTCTTCGTGGAGATAAAAATCTCAATCTTATGTTTCCAGTGAGGGTCGGGGGTGAGGGGGGTAAGTTTTACTCACAGTCCTCTCTGAATGTCCTGCTTTTATGTGTCAATGTTGTCATGGTTACAGAGTGGTAATGGCGTCCAAACTACGACCCGAGAGAGCTATTCACGTAAACGAAAATGCCCAAGAAAATTTCTCTGATGGAAGCGGACATTTAAATGGGAATAGTTCCTATAATTTGAAGAGGCTCGTGAAACGGTGAATGGTTTTTTGGAAGAGGGTTAAAGAAAAAGTAAGTAAGCAACGGGATGCAAGGGGTTAACGGACTTAGATGTAAACAGCGTATTAAAAGACATTTGCTGTTAAAGAATACGTTAATTATTAAAAAAATATTTTGGCGTTGGGTGGGACATGCACGCGAGGATTCTCTGGGTAGATACAGAGAATATGAGGGGGGGGGGGATTTCGGTAGGGGACAGATATTTCAGGGATTAAGGGGGAATTTTTTAGATGGTATCGTGAATTTGTGCGAAATAAAATTTTGCAACGAGACCTTTCTGGGACTGCAGAAATTTAGCAACTCAGATTTCTTTAGAGAAAGAAAAACTACAATTTTCAAAAGTAGACTTCAGCATTTAAAAAGTTATTGTGATTGAGACACGAAAATATTTTTAAAAAAAAAATATTGTTGAAGATGGGCCTGGGATATTGAACATTTTGAGAACCACTCTCATTGCAACTTTTTTTTGACATTCCTGACCCCGGGTTCAGAGGTTAGAGTTCGATCGTTTGTTCCGATAAAGCGGTGCCGTGACGTCAGTGCACGCTGCTTTAATCTTGTGTTTACCACCTATTACTATGACTGCAGAGTCACAGTAACGTACCTAATGATCGACTTGGTACACGTTATACGTACATTAGTAGATTGCACCCGATGCTTTTACATTTAAAAAAAAAAAAAACTATGTTCGAAAGGAAACGCAGCTAACAAATGTTGATGGTGAAAAGGGATCGGATCTGTTGTATAAAAATTAGACCCTGGTAGAATAGTATGTATAGTGTAGTAATGGAACTGGACCTTGTTGGTTGTATGTATAGTGTAGTAATGGAACTGGACCTTGTTGGTTGTATGTATAGTGTAGTAATGGAACTGGACCTTGTTGGTTGTATGTATAGTGTAGTAATGGAACTGGACCTTGTTGGTTGTGCAGTAATGTGATTGGATCATGATTTTGTCATGTTTTGGGATTCTATTTCCGTGGTATATTGAAATAGGGGAATATCGTATTGAGATTGGACTTTGGTGGTGTATAAGATTGATATTGGAAATTGAGGGGGGGGGGTATTTAGTGTTGGAACAGACCCCCCCCCCACCACCCGGTCAGTATGCGTATGAAAAAGTCGCGACAGTCAAAGAATGCAAATCATGTCATTATAATTAGTCGTGTTCCTTTCATTGTTGTGCTCATTGTGCCAGTTAGTATTGCTTACACAGAACTACGATGATCACTTTTACTCAGAACTACTATGATCACTTTTACTCAGAACTACTATGATCACTTTTACTCAGAACTACTATGATCACTTTTACTCAGAACTACTATGATCTCTTTATCTACTACAAACCACGCACACAAACTGTCTCCCCGTGTGCCATGAAATCGTTCAGTGAATCAACTGTTAAATGGCCTGACGCGATGCATGTCTCAAAGGTTTGAACAAACGAACTCACTGATTAAATCAACTGGTTGAATGAACTCACTGATTAAATCAGCTGGTTGAATGAACTAACCCGATGATTGATTTAACTAGACTAAATTAACTCGTCGGATGTACTAGCTAGCCGTACAGTTCCCACGTTGGTCTCGGTTTTGTCGGGTCACCGCCAAGGTCAAGGACGCCAGCTGTCAGGTCTGCTCTTATAGTAATAGACCACGTTTTGACCACAGCTCATAAACAAACGCCCCCTCAAAGACGAGCACAACATATTAATTATCTTGACAAGCACACACCGTACATCAAGACCTTAATATACACACGCCATGTAACGATTTTGACAAGCACGCCCTCATAGCCATACACCAAGACCTTAACAAACACACACACACACCACTAATACACACACACACACACACACACACGATAAAAGGGTGGTATCAAGACCTTGACAAACACATTCTGAATCCGTTTGACGTGATAACGACAGTTCTTTTTATTAACAAAAAGTTTAGAAACTTTGATGGGAATTATTATTGAAAATGTTCAGTTGAAAAATATTTGTGATCCAAGTGAACTTTCTCTTTAACTTTAATGATTGAATGTCTATTCTTGTTGTTACTTGGGTTTCTCTGTGTTTGAACTCAAAGATGAAAACAGTTTTTAATATTTAGCTTTGTTTTGAAAACGTCACTGAAAAAAGACCATTACATAATGAGATTTTATTAATTTGTAAAATAAATTCATAAACCCAATGATTCTAGCAACAATCGAATATTGCTGATTGTGACTCCGTGACTTGAGAATTTTAATGTGATTTTCTGAGATGCTGTGATTCATTGAGTACTTCCCCCCCCCCTCTCTTTTCCTCGTCTGTTGATGTCACGGTTTGACCTCTGACCCCACAGCCCTAAAGACTCGTGGACACCGCCACTGAATGGACAAGGATCAACATGCCATCCACATGCCGCCACCACCCCGGGGGTCGGGGCGTGTTGTGTTGGCACTTGGGGCTCAATAGGGGCCGTGACGTCATCTCGCTGGGCCGACATCCGTCGTGCGGGTTTAAAAGAGATCCCAACTCTGCTTCCTTTGAAGGGAGAGCCGAGAGATTCGGAGAGGTGTAGTCTAGGATAAACGAGATATAGACACGGAAGAGGGCCGAGGAGGGTGGAGAGTACGAGGAGGAGAGGAGACAAATCATGCAGCCGGCCCCAAGGGCGGGGAACACGAGAGAAAACATCAATACCGGAAGTTGGCTGTTGGTGATGGCGCTGATCGTGACCTTCACCCCGGGATATCAGTTTTATGGATTCAACGGAGGTAAGTGGAGATAATTTAATGAGGAAATATGGCGGTCTGGTGATTGGGGTTTGGGGGGGGGGGAGAGATTGGAATGGGATGACGGCTGGAAACATTGCCTGTCTAGCTCAAAGATATTATAAAGGTGGGGTGTTTGTGACAAAGCATAAGTTAATCTTCTGGTCCTGATTTTTAAATATTGCGGACAAAGTTGATAAGGGTCAATACTTAAATTATAATTAGAAACGAAAATTATATTTAAAAAAAATCATAATAATAAATCAAGCAATATACATTTTCAAGGGCGTCCGAATGGTCAGGTCAAAGTAGGAGCCAATGCCCACCCCTACCCAAAATCCTGATTTGCCGTACACCTTGACATAAAACTTACATTTTTGTTTACTATGATAACACTTCATTAAATAACTATTACATGTACTAACACCTATAACCCTATAAAACTCACTTACCTACTCACTGGTTTTGTAAGATTTAAAATGACATTCGACATTGTTAATGCTACATTCAGGGCCGGCCTAAGGGAATTGGAGGCCCTAGGCGAAGTGAATTTGGTGGCCCTAGGCGAAGTGAATTTGGTGGCCCTAGGTTAAGTGAACTTGGTGGCCCTAAATGTGATAAAAATATAAATAATAAATATTGAAAGATTCTTTAGCGAGGCCCACGTTATAATGAGACTAATCGGAGGCCCTAGGCGGCTGTTTAGTTTGCCTATGCCTAAAGCCGACCGTGCCTCATTTCAACAACAAGACATCATGGCATATTATGCTGCAGATTGGAATTTTCTTTTGTCACATGCTCCTGATTGCGAGACGTCACCAGTCAAAAACTATCTCTTTCGAATTCTACTTTTTTTATTTCGTCAAATAGATTCTAACCCTTTTTGTTAATGCAAAATAAAATGCACTTTCTAAATTATTTTTGGATTATGAACTTATTATTTTATCGTATTTCACCATAACTGTTATTGCATTTTATTTCTACACTAGTTTCAGTTTGTGACTATAGACTACAATTTTTTAACTTTATGATATATTCTATACTCTTTTTGTGTTCTTCCAACATGTTTTTTACTACCTTTCATTCTAGTTCATAAATCATGTACACTAAATCCGTAGCAAACCCCTCCTCCTTGAATTCCTGCATAAACACTGTATGACGTAATGAGTGCACTGACTTCACGCAATCTTTTTATACTCTCAGAGCAAAGTCGTGTCACTATCACCGCTATTTCCAACAAAGACCAACAAAACATCACTACTTTGCTGTACATTGTTTACATCGCATTCCGTTCAGATTCTACTGGACAGTTTTCTAATATCTACATAAATACATGTACGTCATTTCATGCATACTCTCTATTTCTCTCATCATTCAGTCTCTTCTTTTCTCTGCCAGATCCCAGTCGATACTATTATTTTCTCGATACTATTATTTTCTCGGTACCATACTTTTCTCGGTATCATTTCTCTATGTTTGAATATTTCTCTTGACGCTATCAATTTCTCATACCACTCTGTCTCTTAGACGAACCCCAGTGAAGTTCGCAGTCTGTGTATTGATTTACTTGGTCTTTAGCATTTAATTACATTTTTCTTATCAGCTCACACTACTCAACACTTAGGGATCTCATTGAAGATTCAGACTTAGGGTCCAGACTAAGGGTCCATAATTAGGGCTCACACTTAATTAAGGTCGGCACTTTCCTTTGATTAGTATGAAAACCTTTTTTTTCCATTAAATAATGATGACAATAAAGGCGTCCAACAATTATTGTCACCATAGTCATGGCGATACGGTATCCAACTGTTATGGTTTTACATTAAAGATAACTGTGAGTAATAACTCCGGAGATTCAAGCGGTAACAACTTAATGATGCAGCAACTGTCGCTAATGCCGACGGTAACAACTTAATGATGCAGCAACTGTCTCTAATGCCGACGGTAACAACTTAATGATGCAGCAACTGTCTCTAATGCCGACGGTAACAACTTGATGCTGCAGCAACTGTCTCTAATGCCGACGGTAACAACTTGATGCTGCAGCAACTGTCTCTAATGCCGACGGTAACAACTTGATGCTGCTGAAACTGTCTCTATTGAGCGGTGTCAGGTTTACGTTGTAAGGACAAAGACATTCAACATGTCACCGCGTGACATCCCACACATCATCAAACAGCCATTAAAACCCGGCGTCACATGGCAACGTAACCTTGAAATACGTCAAGCTTGTTTCTTTTATTACGGTCTCTTAGCCTCTAACCCTGTTTTTATTTCACACCATTTGAAATTTTTGTTTTCTTTGTGGAAATAAAAGTGAATTCCATTCTTAAATATTTTTTAACAAAGAAACTTGAAATTACTGATGTATTTATTAAAACAAATACGGTATTAACTAACCGGATACACAGTGGAACATTTCCAATTATACTTAAAATTGGATAGCGCGTTGTAAAGTTTTGGATTCTGAATTTTGACCACGACTTTTGAGGACTACTGCTCACACATTTACTAGGGTTGAAGGTGGCATTTAGCGGTAGTGTGGGTCACTCCAGTGATTCGACAACAGTTGGGCCGCTAACAGCAAAGTTAAGATAAAATATTAGCATACATGACTTTATTATTGTTGCCATGGAATTTATTTGTATTTATCTTGGACATTTATTTGTTACTGAGTAATTTTTAAATACTTTTTTTTTTAAAGATGCATATCATAAACCTCACTATTACTCTATTCCTTCTGATTCTGTTTGATGCCATCTTGGAATTAACACTGGGGATAATAAGATATGTTGTGTTTTATTTTCGTATAATATTTTATTTGTTTCTGTATTTGTTTGTTGGCTGTCGAAGCCTTATTGCCGCCGTTACGGTCGTTTTTTTCGTCTTTTCACGCTCACTACACTATTTACTAGCCATTTTATTTCAAACCATGCGAGAGGGTGCACGGCATAAATAAATCTAAGGGCGGGGGGGGGGGCA
>MUZC01000014.1:232260-243972 GCA_002072015.1 Radix auricularia | reverse complement strand
ATAGAACCCCCCAACCCAATACATGTGTAGACGTTCTCCCAGCACCCCCTCCCCCTCCCCCAGTCTCCGACAAGCAAGTCTGCTCATGTCAGACGACAGACTGGCTTATTGATTGGCGGGGGCCGCCACGGTCTGTCTTACCGTAATCTAAATTGGCCCGAGATAACCAATAAATTGAGCTCCAACGTTGTTATTAATTTACTTGTTGGGTGAGAAGGAAGAACTCACATGAGGGGAAACAACTCAATGTAGACGAGCCATATTGGCGTGAACAGATAATCACAGGGATAATGAAGAATCAATTATTACTCCCCCCCCCCCCCACAGACACAAACACATCTTTCCTTTTCCCCCTACCTCACTACGTTATCAATCAAGCATATTTAATTAACAGGGGGAAAACCCGATAATTCGATGATCGGTTATCGGCCATGGCGTGTTGTTTCGGAAATAACTTTGTTTAAGTTAACAACAGGAAGGAATATTATCGCCGTTGATGTTCTTCGATCCCACTTGACGGCCCGGCGAGTTCCTCTCGTCTTACAATAAGGTTAACACGTGTGTAAGAAATTTAGCGCGAGACCAGAAGATTACATTAAAAACATCATAACTCAACATTTCACAAGTTTGTTTTTGATATAGTTCTCATGGTTTCATTTCTTTGAACCACCCTGTCACTATCCTGTCACTATCACTATCCTGTCATTATCCTGTCACTATCCTTTAACTATCCTGTCACTATCATGTCACTATCCTTTCACTATCCTGTCACTATCCTGTCACTATCCTTCAACTATCCTATCACTATGATTTAACTATCCTGTCACTATCATATCACTATCCTGTCACTATCCTATCACTATCATGTCACTATCCTTTAACTATCCTGTCACTATCCTGTCACTATCCTTTAACTATCCTTTAACTATCCTATCACTGTCCTGTCACTATCCTGTCACTATCCTGTCACTATCCTGTCACTATCTTATCACCGTCATGTCACTATCCTTTAACTATCCTGTCACTATCCTGTCACTATCCTACCACTATCCTGTCCCTATCTCTTCAGTCAAGTATCGATGTTGCTCCCCCCCCCTTCACTGATGCTGGCGCCTGCTTGGGAATATGCCCCCCTTCGCACGCGCATGCTGGTGTCCTAATGAAAGACTTAATCTTATTTTCATCACTAGCGATTATAGATTTTATTGACAACCTGATGACTATAATGGGCACCCTTCCTTCTGGCGAGACGCTTTAGTAAATTAACTTTGGGTTCGGTTGTAATTTCCTCACGTGGCTGAGCAGTCCTATCTTTGAGTGACATTTTACAACAGCTTTTGCGCACGAGTTCTGAGCTTCACAATGTTTTGGCCTTTCTCATAGCATCTTCTGTCTCTAGCCTCCTCCATCCTTTGCTCCTGGGCTATTATGACGCCCTCTTTTACGACGTGAATCGGTTTTCTTGCCTCACACTCTTAACCACTTGTGCTTATTCTGAAATCTTTCACCTCTCTCTCTGACAGACCCGTCTTCCTCTTTCCCGATGCCAGTTCTGTACACAGAAGGTCGTCGGGGATGCGACCCGGGCTCATCCTTTTTACACGTCCAAGCCATCTTAGGCATTTGATAACTAGTTTAATATTATTATTATTATTATTATTATTAGTGTAAGATGAAGGAGAAAGATCGGTGAGTCTAACTTACCATTTGAACACGTCCCTGCCCTAACCATGTCAGCCAGGTCGTATCAAACCACGTGACCAGCAGTGCGTACCAAAGCATAGTAAAGTCCAACCCCCACCCACGTAAGTTCACCGCTACGACCCGGTACCTTACACCTTCTTTGACACACATTCTCGGTACATATCTACATGACACTTCTCTCTTGTGGGGCCGTGCTATACAACGAGAGATGACTGGAAGTTGAGAGTGAGAGAGCTGTAAATATGCAAATAGACCTGGGGTCCCGATGTCGACCTTACAACAAAAGACCCCCCGAGGGAGGGGGTTCAGGGGATTAAATTAAGGTCAATCGGTACGGGGCGTGACGTGACAATGTCCTGGACTTAACCCATTACAATAACACTTGAAGATACTTTGCTATGTCTGAGACTTAACCCATTACAATAACACTTGAAGATACTGTGCTATGTCTAAGACTTAACCCACTACAATAACACTTGACGATACTGTGCTATATCTAAGACTTAACCCACTACAATAACACTTGAAGATACGGTGCTATATCCTGGACTTAAACCATTACAATAACACTTGAAGATACTGTGCTATGTCCTGGACTTAACCCACTACAATAACACTTGAAGATACGGTGCTATATCATGCGCTTGGCCAGTTATAAAACTTGAAGATATCTATATCTATATATATATAATTCTCCTCATGGTTCAACCATACCGGACACCAAGCAAGCTGTCTAACCCTACAGACCAATCAGCTAGCAAGAATAGGTCGTGCAGAGGGTGGGGGGTCATCGAGACCAACAATGCATTCAATTGAGGTCAATTACTTTGTTTTTTTTTTTCAAAACAACAGAATAGCATGTATTTCGTAGTGTAGTGTTTATCACATTCGCCTAACACGCGGAAGGTCGTAGGTTCAAGCCCCAGCTAAGGCATTACTTTTTTAATTTTTAAAAATGTTTGTGTTTGTGCCCGTTCATATCCCACTTTCTTTTCGAACATGACTTCGCAACACGGCTGTTCATTCGCGTTGTTCTGATTTCTTCGTGATGTATTTTTGTTTGTCCCCCCCCCCCTTAATTTCTTTGCACTATTTATGAGCAAGAAAATGTATTCATTGGAAACCTGTGAAATTTGGTTCTTTAGGCGAATGTTAAAATTACCATGGACGGAGAAGAAATGTAACGAAGAAGTTCCGAAAGAAGTATGCAAGACAAGAAAAATTATGTCTAACTTTAGAAAGAGACAATCTAAATTTTTTGGACACATCATGAGGCGAGGCAAACTAGAACACACAGTAACAACAGGAACGATAGAGGGCAAAAGGGATCGAGGCTGACAGAGAGAAAGGGTTCTGGGCGGGCTGACAAGATTGCATGGGGCACAATCACCAGCGGAGCTGATGGGCAATACCAAAGACAGGGAGCTGTGGAGAAGCATGACCGCCTACACCTCTATGCATGGCACCTGATGGATGGATGTATGGATGGACGGATGGATGGATGGATGGATGGATGGATGGATGGATGGATACATTAACCTCAAATTTATTAAAATTGCAATTTTAAAATATTTTGCAAGTTCCAATTCGCCCATAATTATCAGTAATTATGTTCCAAATAATAAATTCCCTAACTGTTACTTCTGGACCTATGGTATTGCACAAGATAGAAGTTCTTTCTATTTTGCCTCCCCCTACCTATCCCCTTGCCCCCAAAATTTACACGCCTACCCATTATAAACGCCATATTGAATTTTAAGAGTGCCGCCCTTGAAGATGTACCACCATTCCGATTGACTGCTTCAGTAACAGCCACGAAAGTCACGTGGTCATGAGGGGTGGGTGGGTGGTGGTCTTAGCGGTCCGCCAAACGGCGTCCAGCCGTAGAAACCTCGTTTTGGGCCCTGACGTCATCCGGGCGAATGAAAGTGACACGTGTGAACCAGTTTTGAACAACGGAGATATCTACTTTTCTCCGTCACCGCGATCTCTTACGTCGTCACGGCAAACACCGGACGCCAAGAGTAGGTAACTCTCGCTGAGATGAAAGTGTTTCTCGTCCCGATAGGGCATCCATTGGTACCTTTGTTTGTATTTGTATAAACAGGTGCGTCAACCACACCTGAATGCGGTGAACTTTCCAACCGTGAGAATTTTCCCCTTGTTCAGTCACTTTGGGTGACTCCCACACTATTTTGACAAGTGTCGTGTTCTATGTTAGTTATGGAAAACAATAATAATCAACTAGATACGACCCGTGGCGTAGCATACGTAGCTGACTTGCTCATAGATAATGCAAAGAAAAAAAAAGGGGGGTGGACACAAACAGCAGCACGTGGAAATGAGAACAATGCGCGTGAACGCCCAGACATTGTTGGTCTCAGACACGTCCCTCTGCACCATCCTCCCTTACCAAACGAAAACTGTGATTAGTCGACCCTAGCGAAGGTCTTTCGTCATGCTTGCTTGCTCGCGTCTTGTGCTCATCTTAATGTCTGGAGAATTATACAAATAGATAATTAAAATAAAACAATATTTTTAAAAAAAATAAAAGTTAAAAAGTCTACAATTATAAATAATAAAAGTTTGAATGATTTTCTACTAAATTATTTTTCTAGCTTGTCGTTTTGTTTAAACAATGCCAAACCTTAGCATGCATTTTAGCTCACAGAGTCAGCAACGATTAACGTGTGTCTGTGAGAAGCGGGGTGGGGGCTAGATCGGTAGCTTGAGAAGGAAAGTAGCGGGCAAAGCTGATGATTCGTTTATTTTAACACACTTATTGGTTTGCCCAAGTTAATCGAGATTGCAGGGGGCCTCTGAAATACCACCGTATTGCAGGAGCCCCTAAAATACCACCAAATTGCTGGGGCCCATGAAATACCACACATTGCAGGGGCCCCTCAAATACCACCACATTGCAGGGGGGCCTGAAATACCACCACATTGATGGGGCCCCTGATATACCACCACATTGCAGGGGCCCCTGAATTACCACCACATTGCAGAGGGCCCTGAAATACACCACATTGCAGGGCCCCTGAAATACCACTACATTGCTGGGGAACCCTGGCGCACCACCACATTTCAGGGGACTCCCTGGCCTACCACCGCATTTCAGAGCACCCCTGGCGTACCACCGCATTTCAGGGGACTATCTGGTGTACCACCACATTTCAGGGGACCCCTGGCGTACCACCGCATTTCAGGGGACCCCTGGCGTACCACCGCATTTCAGGGGACTATCTGGTGTACCATTACACTTCAGTGGACTCCCTGGCGTACCACCGCATTTAAGAAATTCCGTAAGTTAACAGAGTGAGGTGATAACGTCATAATGGATTCAAGTTAACGGTGAGAGGAATTTTAACCGGAGCGATAACATACAAACTTCAAAAACTGCTTCCTTTGTCTCCGTTTAAATTTGCCAGTTTGACAGACACGTTGAAATAGGACGAGGACTTTACAGGATTGGACCTACCCCCCACCCCACATTCATTTCGTTTTAAGCCCCAGGGCGTGTGCGCACCGGGTGACGCCGCAGGTCCCGGGGAATGATTGCTGGAAGTTCCAGCTTCGCCGGCTAACGGTTGTGTTGGATCACAGCAGTGGTCGCAGGGTTAAGCCTTGTACTTGACGTTTAAATAATGTCGTGTTTTGTTGTCGTTGTATTTACAATACAAGAGGGTGTGACATTTACAATAAACAGCAGTAGATGGGAATTTTTTATTTATGCATTTATTATTTTTGGTTGATTTTTTTTTTTTAGGTCACACATTTAGATGTTTGTAAAGATATAAGTGTTTAGTCATGTCGGCACATTCCGTTTTCTGTTATTTTCGGACTTTGCTCTTGGTTTTTGTAACACTCTTTATTATATTAGGTCATTGAGCAATGGCCAATAATAAAATTACATACATAGTAAGTTTTGCTGGTTGCCCATTTGTGAGTTACTATAAAATTGTCATCTCTGAGTTAATAAACTTTTGTGTATTATAATAAATGTTGGTGTTATGGCCATTTAAAGAGTGTATACATTTTTGGGGAAACCCTCTGCATCTTTCTCTCTCTCTCTCTCTCTCTCTCTCTCTCTCTCTCTCTCCCTCTCTCTATCTCTCTTTCTGTATATATATAAGATATATTATATATAAACACAAACACATTATTACTGCAATGTTTTGCAAACTTTGCTACAGTGATAAAATCTCAGTTTGAGACAATGTTACAATATTCCACTGCCTTTGCCGTTTGAGCCAAATGTGGAAATGTAGCTTCCCTGGTGCAATGCGTTCCCCCCCCACCTCCTCAGGTTTATGTATGCAGATTTATTCTTGCTGAGCTCAGCTCAAATGTTGCTCTATAGAAACATAAAATAGCATGCATAATAACCATAGAGATTGTATCGGCGTTATTTGTTTTTAGTTTGTTTTATTTGTGTCATGGAGAAAATGTTTATGAAAGTGTCAGGTTGAAAAAAAAGTCACACTTATACAAGTTTTAACCTGTTGAATCTCAAAGAGTCTTAATTACGTCAGCACTCTCGATCCCTTCTCCCCCACCCCCACCCCCACACACAACACTCAATTCCTTTTTATCCGTAGTCATATAGACTCTCCAAACCCAAAATTAGAGCATAATTCAACATACATGAATTGGGTCATTATCTACTTTATTGAGGTTCTAAATTGTGATCACAGCTGTTTATTTGAATAAAAGTTTTCCAGGATCGGAATTTCTCTTGGGTTATTTTATGTTCAAAAAGTGGTGGGGAGGGGAGGGGGATTTTTCCACAGTTTCAATCCCCAGAACCAAAACTTCGCTATTACCTGACACTATGGGCCACCGTGTCCATGCAGGTAAAATGAAACTAGGAGAAAACACGTTGGGCGCCATTACCAAACTTTGTCTTGTTTCAATCCCACGATCTCGTGAACTCTCGCGACAAGTCGTTAATCTCTTAGCAAACTTGTGCACGTAGATTTTAATTAGGACCGCCATTAATCTAGCACCGACTTTCTGATTGTGGTAACCCGCGAAATGGGGGGGGGGGTGTCGGGGACTAGAACCATGTCGTGAGGTTTGTAGGATCTTTTTGAAGTCCAAAAATAGATACGTATCATTGGTTCAGGATTTTTTTAAATCAGAGGTTCTCAACATTATGAGGGTCCACGGAACCAAAAAGGTTCATGAAAAAGTTCAAGGGATTCTGAATAAAATTATTTTATGAGCTTTGTTAACATCAGTCGTCATGCTGCGGCTTATGAGATGTTTGGGTTCCCTGATTAAGATTTGAGAATCTTTGTGTGTCTTCCATTTGTTTATTAACTCCATAAGCTCTATTGATATTCCTTCGCCCCTTCTCATTATTTCAACAGTTGCACATATATACATACACAACAACATGCTCTTTAAAAAATCAGAATAATAATTTCATGTTTGATTATTTTAAAAACAATTCTCCTCTGTAAATATCTTAATCATGATGTTTGTGGTGTAGTAACACAATATATCTATTTTTTTACCTTTAAATATTTGAGTACAAGTGAGTATCTCGGTTCCCTACCCATACACCATTAGCATAAGCAAAGCAAACGTGAATGCTTCATTTTCCTTCCGTTATGGCACTTTAACCTGATACCACCCCTACCCCCCATCCCCCGGTGGGGTGGGGATCTGGGTGATCTTTATGGGGTCATCGGCAGACCAAATGGGCTCGTATTTATATATAACGATTCTGAAAGGGAAAACAAAAACAAACGTAACAGAACGACTAGTAAGCCAGTATTGGCAGGCTTGTCCATGGGAATGTTTTTCCCATGGGATTCCCATGGGAAACGTCCCATGGGATCGGATGGGACAGGCATAAATTGTCATGAGATGGGATGGGACAGAAAAATGTGTCCCATGGACAAGCCTTAGCACTTGAGCCGTGAGAAAATCCTCCTTTGGAAATCAATGTTGGTAACAGTCCACCGGGTATGAACATGTGAATCTGTGAGTGTCGTTAAGCGAGGGTCGGTGGTTTGTGTCAAACTTCCTGTAAGATTCATCAACTAACTTTGTATTTTGTGGTTTTATTTTACTGGTGTCAGGCGGTCCTGACAGGATTCCGGGATTCACCTTATTTGAATAGTGCCATGGAATTGAACTGATTTGACCTTGTCCTTGACCTCTGTCTTCCTGTCTTGCCGTCTCCCTTTTTACTGTCTTCCTGTCTTGTTTTCCTGTCTAATTTTATCAGTTATACTTTATCCCTGTCTTGTTAGTGAGTGTGTTTTTTTTCGCCTTACAGTCTCGATTTTTCTCATTTAGATTCAGTTGCTGTCTATGGCCTCAAATTTTTGTTTATAAGGTCGTAAGATTTGCTGTCTTACTGTCTCCATGCTTTGCTTTCTTACTATCTCCATGCTTTGCTGTCTTACTATCTCTATGCCTTGCTTTCTTACTGTCTCCATGCTTTGCTGTCTTAATGTCTCTATGTCTTGCTGTCTTAATGTCTCTATGTCTTGCTGTCTTAATGTCTCTATGTCTTGCTGTCTTACTATCTCCATGCTTTGCTGTCTTAATGTCTCTATGTCTTGCTGTCTTAATAACTCTATGCCTTGCTGTCTTAATATCTCTATGCCTTACTGTCTTAATGTCTCTATGTCTTGCTGTCTTACTATCTCCATGCTTTGCTGTCTTCCTGTCTCTATGCCTTGCTGTCTTCCTGTCTCTATGCCTTGCTGTCTTAATGTCTCTATGACTTGCTGTCTTACTGTCTCTATGCCTTGTAGTTTTAATGTCTCTATGCCTTGCTGTCTTAATGTCTCTATGCCTTGCTGTCTTACTGTCTCTATGATTTGCTGTCTTACTGTCTCTATGACTTGCTTTCTTAATGTCCCCGTGACTTGCTGTCTTAATGTCTCTATGCTTTCTGTCTTAATGTCTCTGTCCCTATGCCTTGCTGTCTTAATGTCTCTATGACTTGCTGTCTTAATGTCTCTATGCCTTGCTGTCTTAATTGACGTCTCTCTCTCTCTCTCTCTCTCTCTCTCTCTCTCTCTCTGGCCCTTTACTCTGTCTTTCCTCCCCGACACAACGCTCAATGTGCGCACACCCCTGCGCCATGTATTCCCTAATCTAGACGAATTAGATCCCCCCTCTACATGTCATCAACACGCCGTTTGCATGTCGATTGGTGCGTCTAGCGTGTCAGAAGAGAACTCATCTAAAATTAACACTCGACCCGAGCATTGCAGCGGCGTTTCTTTCGATGTAAGTGCAAGAAGTGGGTCACCGGCGTGAGTAGAGAGGGCGTCACACGACGCCTCTTATTGTAAGCTGGCAGTCATGTCTAAGAGCAGAGTAAAGTAAAAAATAAAAATGTAAAAAATAACAAGTTTTTGACAATAAATCCTTTATATATGAGACATAACTATAAGGATGTTCATTATAATACGCAGGGCAAAACAATACGAAAATACACAATTCTAGTTATGTCTCGTAAAACATGTTTAATATAATGCGCACCGATCGTGAATATATTTTTTAGAAAGTATTGTCAATGTTATGCGCACCTTATTGCGCGACAGGTAAGGTTGTTGAACATAATACGCACCACGACACACTATCTCAAACATTAACAGGAAACATAGAGATAAATAAGATAATTTTAAAATTCCATAATTCAATATTAGTACATTCGATCGATCTGATTCGATACATCATTTTTAGCGCATTTTCGAGAAGTCGAATGCGCTATTGCACCCGTTTTGTCCGTCCGTCCGTCCGTCTGTCATCACCCTAGATCTCAGCATCCATAAGTCCTAGACCCATGATGTATATATGTATTTTGTATGTCCTGACCTGCCATTTGTGCATCAACACTCAGTTACTCGATCCGTTAAAAAACCCCGTTAAAACTACCAAAAAACATTGCGAATCGAGAGATAACACTGGCGCAGGCAACGGCCGCCATTGCCGGAAGTCTTAGTATTATCAAAAGTATTAGTTTTTTTTTTTTTTTGTTGACGTCATTAGAATATGTGTAAAAGTTTAGAGAGTTTTACGTCATCATTTGTGGTGACTTCAATCAAGATCTTAGCGGCCCAGGGGCAGAAATTGAAAACTTTTTCGAAACAAGCTTCAACATTCAACTACTTTCACCAAGATTGGCAACTACGGTCTATCAAACAACAATTGACGGAGTATTTGGGCGATTAGCTGATTACAATTTAGAATGTTTCATTTATGAGTCCTATTTCAGTGACCACAAACCACTTGTGGTTAGATTAAAAAGAAAATAAAAAATTTTAAAATGTAAAGAAATGACTTTTAAATAAAAAAAAATTTCAGGTATATTCATTACACAAGAAAATTCATAAAAATATGTCTAAAATCTAACACAATTACTGATAACTACATAATGCTGATATATAACATAAGTACTGATACATAATACGAAAATGCGCTAACACGTCCTGAGTTCCAAAAGGGACCAGGCTTAACATGATTTTTTAAAAATCGGCATGAGTCTGCCTGCACAATTTCAGCCCAATAGCTTACAAGAAAAAATTTTCGACAAGGGCTAGACTCCACAAGTTAATATAAAGGATTTAACAACAATACTTAGTCATCATCACGTCTGCTCTAAAAGGGCGGCTACAGATGATACCTACTTGGCATCCTCTACTCATCTTCCTAAAGTGAAAGATACAACTTCTATACAGAAGATTATAGCGTCCTAAGCACATCTATGGTTTAAGTCTAGTCTTGCATTTTTATAAGAGTAAGTGTTTTGAAAGTATTGATAGTGTGGTATTTTTTTCCTTGGCTAGTTTATATGAAATAAAATCAAACTTATTTCATTTTGTGACAATTATTACGCGTACTGTTGTACCTCAGTATGTAGTTTATACCAAACCGGATAAGCCATTTCAATCGAACCCTAAATATTGTTTCTACAGAACCTTATATAGACTATAGTTTATAACAAAAAATTAATTATTTGTATTTTCTACCTAACATCTAGGGTCTATCAAAAGCTGATATCTAGTTTCTAACTAACACGATATCTAGTTTCTAACTAACCCGATATCTAGTTTCTAACTAACCTGATATGTAGTTTCTAACTAACCTGATATGTAGTTTCTAACTAACCCGATATGTTGTTTCTAACTAACCCGATATGTAGTTTCTAATTAACCCGATATGTAGTTTCTAACTAACCCGATATGTAGTTTCTAACTAACCTGATATGTAGTTTCTAACTAACCCGATATCTAGTTTCTAACTAACCCGATATCTAGTTTCTAACCCGATATCTAGTTTCTAACTAACCCGATATCTAGTTTCTAACGAACCCGATATCTAGTTTCTAACTAATCCAAACCGACACAAAATCTTTCAAAGGGTCATCGACACCAATCTATAATAAGTAACCAGCGCCACCACACCATGTGGCCTCCATGTCTGCTCAGCCCACACTCACGCGGCTATCCGGGGAAACACGTAAATGCTACCCGTAGAGCCCATAAATTATAGAACATACGGGAACCAGCGACTTAACCAGGGGACATAACTCCAGGATAGGGAGGGACATAACTCCTGGAAGGGGCCATTATCTCTAGCCTATGGTAATTATATGTGCATAATAGATCACACCCTCTTTGCCCCCCCCCACCCCGCTCCCAAAGATCTCCCTGGCAATGGGATTGTAACACACTAGGATTCACCAGATCGAAAGTATGGCCACATTTGGAACAGTAAAAGCCCTTTTCGACTTTATTTCAGTGCGCACTGGCTGTAACTGTTCTTGTGAGTTCTTTGACTCAAGTGTCAACTGTTCTTGTGAGTTCTTTGACTCAAGTGTAAACTGTTCTTGTGAGTTCTTTGCCTCAAGTGTCAACTGTTCTTGTGAGTTCTTTGCCTCAAGTCTCAACGGTTCTTGTGAGTTCTTTGCCTCAAGTGTCAACTGTTCTTGTGAGTTCTTTCACTAAATTGTCAACTGTTCTTGTGAGTTCTTTG
>MUZC01000014.1:208479-222402 GCA_002072015.1 Radix auricularia | reverse complement strand
TACATGACCAAGTCTATAGAGATACATGACCAAGACTATAGAGATACATGACCAAGTCTATTGAGATACATGACCAAGTCTATAGAGATACATGACCAAGACTATAGAGATACATGACCAAGACTATATAGATACATGACCAAGTCTATAGAGATACATGACCAAGACTATAGAGATACATGACCAAGTCTATAGAGATACATGACCAAGTCTATAGAGATACATGACCAAGATTATAGAGATACATGACCAAGTCTATAGAGATACATGACCAAGTCTATATAGATACATGACCAATATTATAGAGATACATGACCAAGTCTATAGAGATACATGACCAAGGTTATAGAGATACACGAACAAGTCTATAGAGATACATGACCAAGTCTATAGAGATACATGACCAAGTCTATAGAGATACATGACCAAGTCTATAGAGATACATGACCAAGTTCTAGAAGTATATATAACCAAGTTCATAAAAGTACATGACCAAGTCTATAGAAATACATGACCAAGTCTATAGAGATATATGACCAAGTCTATAGAGATACATGACCAAGTTCTAGAAGTATATATAACCAAGTTCATAAAAGTACATGACCAAGTGTGCACAAATCACAATCTACAACTAATAAATCAACAAATCTCTACCCGTGACACTGGCGACAGAACAAAGCTGAGGACATTCCATTATGTCTTCTCATTGGGTAAAAAAAACACCACAGAAATTGAAATGGCTTTGTTGTCATTGGAACTCAGTCGGCCTTGTATTAATCTGAGTGTAACCTAACACGTGAACTTGCTTTCTTGAAATCTCTGGGATTGGAAACTTAATACACTTGGCAAAGTCTCGCAAAGGTGTAAAAGACCTTGACTTGGAGGTTACGCCCTGTTTTATCAACAGTTAATAAAAGACGAAGAGAGAGGTGGTTTAAAAAAAACACGGAAAACCCAAGGTTCCTTAACTCTTCCGCATATTTAAGAAAGAAAACAAGCATTGTTCGGTTATCTACCGTATTAGTCATAGTATCCTTGTGGAATGTTTATTATCATAGGGGGAGGGGGTGGGGGTTGAAGTTTGTATAGGTGGAAATGGGGTTGAAAGATTTACAGTAATGGGGAATCTGTTTAAAGGGGATTCGAATAACGAGAGAGTCACTTAATGGGAGAGTCGTATAGTTTAAGGGGACGAGTTGTGAAATGGGAGAGTCACATAATGGGAGAGTAACATAATGGGAGAGTTACATAATGGGAGAGTCGTATAGTTTAAGGGGACGAGTTGTGAAATGGGAGAGTTACATAATGACAAAATCGTAAAATGATCACACTTTTCCCCAGAAAAGAGTTGAAAAAAAGGAACAACAGAGAATTGCGAAACACTATCTACGTTGAATCAACACGTGACAGATATTTTTACCTAATAAATAATAATTTATTTATTTTTAAGTTACAAAAAAGGTTTAAAGTTACAATGATAGATAAATCTATAGCGTGTTTTGTGTTTGCCAAGTATTGATCTTGTTACAGACGGCGTCTTTGTTTCTATTACTGTGAGAGGCAGACGATTCGGCTGTAAATGTCTCACAAATGTCAACATCCGGTCTGACACACAAGAGAAAAACAAAAGTCTGCAACATGTAGATCTAAACACATTGAATTTAAAGCTTGTCTTATAAACTTTTTGTGTGTGTGTGTGTGTGTTTATATTCCGGTCTGCATTTTGAACTGAGCGATGACTCGTTTTCTAACTAAAAACCTCCAACCCACCCCTACTTCAAGTTGACACACGGATATCTCCATAGAATGACGTCATGTGGTATTCAGTTATCTATTTGATTTTTCAAATAAATTTTTAAACCCGTAAAAAAAAAACAAGTTTTTGACTATAAATCTTTTATATACGAGACATGAACGAGATGTTCATTATTATATATACGCTGGGCAAAACAATCCGAAAATACAAAATTATATTTTTTTATCGTAACACGTGTTCAATACCATGGGCGCCGATCGTGAATATATTTGTAAAACTGTCCTAGGTCCTTTACTATTTTTAATTTATATAAATGACTTACCCAACAACATCTCAACAGGAACTTAAGTCAGGTTATTTGCTGATGATTGTATAATCTATAGAACTATCAAGTCAGAGCAAGATAGCAAAATTTTACAAAAGGACTTAGATGAATTAATAAAATGGGAAACTAACTGGAGTATGTCCTTCCACCCAGAAAAATGTCAACTGTTAAGAGTAACAAAGAAAAAGAAACAAATAAATTCAAAATACTTCATTCAAGGAAAAGAACTAACCCAAACTAAAGATGCGAAGTACTTAGGAGTCATAATAAATGAGAAACTATCTTGGAATCCCCATGTCAATGAAGTTATTAAAAAATCAAACAAAACCTTAGGCTTTATAAAAAGAAACTTTTACAAATGTAACAAAGATATAAAACTCAAATGCTACCTCACCCTGGTGAGACCTATACTAGAATATGCATCTGCTGTATGGGACCCATCCAACAAAGAAAATATTGATAAGTTAGAACAAATCCAAAAAAGAGCTGCCAGATTCATTATTGGAGAATATTCAAATTTGACAAGAGTAACACCATTAGTTAAATCATTAAACCTTGAAACACTAGAGGATAGAAGAACCAAGAGTAAATTAGTAATTATACATGAGGCAATTAATTCTAATTTAGAAATACAACACAAAGATAACTTAATACAACCCTCAAATAGACATAAAGATAAAAACACCTTTCTTATTCCATTAATATGCAAGAATAAACACATACAAGTTTTCTTTCTTTCCATCCGGTATTTGGGCGTGTAATGGGTTGCCTGATATATCATACAGAATAGGACTGCATAAAGCTTTTTTATTAAAAAAACAAATTACACAGACTATTTGTGTAAGGAAACAATAAATTAAAGCTTTATTATCAACTAATACAAATAATGGTAGACGTTTCGGCTCATGCCTTCATCAGTACAAAAACAATTACATGTACTTACATATATATTAAAATTAAAACATATTAAAGTCTATGTGATAAAATGAAAAGAAATGAAAGACAAAAATAAACACGGACATAGAATATAAGAAAAAGGAGGAAGTTGAAGTATCTAAAGTAACAGTGAAAACCACAACGGGAAAACGATTTTGCNTTGGTACGTTGGCTCCATATGGAATTAACCAAATCCACAATTTTACATGACTGCAAAATCGTTTTCCCGTTGTGGTTTTCACTGTTACTTTAGATACTTCAACTTCCTCCTTTTTCTTATATTCTATGTCCGTGTTTATTTTTGTCTTTCATTTCTTTTCATTTTATCACATAGACTTTAATATGTTTTAATTTTAATATATATGTAAGTACATGTAATTGTTTTTGTACTGATGAAGGCATGAGCCGAAACGTCTACCATTATTTGTATTAGTTGATAATAAAGCTTTAATTTATTGTTTCCTTACACAAATAGTCTGTGTAATTTGTTTTTTTTAATGGGTTGCCTGAAGAAACCAGGAAAGCCAACACTTTATTATCATTTAAAACTCTAGTAAGAATACAGGACTAAACACAAACCATAGAAATACGTAGGACGTAATAATCTTCTGTACAGAAGGAGCGTCTGTAACATATATAAGATAAGATAAAAAGTATTGTCAATATAATGCGCACCTTATTGCGTGACAGGAAAGGTTGGTGAATACAATACGCCCCACGATACTCTATCTCAAAAATTAACATGAAACATAGAGATAAATAAAATAATCTAAAAATTCAATAATTCAATTACAGTACATTCGATCGATTTGAAATTTTGATACATCATTTTTATCATCGGCATGAGTCTGCCTGCAAAGTTTCAGCTCGCTAGCTAAAGAGGAAGTGGGTTAATAATCGATCTAAAGTTTTTTTTCGGCAAGCAAGCAAGGGCTCAAACAGACACCACAAGTTAATATAAAGGATTTAAATATTATGATCAGATGATTAAAATGTATTACTAGCATTAGTGTAATATTTTTGTTTTCTTTAAGTAGTCATTTACTAAGGTCTTTGATAGCGGATACAGAGTTAAACGAAACTTAACAAATCTTACGTCATAGTTAACGAACTTGAGATAGTTTCAAGTAGTCTGGGAACACCACAAGACAGAAATCACGGCAGATCATAAAAACAGCTAGACGACGGGACAACATGGACTGTCCGACGTGGAGAAAATGAGCTGTCTTGGATTAACGGATTAAACTGATTAACCTCCCCTTCAACGCCACCCCAACTTCCTTATTTCCTCTCTGAGTCTCACATGAATCATCTGATAAGCACAAAGGTTCCACAGATCATGACAGATCGTCTAGTCAATCCCCCCCCCCCCAACCTTTCCTATCCATCACCTCAATACTGTGCCACTGACAATAATTGTCCTTATTAATAGATTTACTTCTAAATCATTGGTAATATTTGCATTTATATATATTAAGGCTCTTTGCCGAAACGTTCGCTGCTTTGTTACGTGCTGTCAGGCTAACCCTTACCCTGTTTGAGTTTTTTCCATTTACTTTTTTACAAGCCTGATTGCAGTCTCACCCCCCTCCCATTTTGTTTTAAGTTTTCTAAGTTCTGATTAATATTTTAAGGTCGCCCGTTAAGAAAAAAAACTCTTAATGTGCCCTTTTCCTCAATTTGGGACCCACTCTCTCTACCGCGTCACCCCATTCCACAGGTTTCCAAGAAAATACCTTCTATACGATGTATCGATAACCTGTGTCAATAGTGTGACAGTTGATTAACCACGCCGCGCACGTCACTGACGCATGACTCGGGTCCTGGTCTCGTTATTCCCCGTTGTTGTGTTTTTGTACGTCAAGATTTTTCCCACGACGACCGCTCTGTAGGTGTGCGGACCCGAGACCTCGCGGGGAAAACCTCAACAAACAAAACCTTCTGTAGACCTTTGGACAGAATCTTTTCAAACGATCTTCGGGGTTAAAACCGTTCACGACTTGAGGACGGTGGTCCTCAAACTATATTCTCTGCCCCCTATGTTATAAGTAATAATAATAATAATAATAATAAAATGTTTGAGTCTGTTACACCACAACTTTTCCATTCCACGCATAAATATTATTTTTTTATATAATAAGCATTTTAAAATTTCATACGCAATGACCACCTCGCTTTGTTTTCCTATTGCTAAACGTTATCACAGTTAAACAGCCCAAACTCCCAGACCCTCCATTTCCCCTCGTTCTCCGCCATTTATCGATCTTCTCGTTTTAATTCAATTGATTATTGGCCAATGCATAAAAGTTTGAAGTTTAATCGAACAAAGTTGTTTTATTGTACGTGACCTTACTCTAAGGAGAATTTGAAGTCAATCTCGTTTAGTTCTAGCTAGGAAGATGAGTCTAGGACACGCGGCCTCCTTCCTCTATATTCTAGATGTTTGTATGCATTTTTGGTTTGTGATCACGGTATTTGGTAAAAGTACTCTGAAAAAAAGGAACAAAAAATCTCGTTTATTTCTTGTGTATCTGGACTTTTCAACACATTTTTAGAGGGATGTAAAACTGACTCAAACTCAATGATTCTTGTCTTTCATTTGAATTAAATTAAATATCTAAAAAATACATGACATTCAACTGCTCTATTTGATCCCACTGCTCTATTTGACCCCACTGCTCTATTTGATCCCAATGCTCTATTTGCCCCCAATGCACTATTTGATCCAACTGCTCTATTTGATCCCACAGGAGCAGTGACCAGAACTCTAGAGACTTTACAAGCCCATGCCTGTGACGGCGAGGTCATGAAGATTGAATGTCCAGCTCGGACAGTGGTCAGTGTTCAGTACGCGAAATATGGACGATCCGTTCCAAGTTCTTCCATGTGTGCTAGGCCGACAGACAACAGGCCCGTCTTTGGATATTACCGAGATGCGCCTCTGATTGAGGATATCAATTGTATAGCGGTGCGATCTCTAGAGGTAAGTCCTGAATGACTGAATGCACATGACAAATTCAGGTAGCTCTAGAGGTAGGTCTTGAATGACTGAATGTACATGACAAAGTCAGGTAGCTCTAGAGGTGATCCTGAATGACTGAATGTACAAGACAAAGTCAGATAGCTCTAGAGGTAGGTCTTGAATGTACAAGACAAAGTCAGATAGCTCTAGAGGTAGGTCTTGAATGTACAAGACAAAGTCAGATAGCTCTAGAGATAGGTCTTGAATATACACGGCAAAGACTGATAGTGATAGCTAAAGTTCAATATTTAAATTGACGAATGATAATATGAAGCTTTTTTTTTTTTTTTTTTTTTTTAATAAATTTTAAAAAAAGACTTTTTAGGGCAAGGGCCTTGGTGCTTTGTCTAATTTTTTTCAGGCACCTAAATTCAATTTAATTTTTCGAAAAATATGAAAATCCTGAAACAAGTCTAACAAGATATGTAGGAGAGATATTCTTTTGTCGATAATCAAATAATAAAATAATATTCTTTGGGATTTTTTTTATAGTAAAGACCAATTAACCACATGTGTCTAAACATATGCCAAGGTTTTTTGTGTAATTTGTTGAAGAACTTTTTTTCTTGTAGGAGTGTATCAATCCTTTTGAGTATGTCATACATGCCAAACATGATTCTTTTTTTTTTAATTTGCGGTTATTCTACAAAACATCCACAGTTTTCAGAACAGTTATCCAACAAAATATACACACTTTTCAGACTTGTCAGTACAGTCATCCAACAAAACATCCACAGGAGTCGGTGCAGCTATCCGAAAAGACTTCCACGATTCCGCATACTGTAAACCAGCGAAACATCCACAATTGCTATCGCTGTTACCCAACAAAACATCCACAATTGCTAGTACTGTTATCCAACAAACCATCCACAATCGGTAACACTGTTATCCAACAAAACATCCACAATTCCTAGTACTGTTATCCAACACAATATCCACAGTTGCTAGTTCTGTCATCCAACTAATCACTCAGCATCGACACCAGCTCTATTTCCGGTATCGCTACCGACCGCTTCATCCGGGGTGGCCAGCTGTATTCGGATTACCAGACGACGGCAGAGCTGCCAGAAAGGAGCGAGGTGGGGATGTGTGGGGGCTGAGATGGTTTGGTCAGGGCAATTTTAAACGGCCCCAGTATTGATCAGACACACAATGGCCCCCCCCTTCCCCCATCTCCTTCCGAGCACATGGATTAACTTGCATCATAAATTCTCGGCTAAGATAATGGTCCGGTCTTTAATTGGCACACGCAGGAGTTAACTGCGTTAGGTCTTGTCCAAACATCGGATTACCTCTTTTATTATTTGTTAGGAATGTCCAGACATCAAATTACCCTTTTATTATTTTGGTAGGTCTTGTCCCAACATCAAATTACCCTTTTATTATTTCTTGTTAGGTCTTGTCCCAACATCAAATTACCCTTTTATTATTTTGGTAGGTCTTGTCCAAACATCAAATTACCCTTTTATTATTTTGGTAGGTCTTGTCCAAACATCAAATTACCCTTTTATTATTTCTTGTTAGGTCTTGTCTCAACATCAAATTACCCTTTTATTATTTTTTTTTTGTTTATGGAAAGGATGGATGTAAAACAGATCTTTAATAAATAAAATAAAAAAAGCAAGAAAGAAAATCTTTCTAGAAAACATAACAGATTGCACTTCCAGAGATGAAACATTTATTAACTATTCCATTTAGTTGATGAGGGTATTAAAATCAGGAAGATTTTATAAGGGGCCGTCCATAAAGTACGCCACGCTATTTTTGACATTTTTTAACTCCCCCTTGTGACAAACTTTCACAAATTCCGCCCCCCCCCGCAAAGTACGTCACACTTTCGTACAAAAATATTTTTCTAATTAACAAAATAACAAAATAATTAAAATTTAACATAAAATACCGTGACGCCACACATGGCCGGACACCTCCCACCCCCTGTCACACTTTCTTACACCCCCTGCTCCCTCTGGAGCGTGGCGTACTTTATGGACGGTCCCTAACAGAAAAAGTCTAAATTTGTTTTTTCACTTTGTTTTATGTATCACCATGCTTATTTCTTTTTCCAAATCATTTAGATGTAGAGTTTTTCAAACTCGTGCCAAGTCGTGTGTATGTGTGATAGTAGATAGCACAGGCGTGTGTATGTATGATAGTAGATAGCACAGGCATGTGTATACGTGATAGTAGATAGCACATGCGTGTGTATGCGTGATAGTAGATAGCACATGCGTGTGTATGTGTGATAGTAGATAACACAGTCGTGTGTATGTGTGATAGTAGATAGCACATGCGTGTGTATGTGTGATAGTAGATAGCGCATGCGTGTGTATGTGTGATCGTAGATAGCACAGTCGTGTGTATGTGTGATAGTATATATCACATGCGTGTGTATGTGTGATAGTAGATAGCACATGCGTGTGTATGTGTGATAGTAGATAGCACATGCGTGTGTATGTGTGATAGTAGATATCACATGCGTGTGTATGTGTGATAGTAGATATCACATGCGTGTGTATGTGTGATAGTAGATAGCAAATGCGTGTGTATGTGTGATAGTAGATAACACAGTCGTGTGTATGTGTGATAGTAGATAGCACAGGCGTGTGTATGTGTGATAGTAGATATCACATGCGTGTGTATGTGTGATAGTAGATAGCACATGCGTGTGTATGTGTGATAGTAGATAACACAGTCGTGTGTATGTGTGATAGTAGATATCACATGCGTGTGTATGTGTGATAGTAGATAGCACATGCGTGTGTATGTGTGATAGTAGATAGCACATGCGTGTGTATGTATGATAGTAGATAGCACAGGCGTGTGTATGTGTGATAGTATATAGCACAGGCGTGTGTATGTGTGATAGTATATAGCAAGTCTTTCTTCATTTTGTGATATCCCAATTTAAGATATCCATAAGTTCTGAAAAATTACGCCAGAGATATTATAATTAAATACATTTCATACACAAGTCAGGCTGGTAGCGGAGTGACTTCTACAGTATCACTTTTTAAATCCTTTATATTAACATGTGGTGTTTGCTTGACGAAAAAGCTTTGGATCTATTTTTTACCCACTTTCTCGTAAGCTAGCGAGCTGAAATTTTGCAGACAGACTCGTGCCGGTGATAAAAATGATGTATCAAAATTTCAGATTGATCGAATGTACTGTAATTAAAATATTGCATTTTAAAATTATTTTATTTTTCTCCATTTATCATGGCATGAATCATGGTAATTTTTTTAGATGGGGTTCTTCATTTCTAAAACCGGAAAACGTCATAGCTCATTTCGTAATGTTATTATTTTAGATTACATTTTAGCGGAACAAAGTTTTGAGGCATAAATACAGTCAAATCACTATGTTCTAAAAATTGTTAGCTGAGTAAAATTACGAAATTGTTTTTTTTTAATTTGCAAGTCCAATAAGCTGTTTTAAATTAACAAAGAGTTACAAATTAGCTGATAAGATCAATCATTCTCAATATACCTACATTCACGTATTGACTAGTATCTTTTATTAATTGTTTTATGAATTTGTCCTTAAAAAAAAGATAAATTTAGATATAATATTTCTATTAATAGATTTCCGCCATATTATGAACATCCCTTTAGAGTGTATTGGTGCGTATTTTGTTCAACAACCTTTCCTGTCGTGCAATGAGGTGCGCATTATATTGACAATACTTTTTGAAAAAATATTCACGATCGATGCGCATTATATTAAAACTTTTTTACTTTCGGATAGTTTGCCCTGCGTATTTTAACGAACATCCTTATAGTTATGTCTCGTAAAAAGTCCAAAAGATTTATAGTGAAAAACTTGGGGTTTTTTTGTTTTTTTTTTACGTTTTTTAAAATTTAATAGTTATTGTTTATCTACTCTGTCCTTTGTTTATACCATCCGAACCCTCTGCTATCCACAATCCTATTGTCAAACCCATCTTCTGTCTCCCCATCCTTTCTTCTAGCACACTTAAATCCCATCTTCTATCCCCCATCCCTTCTTCTAACCCACTTAAATCCCATCTTCTACCGCCCATCCCTTCTTCTAACCCACTTAAATCCCATCTTCTATCCCCCATCCCTTCTTCTTACACACTTAAATCCCATCTTCTATCCCCCAACCCTTCTTCTAACCCACTTAAATCCCATCTTCTATCCCACTCCATCTCTCCTTCTAACCCACTTAAATCCCATCTTCTATCCCCCAACCCTTCTTCTAACCCACTTAAATCCCATCATCTATCCCCCAACCCTTCTTCTAACCCACTTAAATCCCATCTTCTATCCCCCAACCCTTCTTCTTACCCACTTAAATCCCATCTTCTATCCCCCAACCCTTCTTCTAACCCACTTAAATCCCATCTTCTATCCCACTCCATCCCTCCTTCTAACCCACTTAAATCCCATCTTCTATCCCACTCCAACCCATCTTGTACCTCACCCTCCATCACATCTTGTATTCCGCATTCTATTTTATTTTCTCTTCAACCCCCCCCCCCAAAAAAAAAAAAAAAANGGGGGGGGAGGGGGTTAAGGTAGACATCTGCATGATCTCGTGTCAATGTCCCGTCACTCGGTGACGTCTCGGCCGGATTACATTTGATGGGACGTGCGGGGGGTCCACTATTTAATCAGCAGGAGGGAGGGGGAAGGAGGGTACCACAGCAATTCCTCGGTAATTTCCCAACACCTACCGGGGAAAAAGGGAGAGCATAGATGAGTTTTTAAACGGTAAATTTGTTGCGGTAATTTCCCTTAGAACGATATTTATTTGTTACTTTAGCTCTTGTTTTCTTTCTACCTAACAATGCGCCTTGTTTTTTGTTTTTTTAAAATAAGCTTTACATTTAGAAAATTATTCTCAAAATATTGATTGATTACACTTATTTAATTTATTTATGAGATATTGTTGCAGATCTAATGTTATATTAAAGACGCTCTGCCTCACAGTTTGCCTCAATCAATTTTGCACTGACAGATGTGTTATTTTATATAACATTATTATTTCTTCAGAACTTTCAAATCTAATCTCTTTTTAATGGTAATATATCCTACAGGGGAGAGAATCAACATGATAGTACTAATAGTAATCTATATCAGATAAGCTTTGGGGGATTTAAAGATAGTGTTTCGGAATACTTACATACATAAGGGTTGGTAGGAATATTTACAAACATAAGGGTTGGTAGGAATATTTACAAACATAAGGGTTGGTAGGAATATTTACAAACATAAGGGTTGGTAGGAATATTTGCAAACATAAGGTTGGTAGGAATATTTACAAACATAGGGGTTGGTAGAAATTTTCTATTTGCAAACATAAGGGTTGGTAGGAACATTTACAAACATAAGGGTTGGTAGGAATATTTACAAACCTATGTGTTGGTAGGAATATTTACAAACACAAGGGTTGGTAGGAATATTTACAAATGCAGGGGTTGATAGGAATATTTACAAACTTAAGGGTTGCTAGGAATATTTTTAATAAGTTGATTGTTAACGTTTTTAAAAATTATTTTTCATAATATGAATATGGAATTACTTTAGTTTTTGTTTACGTGTTGATTGTAATAATAATAATAATAATAATAATAATAATAATAATAATAATAATAATAATAATAAATATTATTATTATTATTAGTAGTAGTATCTTCCCGTTGTTGCTGAAATGTATGAATGTGGTTCATATATTACTATCACATAGAGGAGCTAACGGGACGAGAAGGTGACATTTAGTAGCCAAGAGCACTGTTACCTTACAGCGTTACAGTAACAGTGCAGTGGATCCCAAGCCACGTGAAAGTTGAAGGCAATGAAAAGGCAGACTCCTTGGCAAAAGCAGGAGCGGCTCAACTCCAACCGGAAGTCCCCGTTACTTACCGCGGGGGAGAAGACCTGGCTATTGGACCACTTTAGGAATAAGTGATATCAGGAGTGGGCGGACAATACGACGGCCAGGGGGGGGGGGGTTCGCTAAAATGCCCACGCCGAGCCGATCAGACCAGTGGTGATGTCTAAACCGTAAACAGAGTTTAGTGACCCAAATGCGCACCAAGCATCGCCCAAGCAACTCATACTTTAACAGGCTAGACCACAACAGGGACTCGAACTGCCGTCATTGCAGCCAAGCCTCTGAGATGGTCACACACCAGCTGACGTCGTGTCCCGCGCTAGGCATAGCCGGGGAGGTACGGGAGGCAAAAGAGTCTCACGTGAAGACAATGTTGTACGGTACTGCTCCGCAGATGAAGCAGGTTGCCCAAGTATTAGCCAAGGCTTTACAAGATTAATCTCAGGCCTACAGAATATGTGTTGGTCTATCATTCAATCTTCCTTCTATTTCTATGATGTGGTGACCTGTCAAAATGGACCTGGTAATCTGTATCCCTCTATAAATGACTCTGTATGACTATCACACTATCTCTCATTATCTCTCTATCTCTCATTATACATGTTAGTCACGTTTGTAATAACCCCATGTTGACATTGTGACTCGTATTAACGTTGATAATCTATGTCCTATCGGTCCCACTCTTACTCTCTGTCCTATCGGTCCCACTCTTACTCTCTGTCCTATCGGTCCCACTCTTACTCTCTGTCCTATCGGTTCCACTCTTACTCTCTCCCCTATCGGCCCCACTCTTACTCTTTGTCCTATCGGTCCCACTCTTACTCTCTGTCCTATCGGTCCCACTCTTACTCTCTGTCCTATCGGTCCCACTCTTACTCTCTGTCCTATTGGTCCCACTCTTACTCTCTGTCCTATCGGTCCCACTCTTACTCTCTATCCTATCGGTCCCACACTTACTCTCTGTCCTATCGGCCTCACACTTACTCTCTGTCCTATCGCACTATCGGTCCCACTTTTACTCTCTGTCCTATCGGTCCCACTCTTACTCTCTGTCCTATCGGTCCCACTCATACTCTCCAAACACAACGGTTGTGTACATGTTTCACCGTGTTCAGTTATGATTAATCTACCGCAGGTGTTTAGAGCCACGGGTCGGGGGGGGGGGGGGCAACACATAACTGACATTGACAAGAAAAGAAACAACACTGCACCCCAACACAATAGAACTGTTTGGGGCACTTCAGAGTACAACATGAAAGAAACATATTACAATAACTGCAGCTCCACAAGAATAAATGACAAAAGGTGAGGGTGGGGATCGATTCAATGAAGTTAATGGCGTTGTCCGTGAAATCTCTAATGGGATAAGATGAAAGGGGGGGGGAGGGTAGAAATATCTAGGATATGAACTTCGAATTTTGATTGCAGTCATGGCCACGCCGGACACGTGTGTTTGAGGTAGGGGCTAAAACGATTCTCTGGACGTAGCGCAACTTGAACAAATATGATATCAAGATCTGAAGGCTAGAACGTTAATTATTTGAAGGTTGAGATGGCGTTAGTTATTAAACCCCAAGAGTTGTACAAGGTTAGGGGTGACGATAGTTATTAAACCCCAAGAGTTGTACATGGTTGATGGTGCCGTTAGTTATTAAACCCCAAGGGTTGTACAAGGTTGAGATGCCGTTAGTTATTAAACGCCAAGGGTTGTACAAGGTTGAGATGACGATAGTTATTAAACCCCAAGGGTTGTACAAGGTTGAGATGTCGCTAGTTATTAAACCCCAAGGTTGTACAAGGTTGAGATGACGTTAGTTATTAAACCCCAAGGGTTGTACAAGGTTGAGATGACGTTAGTTATTAAACCCCAAGGGTTGTACAAGGTTGATAATAACGTTAGTTATTAAACCCCAAGCGTTGTACGCATTAAGTCTTTTTGCTCATGTAAAACATTGCCCACCCCTCCCCCCCCCCCAAAAAAAAGGCAACAACTAAACTTTCTTAACCCTGACAATTTTAGCACAA
>MUZC01000014.1:169378-184619 GCA_002072015.1 Radix auricularia | reverse complement strand
AAAGATTGATGCCAGTCGATTATGGTGAAAGATTGATGCCAGTCGATTATGGTGAGACAGACTTGTCGTCAGTTAGATAATGAGACAGACTTGTCGTCAGTTAGATAATGAGACAGACTTGCCGTCAGTTAGATAATGAGACAGACAGGCTGGCCGCTAGATAATGAGACAGAGAGGCTGGCAGTTAGATAATGAGACATACTTGCCGTCAGTTAGATAATGAGACAGACTTGCCGTCAGTTAGATAATGAGACAGACTTGCCGTCAGTTAGATAATGAGCCAGACTTGCCGTCAGTTAGATAATGAGACAGACTTTCCGTCAGTTAGATAATGAGACAGACTTGCCGTCAGTTAGATAATGAGCCAGACTTACCGTCAGTTAGATAATGAGACAGACTTGCCGTCAGTTAGATAATGAGCCAGACTTGCCGTCAGTTAGATAATGAGACCGACTTGCCGTCAGTTAGATAATGAGACAAACTTGCCGTCAGTTAGATAATGAGACAGACTTGCCGTCAGTTAGATAATGAGCCAGACTTGCCGTCAGTTAGATAATAAGTAATGAGACAGACTTGCTTCATCACCAGGGGCCGAATCACGACCCGCCGCTTGTGTCTTCAACGCGCCCCACTTGCATATAAAGACAGGACTAATCGATAAGTATGGTAACATTTTGAAACGCGACCCATGAATAACGCCGATGCTGTTAGAGATGGTATTATTTGTACACAGTGCGCATAGCCATGCATTTGGGGTTGTGTGAAGTTGTACACACATGTGTACACTCACCCAGGCAGTTTTAGAGGTTGTGTACACTCATCCAGGCAGTTGGAGATTGCCTGAAAATGACTTGCAGTCCCTTGAGTTGATAACGTCTGCCTGCATGTCTTCTGCTGCTTTCGGTCACGACTCACAGCTGCAGTTGTAGTGCTGCCCCTTGGTTGGGGTAATCTTGATGTAATATAGACACGGCGGCTAAGGGGCCGTGCATAAAGTACGTCACGCTCCAGGGGAGGGGGATGAGGCAGAGGCGTCATTAGGGTTGGTGTCACCCGGGGCGGTAGCTCATGGTGTCACCCGGGGCGGTAGCTCCTGGTGTCACCCCGTCATGATTTAACCCATAGAACTCCTCCGAGTTTTCCAGTGCCAAATAACGGGAATATGTAGAATTTTACTGTCTGGTGTCACCCCCCTGATGGTGTCACCTGGGGCGGCCCGCACCCACCGCACCCCCCTAGCGACGCCACTGGGGTGAGGGGTGTAAGAAGGTTGGCATTTTGTGACGGGGTTGGGGTCAGGCATGTGTGATGACACACATTAATTTTTTTCCGTAATTTATTTTTAAATATTTTTTAGTAGAATTTAAATAACTTTAAAAATTATTTTCAAAAATTTTGTGAAAATTTTGAATTAGTTTTATCTCAAAATAGCATGAAATCTGAATGTGTTGTTACTAAATCTGAATTGGATGATATAGCAGGATTGGTAATGGTTTGACAATCATGTTCGCAACAGCCAATATTTTACTTAAATTGTGAAATATCAGGACATTAAATGTTGCGACAAAGTACGGATCTCATATTTCAACGTTGAACCTTCGAGATTCTTTCCTCCTCTAATCACAATGAACCTAATAACTGATGGACTTCGAGCTTCAGAAAGAACAGATGCAGATTCTCATAAATTTTCTTCCTTGTTTGTGGCACACAATTTATGTTCTTTCTGAAGCTCTAAGTCCATCAGTTATTTGGTTGATTGAGATTGGAGGACATGGCGAGATCAACAGGAGTTTTCAAAGTAAAACTATATATTAATCGCCCATTTTTGCTGACGAGCTTATTTTAACGAATTTGCAAAGTATGTCACTGATATTTTGCCTCACAAACAATGTTGATTAAACATGCAGGACGACACAGAGCTAAGGCTCAGAATGTGCACACGCACCCAAACTGTTCAAGAATTAACTCAGATAAAACGCATCCGTCCTTTGAGAATAGCTTCTAGAAGTTAAAAGAGACAACATAGAAGATAATGCCAGCAGAGAAAATGCATATACAGAGTCTTTTGAGTTTCTAAATGAGGACGAGTTGATATTTCTGCAATTATCCTTCCAGGAAACGATTATGGTGAAAGATTGATGCCAGTCGATTATGGTAAAAAAGATTGATGCCAGTCGATTATGGTGAAAGATTGATGCCAGTCGATTATGGTAAAAAGATTGATGCCAGTCGATTATGGTAAAAAAGATTGATGCCAGTCGATTATGGTAAAAAAGATTGATGCCAGTCGTTACACTTCATCACGGAAGGATCATGTCCAGTGAATATTTTGAATTAAGCACAATTGACAGGATCATCATAAACAGATTCAATATATCACAAGAGCTGCTCACATAATTTGTCAATCTAGTCTTTTTTTTAGTCACATTGTTTTGCTTCCTTTTTTATTATTTAATCACTAGGTGGGGTCAAGTTTCTTTAATCTACTTCTTATCCTGTATCAATATAATGCATAATCGGAAGATTATCTAAAACTTGACCACACCATTGTAAATGAAAAGGTAGCAGATAAATGATGTGTATTATAAATTTGCCAAGTCTAATTTTTGAAATTTTTTGTTTCAATCTAGATTGAGTTACTGTTTTAATGAATAACTGTGACAACTGTAGACAAATAACTATCCTACAATTAAAGTCATTTTAATAATCTGCTAGCTCTTTAAGTAGGGGTGTACTGAATTTCGGCTCCAGCTCCGGAAAATCCGGAATCCGCTTTTTTACAAAACCGGCTTGGACTGCGACAGGATTTCCCTTCATAAATCCTACTGGCCGGTAGAGCCCTAATTTATATATAGTCATAATGGGTTGGGCGAATCCAGAACCCGACCTTTTTAACAAATTTGACTCCGGCTCAGGCTGGATTTCCCTTTATAAATCCGGTGAAATCCGGAGAAAAGGATTTTAAAATTTTGAATCCGGTACATCCATACTTTTAAGTGGAAATTTTATATTTTGATACAGTTTAATAGTGAACTTTATTTTAAGTTATGCTTTTACTTTTTTAATTATGTGTTAATTTCTATATAAAAATCGAAAGTGTTACGTACTTTAGGGGTGGTGGTGGTCAAAAATGGTCTAAAATAGCGTGACGTACTTTATGGCACGTCTCACGTGTTATTAGTGTAATTGTATTATTCGAGGACGTACAAGTCGTCTATTGGCTCTTTGTTGTTATTTTCAAGCAGTTTCAAATTACCAGGACCATGACGTAATGTCAAATTAGTCGCTCATTCAGAGTTGACAACTCTCCGTACATTGACATACTAAACATTGATATATTCAACATTGGCAAACTAAACGTAGACAAACTGAATAGTGACATACTAAACATTGTCAATTATTCCGTGAATTGACATACTAAACATTGACAACAAATTCCTACACTGACATTCCAAACATCGACAACTTAGCCTTAACACAGGTGACACATCAACATAAAGCATTTCTTTGAAATTTCAATAAGCTTGGATCGACTGGAATTCTTTCCCAGGGGGGACAATTTTTTCCAGGGGAATTTTTTTTTGTCCATGACACTTCATGGGGTTAATGTAGCCATCGCGTTTTCCTTCGGGAATTCCCATCAGCTCATCTCCAGCATGATAAACTAGGGCAAACGGAAGTCATTGGATGGGAGAGAGAGAGAGAGAGATGGTGAGAGAGAGAGAGAGGGGGGGAGAATAATGACAGTGAGTGATTGAAGGAGAGAGTTAGAGAAAGATAGAACGTTAAAACGAGGGACCCAACGGACATCATTCGAATGTGTCTGCACCCGTGCATGTCTCCTATGAGGACATCATTCGTCATAGTCTTTGAATGTGTCTGCACCAATGTGTTCTATGATGACTTCATTCATCCGTGTCCTTGACTGTGTCTACATTCATGTGCTAAATGATGACGTCAAACATCTATTTCTGTCTCCGTCTACCACATTTGTCTATTAATGACGTCATTCGTCTATTTTTCCATATCTTCTCCGGGCAATCGCTCTTGCTCCTCTACGCCTCATTCCCAGAGAGTCGATTCAGGACTAGTATAACATTGAGCCATGGTATATTAAACCATTTAAATTAGGGCTTCGGAAATGAACGATTAATTGCTCGATATATTATTAAAATTGTATCGATTGATTATCAATTAAAAATGTTTCATCGATAAAAATTTGATTAAAATGTAAGATAATGTTTATAATATTTTTTTTTCGATTTGTAAAAAATAATTAATAAACAATATAATAGTCCAGATCACAGAAACTGTATCGCTGATGAACATAGTACAACAGTCCATAGCAGTTTTTAAAAGTTCAAAATATTATTTTTCTATGTCTTTAAGACCGGGGTGATAACTCAATAATATAAAATAAAAATTCTGTTTTTGTTACTTCCCTGGAGATGTTTGGTTTAATCGAAATTAACGATTAATTCATGAAATTAATTGTTCAAAATTTAACGATTAAATTTAAATTAATCGTTACCAGCCCTAATTTAAATACAAAGACAGAACATTCAACGTGTCTTGAGTTTGACTGATTTTAACTACGTTGACCTAAACGCTCGTTGTCCTGTCCTGTAATCAAGACACTTGTTGTATTGTCCTGTCATCAAGACACTTGTTGTACTGTCCTGTCATCAAGACACTTGTTGTACTGTCCTGTCTTCAAACTTCCACAATAAATTATGCTGTACAGAAGGAGCGTCTGTAACATATCCTACATGTGGAAGAAAATCAGCAGTCCCGAGCCTGCGCTCTTCATGGGGCTTCCCGGAAAACCCCCTCAGCCCTCTGGCCCCCTAAGGGACGTAAAGACTGAGAAGCCCCCCCCCCCGGAGCGGTCGCTGCTACAAGTGGTCGCCTGGGCGTCCAGGACACTAGGTCGAAAACGCCTCCCACTTAAGTGTGCCTCCCAAGGGAGGTGTGGAATTTCCTACTGTGACTCGCTATCAACATAGTATCACTTTGGCGCCACCACGGCAAAGCTTACGAGTCTCTATAGTTTAGATCGCCGCAAAGCGTGGGATCATCACTGACCTACCCAGGGTTTAACCCCCACCGGAAGGTTTCCTCAGAGCTGGCGACCAAAAGCGTTTCCTAGCGGTACCTTTTGCTATTCCGTACTGGCGCTCCTGGCCCTAAACCGGCACCGCTCAACAGCGTTGCTAGTTAATTGAGGGGGACGAAACGGTCGCTTCGGAGTAACCCGACCCTCAACGGGTACTTTGGTTTTCATCATCGGCATTGCATCTAGATGCTTTGCCTAAGATCCGTACAGCGACTGTAATCATATTTGACTAGCACCTAGCACCTAACAACGGCCTTCAGCTATCCAAGCCTGGGGTTTGTCATATAAGATGTTCTATTTCCTTCTTAAAGCTTCAACATCAAACGTCTATTCCCAATAACAACAAATGAAAAAATTAGATCAAAAAGTAAATTTACAAAAATGACATTTAACAGAAAATAGGCGAATACATTCGTATATTTTAAAATTAATGAATTTGAAACTTCAGTTTGAGAATATCAATTATTTGTCTTACTAGGGAAATATACATAAATATGCAATAATATATATGTTCGAAACCATGCGAAAACTTACTTCGGGGTGTATGTTAACTAAAATTGACCTTAGCGTGGATTACACGTTTAAAAACTACAGAAATAAATATACATTGTTGACAGTTTAAGGGCATATAATAAAAAAATCATGTTAAGCCTGGTCCCTTTTGGAACTCAGGACGTGTTAGCGCATTTTCGTATTATGTATCAGTACTTATGTTAGATATCAGCATTATGTAGTTATCAGTAATTGTGTTTAGATTTTAGACATATTTTTATGAATTTTCTTGTGTAATGAATATACCTGACATTTTTTTTATTTAAAAGTCATTTCTTTACATTTTAAAAAATTTTATTTTCTCTTTAATCTAACTACAAGTCACCACAAATGATGACGTAAAACTCTCTAAACTTTTACACATATTCTAATGACGTCAACTAACAAAAAAAACACGAATTCTTTTGCACGCTTTCGCACCACTCTTCAATGCTTGATAAACTGTGTATTCGACTTCCGGCAATGGCGGCCGTTCCCTGCGCTAGTGTTACCTCTCGATTCGAAATATTTTTTGGTAGTTTTAACGGGGTTTTTTAACGGATCGAGTAACTGAGTGTTGATGCACAAATGGCAGGTCAGGACATACAAAAAACATATATACCTCATGGGTCTAGGACTTATGGATGCTGAGATCAAGGGTGATGACGGACGGACGGACAAAATGGGTGCAATAGCGCATTCGACTTCTCGAAAATGCGCTAAAAATATATAAAGAACAAGTAAAGAATCTTCTCAGGGGAGACAATACTACAATCGAGGGGAGAAAAGCGATTTACATTTTTTGAAATTTTTCGAAAATTTCCGAACTATGAATCATTTCAATTTAACTAATTTTTTATATATTCCTCTTAAATTATTTTTAAAAATTTAAATTACTCTTGAATTTTATTTTGAGCGTATCTTTGTTCTGTATCACAAACGCATATAACATTCTTAATTAGACCCTTCTAACGTTATGTTATTCTTTTAATCAAGGATTGGTACTAGCTCGAAATGCACGTCAATTAAAAAATATATAGCTAGACTAAATAAAAATAGAGTAGGATTTCTGAAGATATGTAAATTCTTTTAAAAGCGTTTTTACGTTTTCCTGCCCATTTTTTCACAAAAAAATTTCGGTGGCCGAAAAAGCAAACGCATTAAAACATAATAATAATGACCCCCCCCCCCACACACACACACAAACACACTTTTTCTTTCTACGCTACTGATTGGCAATTAAAACATTCCCCAACAAAATATGGGTTGATTTTATTCGTTATTTATCATTCAAAAGGGTATCATTCTAACTGTGTAAAGTGTATATAGCTTGGAATGCGTGTAACGTGTATATAGCTTGGTATGCGTGTAACGTGTATATAGCTTGGTATGCGTGTACCGTGTAAATAGCTTTGTATGCCTTTAACATGTGTAGTTTAATATGTGCATATGTTTCCACGATTTCAAAGACAAAGTACAATGCGACTTACCACGGAAGGGTGAATTAATTAGGATCATAATTATTTGGACAATGTGGAATAATTTGGGATTGATTGGGGTTGGGTGGTGGCAGGGAGCAGACAATATGGGGCCAGGTGTATTGTGGGTTCTTGGGGGCGGCAAATAGGCCGTATTGATGGGGGGGGGGTACAGTCCACAGGGGCTGTACAAGTTTTTGACCACCCCTTTCAAAAAAAGAAATGTGGCAAAGACCAAAAAATGACACCCTAGAACAATTTTTCATTTTTTTTAAAGAAAAAACTGCTATCGTTCGGCGGATTCCTTACTTCTTACACCTCTGGGTACTGGCAGGGGTCGGTCTCTGGTAGTCCTAGATGTTCATCTACCCCGACCAACCCCAGCAATTATCATAGCATTACCTGCGGAAATGGAAACAAAAACAACTGCTGGCGAGGTCGTGTAATTAGGCCCAGCATGTTTGTAAACTCTGCTCTCTCTCTCATACACACGCACACACGCAATTACTCACAGACACCCACAGACTCACTTTTACTTAGACACACACATACGCAGACACACACACACATACGTAGACACACACTCACACAACGGAAGTGGAAAGTAGACGTGTCACCGTTGGAGCATGCACGTTTTTAATTCCAAAAAATATTAAATTGCGTCCTCATTTCATTTCAATTTCCTTTAAACTGCAAACTTTCCCCAAGAGGCCATTTAAAAAAAAACCCAGACATTATTGTTTTGTGGGAAGTTACTGTTACAGTATAACCCAATTACACATTATGTAGTTTATGGCTTGGAAGGTTGAAGCTCCATAATGCTGCGTATGTGTGATGGATGCGTGGAGCAAAAAAAAATATTTTTAAATTGCTACGAAAAAAATTGATCGTGTATTTTTTTAATGAGTTCAATTGGTTTTTTTTTTTAAAGCCAAATTGACCATTGGGATATTTAGTTTTTGGTGTGTTTTTTTTATTGGTGGTGTAATTTTGTAAATTTTTAATTTCGACGTTTTTGTTAGAGATAATGTTTGTTACGTTTCATTCAACCCGGAAAACAGACTTTAGTTTGGTTTTATTACTACCCCAATCCCCACCTGCGTGGGCCAAAAGCTTTTTTCACTTATCCCGCCCTTTGTAACTCTGAGTTGTTATTTTTTTTAAATTGTATGAATTATCAAATTCAGTTCACCGACAAATTGGCCCCGACACAACGGCCCCAGACAAATTGGCCCCGACACAACGGCCCCAGACAAATTGGCCCCGACACAACGGCCCCAGACAAATTGGCCCCGACACAACGGCCCCAGACAAATTGGCCCCGACACAACGGCCCCAGACAAATTGGCCCCGACACAACGGCCCCAGACAAATTGGCCCCGACACAAGGGCCCCAGACAAATTGGCCCCGACACAACGGCCCCAGACAAATTGGCCCCGACACAACGGCCCAGACAAATTGGCCCCGACACAACGACCCCAGACAAATTGGCCCCGACAAATTGGCCCTGGATTAATAGATGTTAATGTAATTTTTTAAAAATACACTCAAATATTATTTTTTAAAAAAATTTTCATCTAATTCAGTGACAGTTTTAGTTCACGAGAAACAACAATAATAACCTTACAATAAACTATTTAAAAACAGCTACTCTATAGTCTATATGGTACCAAGTCACAATAGTTTGTTGAGAAAAAAAAAATAAATAACATCACAAGAAATAATTGTACAATTAGAATATTTTCTTAAAATTTAAAAAAGTTGAGCAAAGTTTAAAATGCTAAAAAAAAGTATTATTTTTTTTATTTTATTTATTTATTTATTTTTTTTTTGTAAAAAAATTTAAACAATTATCCGGAGCCTATGTGACGGGTTTTACCTTCAAATTCTTTCTCTTCGGTGAGCATTAGCCTTTGAAATTCAGGGTAATTACGTCATTTGTACAATGTATTTTAAAAAATCTAATTCTTGTAGCGCGAGTCATTTTCCTTCACTTACTTATTGTAATACTTCTCGACTCCCATCCCACCCCACACCCCGTGGACCGCTAGGCTCCAGTGTCTTCGACCTCCTCCCCATCTTGTATTCCATTCTTCCATCAGCCACCCCAATGACCTTCACCTCGTGTCAGCAGATCGATGGAGTGAAATACCGCTGTGACCTGGATTCGGCCACGGTCCCTGATCGCGTTGTGTTTGGACTGTTCGGTGACACGCTTGATCGATACAAGTAACAGCGAGCTTCTTGGGGTGTTGGGTTGTGTGAGGGGGGGACACGCTTGATCGATACAAGTAACAGCGAGCTTCTTGGGGTGTTGGGTTGTGTGTGTGGGGGGCGAGAGCTTCTTGGGGTGTTGGGTTGTGTGTGTGTGGGGGGAAGGCGAGGGCTGTGTGTGTGGGGGGCGAGAGCCTCTTGGGGTGTTGGGTTGTGTGTGTGGGGGGGACACGCTTGATCGATGAAAGTAACAGCGAGCTTCATGGGGTGTTCGGTTGTGTGTGTGTGGAAGGGGGTGAGTAGGAGAAGTAAATGTTTATGGCGGGAATAGGGCAAATGCACATGTGTGTGAGAGAGAGTGTGTGTTAGAGAGAAAGAGTGTGTGAGAGAGAGAGTGTGTGTGAGAGAGAGAGTGTGTGTGAGAGAGAGTGTGTGTGTGAGAGAGAGAGAGGAGAGCAATAGGCGTTCTTTGTATTGTGTGAGTCTGCAGTGTATTAGTTGTGTATGAGACAGGTGTAATAGTGTGTAGAGAGGAGTGTGTATGTACTTGTGTACATGAGAGTGTTTGTGAAGAAAGTTGCGTGTCATTGTGTCAGAGAATGGAGATGAGTTGAGCAGGAGTTATGTCAGTTTTTTTCTGTCATCTCAATGATAACATGACATATGGTTAGGGATAATAATATTTTTGTACATAATGTTGATTGTTATCTGTGTACATAATGATGATTGTTATCTACGTACATAATGATGATTGGTATCTGTGTACATAGTGATGATAGTTATCTGTTTACATAATGATTATTGTTATCTGTGCACAAAATGATGATTGTTATCTGTTTACATAATGATGATTGTTATCTGTGTACATAATGATTATTGTTATCTGTGCACAAAATGATGATTGTTATCTGTGTACATAATGATGATTGTTATCTGTGTACATAATGATGATTGTTGTCTGTGTACATAATGATGATTGTTATCTGTGTACATAATGATGATTGTTATATGTGTACATAATGATGATTGTTATCTGTGTACATAATGATGATTGTTATCTGTGTACATAATGATGATTGTTATCTGTGTACATAATGATGATTGTTATATGTGTACATAATGATGATTGTTTCGTGTAGGGTGCTTCTTGTCCATGCTATTGCAACATTCCCCCCCCCCCCGCGCTTTGCTTTTCAGAAATTAGTTTTTAAAAGAGGTTTAAGATTAATTAAAACTGTATCTTTGTCTTCACATTCTCTAAATGATTTGGGAAGACAATTCCATAACTTTGATCAAGTTGCTTCAACAGATCGCATCCCGAGTGATTTCTTTCTATGAACATCAATTCCGGGAACTTTCAGAACGCAACTGTGTAGATTGTAGGGCAGGGGTCGGGAAACCATGCCTCGCGAGCCAGATGTGGCTCTATTGATGGCTGCATCTGGCTCTCAGACAAGTGTTCGATTAAAAAAAAAGATGTTTACTCAGACTCCGGATCTACAAATTAATTGCATATAAAAACTGCTAAACAGTGTTATTTAAAAATAAATTTCAGAGACATTCTTATTATTGTACTTTTAGTGTTGAAATTACCCAAAGTGCACTCATTTACTTGAATTTTTAGTTTTAAACACAATGTTTGGCTCTCACAGAATTACTTTTCAAAATGTGTGGTGTTTATGGCTCTCTCAGACCCCTTTTGTAAAGGAACTCAATCCCTTTTGAGGAAAATGTTTTGATTTTATTTCATTGGAAAATTTACCAATAATATAGCAGTGGGATTGATATTATAACATTTTGAGTAATTACTTAGGATTAATAAGTATGCAAACACCAGAGTAAAAGTGTTAGCGTGGCCAGTGCGAGATTAGGTAAGGTCACCCGCCTGGTGCCAATGACCTAATTCTCCAACTTCGCCCGACTTGAGACCTAGTCAATGTTGTTCATTTAATTGAAAGGTTACTTTAAAAAATGGGACCGTAGAGGATTATATAACGAAACTATTGTCATCAAAGTCATGATTCTGGTGGCTAGACTATTGGCGTGAAACCCAAACTGACACCCCCTCCCCACCAAATCAATCAATTGATGGTTTCCACATCGATCTCTCTTACTCTTTTACTCTCCCGACCCAACCAGTAAACAAACTCGAGCGTTTAGTTGTATTGGATTATGCCCCCTTTATTTGGCCGGACGAAAGACGTTCTTTCCCTTGCCGATTAAAGCCGGAAGTCCTATGGCGATCACGCAATTGGTTGATTTAAGAAGTGGGGAGAATCCTCACGACGAAGGATTGTTGCTACCATTGGGTGATTGATGCGCCATCTACCGGTAGACAGGGGAGGCCACCCTGCATGCCCGCAGTCAGATCAGTATTTACTCGGTCTAACTGAAGATTCAGTGGCGTGAGAAGCTTTTAGAAGAATGGAAAGTCAGACCAAGACATGTGACAATTCAGGTCAGACATGCATTAAATCAGGCTAGACCTTCGGGATGGGAGTGAGAGAGAGAGAGAAAAAAAGAAAGAGAGAGAGTGTTAGAGTAAAAGAAAGAGAGAGTGAGAGAGAAAAAGAGAGAGAGAGAAAAGATAGAGAAAAAGAGAGAGAGAGAGAGAAAGAGAAAAAAGAGAGAGAAAGAGAGAGAGAAAGAAAGAGAGAGTGAGAGAAAAAGAGAGAAAGAGAGAGAAAAAAGAAAGAGAGAGAGTGAGAGAGAAAGAGAGAGAGAAAAAGAACGAGAGAGATTGATAGAGAGAAAGAAAAGAGAGAGAGAGAAAAATAGAGAGAGAGAAAGAGAGAGAGAGAGTGAGAGAGAAAGAGAGAGTAGGAAAAAGCTGTTAATACAGGAAAGAGACCGTTCAAAGCGGAGGGCTTGGATTGAAGCCTTACATTTGTTTGATTGGGAGAAAATTTTAAGAAGTGGACAAAGTATATATAGTTGTCCACTGGGTCGAAACCGGGTCTCTGTGCTAAGTCGCTAGCATTCACTAACGTATTTGATACATGTCAGTATTTGATACATGTCAGTATTTGATACATGTCAGTATTTGATACATGTCAGTATTTGATACATGTCAGTTGATACATGTCAGTATTTGATACATGTCAGTATTTGATACATGTCAGTATTTGATACATGTCAGTATTTTGTCAGCGAGAGATCTCTTCTAGAGGCACACTACCTACTTAACGAGAATGTCAGTTAAAAGTTAACTAAATCTGGAAACATTTAAATATTCACCGATTATGATTTGCTTCGCCTATGATCATCAGAAATGATATGTTATACATGATCTACATACTGTATAGTGTATATGCATACAAAATTTCAGCTAAATCGGCCGACAGGAAGTTATTGAAATATTGATTTCAGGATTTAGATATGGACTGAGGGATTAACAGATGAAGTTAATTAAGACAGGGAAAATTCTAGAATAAATGTTCGTAGTTGTTGCCGAGACCACCTCACCCCATCCCCCACACCAAAAATCTATAAAAATCGAACTTTCCACACATGTGTTCACTTACTTTTTGGATGTCTTCTAATTGAAAGTCTTCTCTTTATGGCGCCTATTCCGGGTTTTTTTTTTTTTTTGTTTTGTTGTTTGTTTGTTTATTTTATTTTTGTTTTGTTTTGTTTATTGTTTGTTGCTTTTTTCACATTTTGTTTTTTAAAAAAGTTATGCGTCTTAATATCGACATACTTCCAGATCTGTAATTGAACAAACTCTTACCACCACACCATCCCCTCTTCACTAAGATGAGCTCCTGGAAACCCCATAAGAAGCATTCCTTATCATAGTTGTGCGGAACGCGGTAATGAAATCTTAAAGGGGCCCTGAGAGTAGCGTTAGGAAACCCTGTGTTATATGGGATGGGGAGGGATGGGGGTCTTTGGAATTGGGGAGGGGGTGGGAATGTTGGGGTGTTAGCTAGCGACACGGTGAGAAATGATATATCAAGGGAAAGCAACAGACACGAGAGAATGGATTGTGATAAATGGACGAGGTGTTTGAGAGGGTTGCTTCAGGGCGAGATTAAATCTTCGAAATGATTTTTAAATTGAAAAAAAAAAAAGACAAAATCAAGTAAGTGAAAGAAATGAACTTACTTTAAAGGAAATTGCTTTAAATCTGGTGCGTAGTTTAAATATTGATGTGATTGGGGCTTTACCGATTGCAATGTTAAAATCCGTAGGGTGATACGGGAAACTAAAACTTGCGGTATTTAGTCTTGTTTTATGTTAATAATGCGTGTAACTAACAAAGTCTTAATTCTTTATTCTAATTAATGACATACATGCCGTCATTCTACGAACTTTTCAGTTTACTAACTTTTATAAACCTACCTTTCATTGACCTAGTTAGCCCTAGCCTTTATAGACCTACCTTTTTATTAAACTTGCCTTTTACAGCTACCTTTCATAGACCTACCTTTCATAGACCTACCTGTCATAGACCTACCTGTCATAGACCTACCTGTCATAGACCTACCTGTCATAGACCTATCTTTCATATACCTTCCTGTCATAGACATACCTTTCATAGACCTATACCTATCACAGACCTACCTTTCATATACCCATATACCTTTCATAGACATTTCTTTAATTGACCTACCTTTCGTAGACCTATTTTTCATTGACCTACCTTTCCACCCTAACCTCACGGCAGTATTTTCTATCCTGTCACTTCATCTTTGTTTGAGCCTAATCTCTAAATCTATCTTATCCACTAAATCCATATATTTCTAAATCTGCTTTATCCACTAAAGCCATAGATCTATAAATCTATCTTATCCACTAAATCCATAGATCTATAAATCTATCTTATCCACTAAATCCATAGATCTCTAAATCTACCTTATCCACTAAATCCATAGATCTCTAAATCTGCTTTATCCACTAAATCCATAGATCTATAAATCTATCTTATCCACTAAATCCATAGATCTATAAATCTATCTTATCCACTAAATCCATAGATCTCTAAATCTACCTTATCCACTAAATCCATAGATCTCTAAATCTGCTTTATCCATTAAAGCCATAGATCTCTAAATCTATCTTATCCGCTAAATCAATAGATGTCTAAATCTACCTCATCCACTAAATCCATAGATGTCTAAATCTACTTCATCCACTAAATCCATAGATGTCTAAATCTACCTCATCCACTAAATCCATAGATCTCTAAATCAACCTCATCCACTAAATCCAATGATCTCTAAATCTATCTTATCCACTAAATATTGGATCTCTAAATCTACCTTATCCACTAAATCCATAGTTCACTAAATCTATCTTATCCACTTTATCCATAGATCTCTTCTGGTTTCATCACCTGTTATTTCTACTTATTAACAGACGATTTCAATTTATTACCTTTCATTTTTGAAATGGTACTAACTATTACCTGTATGTCTTTGAATGAATTTAGAATATAGTTATCACCTTTATGGTTATAACCGCCTTTCTGGGATGAAATGACTCTATATAGCGTAATAGTCGAAATGACTCTATATTCTAAAGAGCGTAATATAGTCGAAATGACTCTATATTCTATATAGCGTAATAGTCGAAATGACTCTATATTCTATATAGCGTAATAGTCGAAATGACGCTATATTCTATATAGCGTAATAATCGAAATGACTCTCTATATATATATATTTAGCGTAAAAGCTTAAATGATTTTATTAAGTCTATTGTTGTTGTTTTTTATGTGATGTCCCAAGGTATATTCCCTGTGATGGAATGAGCTAAAGTCTAGCACAAGACATTGTAATGCTGGCTCAAAACATACACGCGTGATGATTTTGTTTAATGATTAACTGAGACTTGTAAGTGACATCATGTGGGCTGGCCATCAGTGTCGTCACTCGTAAGGTTGTGGGGGGGGGGGGG
>MUZC01000014.1:139691-169268 GCA_002072015.1 Radix auricularia | reverse complement strand
CCCCCCCCCCCCGCCATGTATTAATTCCAAGAAATTGTTTGTGTCCATGTGGTCAGGTGATGCTGGACATGTGCGAAGACAGAGCCAGTTGTTCGGTCAAGGCGAGTCCAGAGACTTTTACCGAGGACCCGTGTGAGGGGACATCCAAGTACCTGGAGGTGCATTACAAGTGCCGACCTAGTGAGTAGCGTGTCGGATTATTAAAACTAACTATATTTGTTTAGGGGCCGTCCATAAATGACGTGACGCACCTATAGGGGAAGGGGGTCGGTCCCCATATTTGTGACGATGTGTGATGATGGGGAGGGGGAAGTTTAAGAATTGTGACGTCACGTTAAAACATGATAATTTAAATGAAAGTTCCACGTAAATATTCGATTTCTTCCAATTTATTTTCTGACGTTTTACATGGTTTCACGCGTGTTGCGATATTAGAGTGCCGCCTTAGACAAAATACAAACTCAAATGACATGAAAGTGATTTGAAACATGCTCATGTTCAAATAGAAAATACGACTTTTAGGGGGAGGGGGGTCAAAGCTTTGTGACTTCATATTGGAGGGGGTCTAAGTTTTTATGACGAATTTTGACGAGGGAGGAGGTTGAGGGGTAGAATCGGCTAAAATAGCGTGACGTCATTTATGGACGGCCCTTTATATGTTCTAGTCATGAATGATTCAAGGCCTCAATGAAAACTTGCAATGCTTCTAACATTTACATATAAATTACACGTTTTCGTCAATAATTAATGAAGAAATCGATTTAAAAAAAACAATATTGTTTCATGTTCTGCTCATCAATTAATCAAGATATTAGTTTAATAAAATCAATATTTCTAACAGAATTCTGATCAGTTCTTTTATTTTCGCCTATACAATGAGTTTGAACTACGATTGAGTAGTTTCAATTACTGCCAAGATTTAGTCACGGTCCGACATGTTAGTATTATTTTAAATTAAAGTTTACTTCAGGATGTGTGTGTGTGTGTGGAATTTGACTCTATCCAAAATCCACCCGCATCATTGTTGAAGAAAGAATCCCAAAACACTGCGTCAAATGCAAAATTACAATTTTAAGCTATTTTTGCCCTGCATGTAATTGGAAGTAGCCGTGATAATGTCAGACACTTTGAGTGGAAGTAATGACGTTTTCGATAGTAAAGTAATTTTAAATGTATTTTTTATGTTTATTTTTTTTTTAATTCAATTTATTTATTTAATAAAAAGTCGTAACACTGTAACACGGAATTTTTATTTCAGATGATGAGTTGGGGATTTTAACTTTTATTTCTTTATTGTTCATTATTTTAAGTTTTTGAAAGGCATTAAAAGATATATGTTTAGATAAACGCCCTCGGTCCGGTTGATAAAAGTCTGGCTAGTGTGAATGTCGCATGAATGTCGTAACGGCGTCGCCTTCTTTCCATCCAGACGAGTACGACCACCAGACGGCGTGTCAGGGTGATGTTGTGAGTATCTCCTGCAACAAGGGGGACGGCATCGCTGTGTACTCGGCCATGTTTGGTCGGACTCCGAACGGGAGTGACCAGTGTCCAGCCAACAAGCATGGATACATAGGTAACTATCGAATATGAAAAAGAAATACAATATTTAGATGATTATCAAAATGCTGATTTAATTACATGCATGCTGAAAATGTTTGTCTAGAACTCGCGGAAGACAAATCTAGAACCAATAAAATTATCAGAATATTCCTTTTACAAAATGCAAAACATCCTTCATTATTATACTGACACAATTCGATTAGCAATAGATCACCAACATTTATTTCTTTAAACAACCAACAGCTTACTCAAAACTATGTACACTATCACTGCGAGTGTCGGTCCACTGGAATCTTGTGATTGTCAGACGATATGAATCTTGTGATTGTCAGTCCATAAGAATCTTGTGATTGTCAGTCCACAAGAATCTTGTGATTGTCAGTCCATAAGAATCTTATGATTGTCAGTCCACAAGAATCTTATGATTGTCAGTCCATAAGAATCTTGTGATTGTCAGTCCATAAGAATCTTGTGATTGTCAGTCCATAAGAATCTTATGATTGTCAGTCCATAAGAATCTTATGATTGTCAGTCCACAAGAATCTTGTGATTGTCAGTCCATAAGAATCTTGTGATTGTCAGTCCATAAGAATCTTATGATTGTCAGTCCATAAGAATATTATGATTGTCAGTCCATAAGAATCTTATGATTGTCAGTCCATAAGAATGTTGTGATTGTCAGTCCATAAGAATCTTATGATTGTCAGTCCATAAGAATCTTATGATTGTCAGTCCATAACAATCTTGTGATTGTCAGTCCATACGCAACTTGTTACCTACAAATCAACACCAACCACGCCCACTGTAACTTGTCTGTAACACATATTTCTTTTTAACAAACCCAGCATTATCGTATCTTACTTACACTGATTACCTTTTTTTACTAACGAATCACCAAACATCTTTACACAATGTAACAAGTATTTTACTACCATCACTCAAGCACAAAATATTAAGCGGAAAATTACATAATAACCAGTTTTTTTGTTTTTTTTTGTTGTTGTTGTTTTAAAGCATTTATTGAGTTATAAGAAGTGGTCTCTACTAAAACTGACAGTCAGGTGAACTGAACATATAAAAATACCGTTATAGTGACGTCACACATGACTTTCCCCAGACTGCCAGGCCATAGACACGGTGTCTGAGGTCCGCACTCAGTGCCACGGGAAGAGAAACTGCGTCATCCAAGCCAACGAGAGCATCTTTGGTGACCCTTGCCCTATAGGCACCCACAAGTACCTCACTGTTTCCTACGCGTGTGGTAAGTGATTCAGGTTGTCCCCCATGTGTGGCGTGTGGCATACTAAGTCCTATAGCTCATCCTTGTTGTGTGGTATGCTTAGGGGCTAAGTCCTGCTGGTTAATCGCACTGTGTGGTAAGCATGTGGCAATTGTGCTGAACTGAAGTGCATACTCGTGCGGTGGTTCATTAAAATATAATTTCCATGAACTCAATGAGTCTTCAGCCCTAACAGAATGGCCAGGCGGGAAAGACTAATAATGTGCAATTAAAGAAAGAACTCATACACTAAGAAAACCTGCCTCAAATACAAGGCACGCATTGCAATGGAACCCTAGAGAAAGCGAAAAAGAGGCCGTCCGACTGAGAAACACTTGGCGCGGAGAGCTGGAGGCAGACATCAAGAGAATAGGTCATGAGTGGAAGATCCTGGAGAAGCTGGCCCATACTAAGGTCAAGGATGCCTGGAGGTCTCTCGTAGGTGGCCTATGGTTTTGGAGGAATCGCAGACGACAACGACAACGATGAATCGGTTGATGCCCCATATGGACAGAGAGCTCAACAAATAAAGAAGAGAAGGCCTGCAATGCCATTTTATTGCTATTTTTAACAAATAATAATTGTTTTAGAAATCATTCTTTTTTTTTTTTTAATAATGGCCCACCAATCTCAAAGCAACTTATTTATAAATACCCCAAGAAAAAAAATCCCGTCGTTCCGCTAAATGATATTCTGCAAAGCACCAAGTGTGTATGTTGGTATTATTATGGTTAGAATTAATTTTTTTTTTTTTTTAATAAACATTCATGTATAACTCTTGATTGGAAAAAGAATAGTGTTAAAGGATTATATTTGTTAAGGCCTAACAAAAACAGGTGCAGTGGAATTAATTTTTAGCGCATTTTCGAGAAGTCGAATGCGCTATTGCACCCGTCCACCCGTTTTGTCCGTCCGTCCGTCCGTCCATCATCACCCTTGATCTCAGCATCCATAAGTCCTAGACCCATGAGGTATATATGTTTTTTGTATGTCCTGACCTGCCATTTGTGCATCAACACTCAGTTACTCGATCCGTTAAAAAACCCCGTTAAAACTACCAAAAAATATTTCGAATCGAGAGGTAACACTAGCGCAGGGAACGGCCGCCATTGCCGGAAGTCGAATACATAGTTTTTCAAGCATTGAAGAGTGGTCCGAAAGCGTGCAAAAGAATTAGTTTTTTTTTTAGTTGACGTCATTAGAATATGTGTAAAAGTTTAGAGAGTTTTACGTCATTATTTGTGGTGACTTGTAGTTAGATTAAAGAGAAAATAAAACTTTTTAAAATGTAAAGAAATGACTTTTAAATAAAAAAAATGTCAGGTATATTCATTACACAAGAAAATTCATAAAAATATGTCTAAAATCTAAACACAATTACTGATAACTACATAATGCTGATATCTAACATAAGTACTGATACATAATACGAAAATGCGCTAACACGTCCAGAGTTCCAATAGGGACCAGGCTTAACATGATTTTTTATTATTATTTTATTTTATATTACAAATACATTAATGGCTTAAATGCGTAGTAGTGCCGTCAAGTAACTTGAACAATCATTTTTTTTCTCCCCACCCTCCTTTTCCCCAAAGCAATATGTGCCATTATTAGGTGGTCTTTTACCGTGATCTCTATTTATAAAAAATTTTTTAAAAAAACAGCAACTACCCTAAAAACTCCGCAGTCCATTGGCTCAAACTCAATTATTGATGGATTTATTAGTGTCACGTGACCCCGGGGAGGTCCTCGCAAAGATAAGCAAACATTGCTCGTCGGTTCATCGGTGTTCAATATTCATACTAGTAGCCCAATCCAAAACAGGGTCAAGAGCCACGGGGTCATGGGGTCATCTCACTGCATTCAGAGTTTCGCCAAATTATTTTACCGTGACAGTTTGTGTGCGGCCTGTCGATAAATCAATTATTAGCAAGCTAACCGGTCTCCGAATTGTGGCATTGCTCTTAAACTCTGATTGTGTGTAAATAAATCAATTTTTAGCAAGCTAACCTGTCTCCGAATTGTGCCATTGCTCTTAAACTCTGATTGTGTATAGATAAATCAATTTTTAGCAAGCTAACCGGTCTCCGAATTGTTGCATTGCTCTTAAATTCTGATTGTGTATAGATAAACCCTACAAAATCCAAGTACTATTTCCAATTAATTGCTTTTCTTGATAATAAATATTTTTTTTTTGTCCCCGGGCGCAAAATATCCTAGGTACGCCTCTGAGTTGACTGGTAACTCAGAAACGCAACAATGAAGCCTCCCATCATTTCAACTGTCATCCATACCGTGTTATGTTTCCCCGTCCGGCATTTGTGGGCCTTCCGTCCCTGGTCTCTCGTGTGTTCAACCATCAGATCGTTGTTGTGACCACTATCTCAACACCCCCCCCTCCGTGCAATCAATGGCGTCCATTTGAGAGCATAACAGCCGTGTTGGTCTGACAGATGAGTGTGCTCACACTGGTACAATGATGTGACAGCTGTCTATAGCCGTTATGTGCTGACAGATGAGTGTGTTCACACTGGTACAATGATGTGACAGCTGTCTATAGCCGTGTTGGTCTGACAGATGAGTGTGTTCACACTGGTACAATGATGTGACAACTGTATATAGTAGGGCTGCGGAAATTACCGATTAATTTCTCGATTAATCGGTAAATTATTTTATCGATTAAAATTATTTTAATCTATAAAATAGTGATTAAAAATAGAATTTTTTTTCTTTTTTTAATAAATAATTAATAATGGTTTTTATTTTATCATTATTTTTTTTACGTACAAACTTCTCCGTTAGGGAGATGCTAATTGAGTATACTTTGAAATAACCTTTTTTATAAGGTCAATGATATTATAAAACATTGTTTTTAACTATTTAACAATAACAAAATTTAAATTCATTGACATTATATTGAACTAGATTCTACTTATTTTTAAATATATCCCCTAACAATAGTACGTGCTTTAAATTTAATTAAATTAAATACTTAGGTTATGGGCATTTTAAAAAATACAATAAAAAGGCACAAAATGTTAAGGAAAACGAAACAGTGAAAAAAGAGATTATGAGGTCTTAGAAAAAAATCATAGCTTTCGAACCACTTGGGATAAAAAGATGATCTTTATGTTTTTACTAATCATCAAACAATTTCTATACAGCTGTATTACTTTTATATTTATAAAATTAATTTGAAATTTTCATTCAAGTGCCTCAACTTTAATACGTTGTTTAACTGTTTTCAAAATAACTTAATGCAAATACTAATTGCCCGTTTTTATTACTTCCCTTGAAATTTTCAGTTTAATGACGTCATACATCTTTATTTTTAGCTTAACAAAATTATCGATTAATTAATCGGTAATTTTTCAAAAGTTAAATATTAAATTTAATTTAATCGATACCAGCCCTAGTATATAGTGTTGGTCTGACAGATTAGTGTGTTCACACTGGTACAATGATGTGACAACTGTCTATTGCCGTGATGTGCTGACAGCTGTTTGTATCCTCTCACTAAGATGATCACGCTTTGGGGGAGGGGGCGTTGTAAATGGGCCTCTGGTCTTTAGCTCTAATGGTAGGAGGGCCCTTTCATTATCGATTTTTAAAATGTTGATGTTCTTTGCGTTGAAAGGTAGAGGTGCTCACGTGTAAATATCTGCTGTCTTTGGCCCAAATATTTATGGCGGTGGATCAATGGCTGGGAAAAGCCTTTGCACAGTAGAAATCAAGTAGAAGTGTAAGATTGTAACTGATAGTATTGGTGTAAGATTGTTGATAGTATTGGTGTAAGATTGTAGATAGTATTGGTGTAAGATTGTAACTGATAGTATTGGTGTAACATTACTGATAGTATTGGTGTAAGATTGTAACTGATAGTATTGGTGTAAGATTACTGATAGTATTGGTGTAAGATTACTGGTAGGATTGGTGTAACTTTACTGATAGTATTGGTGTAAGATTACTGATAGTATTGGTGTAAGATTACTGATAGTATTGGTGTGAGATTACTGATAGTATTGGTGTAAGATTGTTGATAGTATTGTTGTAAGATTACTGATAGTATTGGTGTAAGATTACTGATAGGATTGGTGTAACTTTACTGATAGTATTGGTGTGACATTACTGATAGTATTGGTGTGAGATTACTGATAGTATTGGTGTAAGATTACTGATAATATTGGTGTAAGATTACTGATAGTATTAATGTAAGATTACTGATAGTATTGGTGTAACATTACGGATAGTATTGGTGTAACTTTACTGATAGTATTGGTGTAAGATTACTGATAGTATTGGTGTAAGATTGTTGATAGGATTGGTGTAAGATTACTGATAGTATTGGTGTAAGATTACTGATAGTATTGGTGTAAGATTACTGATAGTATTGGTGTAAGATTACTGATAGTATTGGTGTAACTTTACTGATAGTATTGCTGTAACATTACTGATAGTATTGGTGTAAATTTACTGATAGTATTGGTGTAACATTACTGATAGTATTGGTGTAACTTTACTGATAGTATTGGTGTAACATTACTGATAGTATTGGTGTAAGATTACTGATAGTATTGATGTAAGATTACTGATAGTATTGGTGTAAAATTACTGATAGTATTGGTGTAACTTTACTGATACTATTGGTGTAAGATTGTTGATAGGATTGATGTGAGTTTGCTGATAGTATTGGTGTAAGATTACTGATAGTATTGGTGTAAGATTGTTGATAGTATTGGTGTAAGATTACTGATAGTATTAGTGCCATGTAAAGAATAAATTCAAATACCAGAATTCACAGAAAGTTTACCAGCGGATTGAAAGCGTTTGGCGCAGTATAGAAGGTGTAGTTACTTGTAATAGAATGTTCTTTGTACGGGAAGTAGCAAGTGTCAGTTTGTTTATTTTTAGATGAATATAAGTAAGGGAAGCAACAATTTATATGACCACCGAAAATTTTTATTACTCCCCTTTACACTCCACACCCATTTTAAAATCCCGAGTTCCTATTGATAAAACTGAAGTTTAAATTTAATTCATTGCGAAAGTTATGCAGCAGAGACATTTATTTTTTCAAGACTTTATTTAAAGTGAAAAAGTAACTTCACTTATTAATGACAATGATTTCATCTTTTCAGTGCCCAGAAAAATCTTAAAACAAATCCACCAGAAGAAAAACCGCAAGAAAAAGAAAAAGAAGAAAAAGAAGGACCAAGATAAAGTGACCAAATTGCCCAGAGATGACAACTTCACAGAAGTTTCATCTACGCAGTCTGCCTCTGACATTAGTTCGGGGCCATCGCTGCCAGATGTCTACGAGACTTTTGAGCAGTCCCCTGTGACACAAGCTGGCAAGGAGGAGGAGGCAGCTACGAAAGGTCAGTGAAATATGAACTACTTTAATAAGGTTACTGAAAGTCTGTGATGATAGATCACTGGGAAATGAAGCAAAGTTGTGAAGGATAGCCCCTTAAATAACAAGGTTATTATTTATACTTAATTGTCATGACAAGGAATAATTTGAAAAAAGAATTAATGTTTAATTTTACAAGTTACTATGAATTAAAGCCGGTTTGGATATATTTTTTACAATTTTTTTTAAAAATTTATTTGAAGGAAAAACCAAAATTAAAAAAAGATTTAGTTTTCTGGTTACTATAGCAACAGATTTTCCATTTATCCAGGTTCTGTAAGAGAGGTAGAAAACCAGAAACCCTCGACAGCTCTTGACGACAAAGTGACAGATGTCACAATTGTTCAGGATAAGATATCAGGCTTTGATGATGTCACGTGGGTTGATGAGAAGACAAGTGAGATGGCCGTTAGCACAGCACATGTCGAAGGAAGCACCTTGGATGACACCATCACAGAACCTTCAACGGTTGATTCATCAAATGACATGAACAAGAAAACCAACGATGAAGTGTATTATAAAAGCCCTGAAGACATCACAACATCCGTCATATTATCACCCAGTTCATCTGATCATCACAGAGTCAATAAGGATGAAGAAGGACATGTGCAGACCAGTGAAAAGGACGCAGGTCCTGTTCAAGGAAATGCAGACGAGAAGGACACCGGCTTACCCCATTCAGGCAGCAGCAATAACACTAATCATGTTCAGCATGAGGACAACAATAGTTATGGTCGTGTTAAGGGAGACACCTCTGGTGCTAGTCCCACGAGGTCCCACAAAGGGCAGACAACTTTACCCACAGAGTCTAAAGACATTGACTTACAGCCAGGTTCTGACCAAGGATCTGGGTTAAGTTCAAACAAAACAATGGAGACTAAAGACTCAGCCTTTGTTACGGAGCGTAATTTGACTGTACTCTGTATGAACTACACCCGGCCAGATGTCAGGTGGGGTGGGATGCAGAGACCGAGAGATGAGAGGACCATAGGTTTTCTAAAAGACTGGCTTAGTATTTGTCACTACCTCAAAAGTGAGTACAATGCATTTATTTCAAACATTATTTTTTTAATTAATTTTATTAGAAGAAGATTTTTAAATGTTCAGTTTCAATAAGTATCTTTTTTAATATTCAGGAAAGTTGAAGAACGCATATAATTATGGAACTTTGTATTAGATGATGTGATAAATAAGAATTTTGCATTAATAAATTTGTATAAATTTGTAAATAATTTGGGTTTGCATCATCTTAGAATTTTTGAATAACAATATTTTTTTGAAAATATAACTAATGTCATTCAAGTGTTTAAAGTGTTACCATATTAACAGGCAGTTAATAGAAAAGGTTTTTCTTGTTTCATCCTTTTAAATTTATTTCCAGATAAAAACAAAATCATAGGGGACATTTAAATATCTAATTTTTATTTTAAGTTTTGAGAAAACACGCTTAACCCCAATGATTTTTACATTTAATTTTCATTTAATAAAGTTTGGTGTCCACACATTTTCACAGCCTAAGTAGTCAGTTTTCTAAAATAAAAATTATATTAAAATTTACCGTGTTACAGCTACAGACTATATTACAAGTCAAATGAGATTACAGTCGAAACCGCTTAAGTCGACGGCGTTGGGGTATGAAAAATGGCATCGACATAACCGATGATCGAGTTAAAGCGAAAACCAATATGGCGGCAAAATATTAACATGCGCTTGAAATTTCTTTATGTACGTGTTGTGCGTTAATTAGTGATGGGACGATTAATCAGAATCGTATCGGAATATCAGGACCCTATCTCTTCACTCTTTCTTAAGGTTGTTAAGACCGTTCGTTTTTAAAGACCATTTAAGTTTAAATATAACGCCGTTTTGCGGTGATTCCCAGATTGAGTGATACTGTGCCTTCGAAGCCACTTGCTTGATTTTCCTTACAAGCTACACAAATAAGTAACCTACACATCCCCTTATTGTCCCCGAACCATTCTCTTCCTAATCATCTTCTTTGGGTCCGTCCCCTCAGCTTACAATGGACTCAGAATGGTCTATCGTGACCTATATATGACTCATAACAAAGCGAACTCTTCTCTATATAAAGTACACAAATAAATTAGGTACTCCTTTTGAACTTTTGAACCTTCAACTTTGACATATTTTAATTAATTCTAACCAATAGTTAAATGGCTTTTGCACACTGCCACTTCTTATGAATGAAACAATGAGAACAAAGCAGTAGTACAGTAAATGTAATAGTCAAAATGAGGTTGAAGGATGAATGGTTGCCAATGACAACAAGTCTGCACACGGTACATTTTATTATTCCATACGATCCCCTCAGCTTACAATGGACTTAGAATTCCTTCGGTAACTTGATGCTAATAAGACTAACCAACAACAATGGTGTGGGAGATTGAGAGTGGGGGTGGGTAAACTGTCTGTAGTCTGTTATATTATATATTTTAAAATCTGGGGAGCCTTGTTTACAGTAAGCAGCCTATGATTTTGGTATCGTCCCATCACTAGCGTTAATAAATGATGGCTATAAAATAACTAAGAATTTCAAAAGCCGGCGATTGCCATAGTACCAGAAGCAACACAGCGCTGAGAGCAAAACGCAAGTGGGCTGTGACGTCACCAGCAGACCCTGGTCAGGCAGAAACTTGTCCCTTCCCTTGGTTATAAAAAAAATCATAGCTAACATTTTCAAAAGCTGGCGATTGGTCATGGGGATCGAGATAACCAATGTTAAGTGGCAAATTTGACCCTTTTTTGTGCTCGTGTTATGAGGTTTCGGCGACTTAAAAAAATCGAATTAAACGACGAGAAAATGCTATGACAAAGAGAGAATTTGGTGGTTCCAATAAAAAACGTCGACATAATAGGGTGGTCGAGCTAACCGAGCTCGAGGTAAGTGGGTTCGACTGTATTTGAATACCAGCCAAATATGCAGTTGTAAAAATTTAGGAAGTTTTATTATTTTCAAGAAATGTAATTTTCTCAGACACAAAATGTTTGATTTGACTTCAACAAAAATGTGGGGTTATTTTCCTAAATATTCTACCAGTAATATTAAAACACTTAAGTGCAGTTGTCAGACAAATCCCAGAAAGTTTAATTTTGTTTTTTAAGATTACTTGGGACTAATTCAAGAATAAAAATTTCATAATGCTATGATAGAAGCAGGTGTGAAATTAATGTATTCTTATTCATGTCATAAATATAACTTAAATTATTTAATTTTTCTTCCTTCGCAGCACATCAAGAAAAAGCGTGGCTTTATTTCACGATAGGGATCTGCTTTGGTATAATTGTCATGTTGGTAGTTGTCCTTGTTAAAGTGTGCTGTAACTTTCGACGTAACATCAGAGCCCGCCTGGATGTTTCAGAGCCCACACATCGCAGTGCTCACATCAACAACCACAGCTCGCTTGATGCCCCAATGTTGGAACATTCAGACTCCATGGACAGAATAGAAGTTGTTCGCTTCAGTCCACGCAGCACACTGAGAAGTTTACGCAGCAACTCACACAACAGAGATTTGGTCAATTATTATGGTTGAAGAATTGTAACTTATGTTAGTGGGATTAGCTAGTCTTTTTAAAAAATTCAAAAAGTCTTTAAAATTATCCCTCACTATTTTTGAAAGTATTTAGCCGGATTTGAAAAATGTAATTTTTTTTAAAATAGTACACGGAAATTAAACAGCTGAAATGTATGATGCTTTACAAATAAAAGCAAACCTTATTGATAGCAATGACACTGATTATATTTTTAAAAAGACAAATATAACAATTTTTTTTTAACATTTAAAAGCTAAATAAATTAATTATAGTAAAACATAGAGTACCAAAAGCACCAGAAAGTTTGTTCTGTAGTTTACCTTAAAATTAAACAAATTTATGAGTAGGTCTAGAAATCTTCATGGCAATGATGCTGTAGAACTATGTTGTATTTTGATGATTAACTCTGTTTTCATTGTGCCAATACTTCATCCACCAGGCTGTTTGTTAATATCAAACACATTTTTTGTATGTCAAATGAAAATAAAGTACTTATGAATTACACATTTATTTCACATAAATTTTAGGGATGGCAAATGGGGACTATTTTCATTATAGAGAACAATATTTTTACAAACCAATAAAATTGATTCCAACCATATTATGAACATTTTGCATCATTTGCCATTATGATCTCTAGTTTATATTACTTGCCGACTTAATTTTTAAAATATTACAAAAAGTTGTAGATACATAAAATACAATAAAACCACTTAAAATGAATTTTTTGAATTTCGAGCTGTCTATTCTCAGGTCATATCATACGCTTCCTATTGTTTAACAAAAATCTTTAGAATCTCAACTAAAAACATGTCTCACTAAATCATTTCAACTACCGTATGTGTTTCTTAAAAAAGAAAAAAAAAACAGATTAAAACCAGACAACCATCGCATTTCTTTTTTTAGTACAACTACACATTTTCCTTGATGCAGAAAGGAAACGCTTACCATAAATGTGCTTTATCTTCCTATTTTTGTCAGCTTTATTTGTGCTCCATTACCTTAATCATGAGTAAAAAAATGTGGGTCTCTTTACAATTCCCCCCATTCCATTAATAAAGTTTTAGAATAAAGGATCTTATACCGGAGCAATAAAAAACTAGACGATGGCTATCAATCACTTTCTACTTTGTACAGTCCACTTCTTCTGGGGAGGCTTTGCGAATCACAATCAATCATTATAATTGATTTTAGTACAATTAAATTTGTATGTGAATGTTCATAATTTTTCCACCAGGTTTATTGTTATTCCGTTGTGATATTCTTTGAACAAATATTCTAATGGGTCCCCGTTTTTTTATAACTTGCTGAAACAAGTTGTTTTTTTAAAAAGCATAATGTTTTTTTTAATGTTTTGCTGCTTGAAAATAAATGCATTGTATATATTTAAAACTCATCTTTATCATTCATTATCCTGAATTTCATTTTCTTTAATAATCGGATAAAAGGAAAAGAAAAAATCTCTTCCTTTTGCCTGCTGAATATTATTATTGTGTTCATCAAACGGGAAAAGTTGTGTACATTTATTTATTATTTAAACAATTATAAAGCCATTTTAACAACAAAAAAATATATCATTTATTTATATGAATGTAAATTATCAACTTTGGTTTTATGTATATATATAACTGTAGAAGCATGATATTGTTTAATTCCATCATAAGACATTCATCAAAATGGAATCTTACCTGGGTGAAAGCTCTAAAATGTGAAATATACCATCTCATTAATTATTGCAATGTTTTCAAGAGTGAATGCATGCTAGAAATTTGAAATGCAATTACAAAAAATTGTAGGATTCATGGCGCTTAAAATTATATTTCACTTTAACCAAAATATCTTTCATATTGTGGTCAATTTAAAAAATGATTTTTTTTACTTCAAATGTGTATTTCTCAAATTTTTTAATAACTGCTTTGTGTTTTCATATTCCTGCTCTAAACCTATTATTGCAAAGTCAGAATTTATTTTTGTCATTGATAAATGTTGCCTTAGGATCTCCAAAGTCTCAATAAATTTTATTCAAACCCAATCTCTAATTTAAAAAAAATTTGACCTCAACTTTAATAGTATGTATAGGTAATAAATATACTTTTAAAATTCTTGAAACTGTTAACTTCATTGACGTCTGTGTCTTACTGTTAGTTGTAAACACATTTTAACAACAACAACACAAAAAAAAAACAACAGAGTCTTGTTTCATCTTTTCTTAAGAAAGCCTCTAACTCTTCTTTTAATCTAAATGTATTTACTAACCACCAAACCAATGTTGTGAAGCTAATCCACTTTTACAGGTTGTTCCTCTGTTCTGGTTGTTTATATTCAACTAAGAAGGATTAACTGTATATGAATATTTTCTTACCACCACTTTTAACTGAGGTTGTGATGTGGACTTTGCTAATGCTTTGTCCTACAAGCTGATTGGCTATTTTTCTAAATTTCCAAAAAATGTGACCAGCATAGTGAATTACATTTTCTTGACTAGGCCTATGAAGAAAGAATATAATTATTGTATCCTTATATGGAAATTTGATGGGTGAATGTTGCACAAGTTAATGGCAATAAATTTTAAATTTCATTAGAATCCAATACATTACCAATTCATGTCATATGTTGAAAGAATTGTTAATTAACTCTGGAAAATTTTGTGAGAAATGAGAGATAATAGCTTTGTACAATCATTATTATTTTATTATCCAGAGGTTATTATTGGTTTATAATTCACTTAAACAATAGACAAAATTAAATGAATGTTCAGCAGCGTCAGTGGGCGTCCGAGGGTAAATTTGACAAGTATTTATGAATTATATTTTCTGAAAAAGTCATCATTTGTTTGTCAGTATTTTTAATATGACCAATTAAGAAGTACCTGAATCAAACTCCATGAGGTTTTTAAACAGTTTATTTTCAAATAATTTTTCTTAAAAACTTTTTCTCAAAACAATCTGAAAGTCTCTTTGATTCTGATTATTGGGATTAAAAAACCTTAAGAAAGAAAATTTAAAAAGAAATTATTGGCTGCATAATGATAAAAATATGTATAATTTTTTCTCTTTTTTTTCTCATCAGCAGATCCATCAAGTCAATTTGATAGAGTAAAGTTGAATTAAATTTTTATTGACCTGAATAATGTTTTCATGTGCTTGTTGAAGAATGCTTGCTTTGTCAAATTATTTATTCACATTATTATCTTAATTTTTCCATCAATGTTTGAATCAAACAAGTATTCATCCGGGCAATTTTATATGTGTGGAACATTCATTAATGTCTGATACCTCAATTGCGTTATAATTTATTGTGTATAATGAGTTATAATAATCCTTGCCTTCATTTTTAAATGACACAGTCTTTAATCATGCAATGTACTGTTTTATCATTATTAATTTTTTTACAATTGTGTAATTTTTATTGCCTTTATTTAAAACCTGAATGAAGTAATTGACAGTGATATTATTGACTACAGTGACAACCTCATTACAAGAAGTTAAGGCTTTTGAAGTTTTCAATAATATAAAATATCTAATTTAGTCTTAAATATAATGGAAGCAAAGTAGTATACTTGATACCATTCTAAATCTACAATAATGCTGAATACATTAGCCTCTGGAATCAGTTTTTTTTAATGCCATCACTTAATGCTTGAGCTTTACCGTAGAGTCAACCAGTTTTAAAATAAAGGTTAAAAATGTATTTTGTTTTATGTGCTTGGCTTTCAAATCCAAAAGGAAGTAAAACTTGACAAATAAACAAAGAGATAAAAAATTTGATTGAAGCTGGTGTCATTTCTTACTGCATCTCTAGTCTTCTTTGGGTTTTTACAAGATTTCATATTTGTATTTACAATGAATGGATAAATGGTATCCTTGTTTTCTTTTATGTATTAAATAGGACTTTATTTGTTTGCATACTTTTAATAAAAATTGAAGAAAATTTTTTAAAATCTGGTTAAAATCATTTTCATGTTTCAGTTTTTTATGATAATGATTGTTTTATGTCAGATGTAAATATATAGTGTCAGATTCACTCAAGGCCAAAAGATTAATTTTACAATCCATTCATACATATACACTTTATACCTATTAAATAATCTTAAATTTTAAATAATATAAGTGGACAATACAAATTTATTTTGAAAATTCTTCAATTTATTTTTATTTTTAACAAATTTAGTGGTTAAGTTTTTTATTCACACAAAGGCAGTAGTCATCAGAATGAACACAATAGGTTTAAATCCCATACCCAGTTGGAATGAAAACATCTGACATTATTGATAGTTTAAAAATCTCAGCAATGATAAAACTTTAAAATAATTTTTACATATTAGCCAGATGCAGAAAATAATTTAATTTTCTTGTAGAATCCTTAAATAAATTATAATTAGTTTTAAAACAATCTAAATATATTAATTTATAATTAATTTCAAAATACTTATTGAAAATCCAACCAGTCAAATATTTATACACACATCACATAAAAATATTTCTTATCTTGGACCCCATTTGATGTTATTTAGGCCCTGGAATTGGCGTTTTAATTGGTGACTGTCAGCCCATGAGGCATTCATATAGGAATCGTCCTCTTCTTTCTCTAGTTTCTATAAGATTATAAATGGAACAAACATTTAAATTTGAATGGGTATTCATAGATAATTAGCATGTTTTAAATTATAAAGGTAATATTTTCAATATACCCAGGGCATTTTAAAAATTATTATTTCTAGCTCAATTTAGTTTTTTGGTATGAATTTGTTTAATGAAAAATTTAATTTAAAAATTGCAATTTACAAAACCGTATGGGATAAAGCTAATCTATTACATTTTAAATAGACCATAGTTTTACTAAAATATTCAGTTGAATTTAAAATGAAGAAGTGAAAAAATCATTGCTAAAAACTTCAAAAACTGAAAAAGCTAAATAATATTTTTTTTTAAAAAGTGTTCATAATGAAGGTGTCTGAACTTTTAATCAGAGGAGCAACTCCTTTATGGCAAACATATAACAATAATCTGTTATACAGTTATTTCACTTCCTTTTTCTTAACTGCTACCCCCATAACAATGTCTTAGTATTCACAGAAAGTATATAGTAATTTAGGTTTCAAAATCTTAAAGATATTTTTTTAGATTGAGGAATTCTAATAATAACTAATGACTACACACAAAAATAACTTTATTAAGAAGGTAAAAAAATATTTAATATTTATTTTAAAAATTTTAAGATGTCATATGTCAGTCTGTCACTCAAAAGGCTGTCACTCTTAATTAAAAATATAGTAGGTCTAATGTGCATGCCCATACGCAATTAAAACCTTTTAAAAGTTCTAGATTTTCAATCTCTCTTAGAAATTTTCAGCTTGGAGGTTAAGAAAAATTAAACAGGAAAAAAAATGTTTAAAGTTGTATATTGGTAAATGTATTTCATATGCCCCAATCTAACAAAAGCTATGGTCACAGCATACCTTAAATTCTTCTTGTTTTTTGTAATAATATGCCATCATGTTTTTCTGTTCTTCAGGACTGACAACTGGCTCTCTGGCTGGGGCACCATGACCTCTCTACAGAAAAGATATATTTTTTAAAACCTCCACATTTTGAATGCACACTATGTGTAAAGAATGATATAGTTAAATTTAAAATTTAATTGGATGCTCTAAATTTAATCCACACTATTTAAGTAAACAGACCTTACATTTAAGTTTAATACGAAACAAAATAATTCACATATATAAATAATAATAAATGATAAGTTGAAAATATTTTAAAATATCTTAAATGTAGTCTTGTTTGTTATTTTTCAAGATATTTATTGATACTCAGAAAGCCATCTTTAAACATCAGTTGCCCATTTAAAGTTTGCACAATAGCTTAAAGTGTGAAAAGCCTTATTTTTAAAGAAAGATACTTAAAAATTATTTTACTTCTTGTTAAAAATTGTGATGTCCTAAAATGTTCCTATTTCATAAATAATGAGTCGGCCTTCAATCAAGTGAATGAATTTACACTATTTTCCACAAAGTGGCAGGCCATTCAAAAATAAATACAAATACAAAAAATATAAGTGTTTTTTTTAAAATATATTTAGGGTTAACTAATGAATGCATTTGAACATACCTTCTGCAGTTTTGCTACAATTTTAGTTTTTTCATTCTTGCCAACAAAATCACCCAACTTTTTGTGAGGTAATAATTCTTTACCAGCCCACCACATGGAGGCTTCGTCAATATCTATCACTTCGAGAGAAGCCTGGAAAGATCAATTATTTTTATTCTACACAAATTTTAAATGTTTACCAAACAACATTAGAAGTACTATTAGAATGTGAAATAAAAATGCAAAAGTAAATATCAAGTAAGTACTCTCAAAAATTGTTTTTTTAATACTTTGGTATGATCAGAGTCTTTTGAATACAATAGTAAAACAAAGATAAATTAGTATTCTGGCATCGGAAAACATCAATTATAATTTTTCATTTTCCAGTAGAAACTAACATTATAGATTCACATACGGCATCCTTCCATCTACCAAAGATGATAAATGTATCTTATTAATGTGCATAGATTCAAGCCATAAGATATATTCCGACAATTATTGTTAAGACAAGGGCAATTATTTGAATTTAAAATTACATAAAGATAACTGGCCACACCTGCTTTCCTGAGAGGTCTTCTGTGTTTTCAAATTCAGCTTTGATAGGTTCATAAGGTGGAAGTCCCATTGGGTATACAATCATAACAGCTCCTCGTAAAATGTCAAGGGCATCTTGCACAGTTTTTTGTGTCACTAATATATCTTGCTCCACTTTTTTCTATATATAAAAAAATGCATTAAAATAGCTTCAAAATTTTTGTTTCTTAATGTGGAATTTAAAATAATTTTTGTTCAATTTTGATTTTAAAGAATTAATAGCATAATTATTATATTTTACTTTATACAACAGTATTCCCAATAAACAGTAAAGTTACAAACAGTCCTCAAGAGACAGGTTACTGGTGTTTTTTTAATACCACGGTAGTAGTGATAAGATGCCAATTATTTCACCTTGGATAGAAAGGATGAGAGGGAGGAATTTGTGGCTTCTCCCCCCCCCCAACACTACATTCTACCAGAGAAAATTTGTGGGATCAGAAATGTATATCTAACAAAGTCATTGTAATCTATTTTTTCCCCCTAAAAATTACCCCATACACAACAGAGGAAATTTTTAAAAACAGTTTTGGATAAATGTTTTCATAGGCTATGCCAGTGATGGCAAACCCATGCCATGCATGTTACAGACTGCACGCAGAGCCTCATCAGCTGACACACCACACAAATATTACTTCCTTAATCAAACCACTGTGGTGGCACTTTGCTATATAAAAGTAGGTTTTGATTGAATTTTGGGTATGTGGCCCCAAAAAAGTTCCCCATCACTGGCCTATACTATAGTGCCACTGGTTTAAATATTAATATTGCTATATCAAGCAGGTTTATTGTGGCAACAAAACACAAAACAATTTACAATGTCATTAACAAGGGATCCTAAAAATAATAAGGACCCCCCCCCACCTCCCTTGCTGGCCGCTCTCATACTTATCTAATGAGGTAGAAATGATCTAAGAATAAAAAACTCAAAATATTTTTTTCTTTCCTTTTGTATAAAGATCTGATTAAACAAATTTTTAAAAAAAATAATAATCTTTTAGGCTGTGGTTCTAAGACATTTCAAAATGACACACTGTGCGCCAGAAATTTTAAGGTAGCCGGGTCTGCATTATGATAAATGTATTTGATATCCCACAGAGTCTATAAAATTTATTGACAAGAATCAATGATTGTTTATTTAGCTCCATAGTTAAAACTATATTTTTTTAAAAATATTGATACAAACTGGGGAGATTTAGAATCACGGTCTGTAAAAAAAATATTTTTTCTTTACCATGGTCCAATTCCTCACAATAAAGTGATTCTATATTTAGTTAAATTGAAAATAAATCAAATAAATTTACCTTTGATATCATGTCTTTTGCCTCTTTAATTGTTTTAGTTATAACTTCTGCCATTTTCGGTGTGGGGGCTAAAATAAGAGAGGAAAACTGGTTATCAAAAGGAAAAAAGCATAAACTTTTTAAAACTTCTTCTCATGCATTCTCTAAATTTTGTAACTTTATAGTACAGTTGAAACCAAGTGTTTGCCAAAAAGCGTCGAGATAACTGATGATCGAGATAAACAAAAACCAATATGGCGGCAAAATATTAACATGTGCTTGAAATTTCTTTATGTACATGATGTGCGTGAATAAATGAGAATGTACATGCACATGCTTTTGGAGGTTTTTTTTTTTTACACAACAGCATTGCCAATTATTCCAGTATGTACATAATATGAAAATACACGTCATCACTGTTAGTGGAGTTCAGCTTAGTCGAATAAGCATAGTACGAGAGCTAATACAGACGGGCTGTGATGAACCTGTTCTTTGAAGTCACCATCAGACGGCGCGAGGCAAACATTTCATATGCACCCTCTTTGTTAATTCTATTTTTAAAAAATAAGGAAAAATACGGACCAGACAGTGAAGCTGTCTTTTTTTTACAACTAGAAATGAAAATCATGAAATGTGAATATCAACCGCAATAATCATCCTTCAATATCACACACTGTATCGTTCATGTAAAAAAATACTTAGATAAGACGCCCACTAATATAAGAAGCACCCTAAGTGAGGGGTACGTAAAACTTTGTATGAGACTCGTCTAATATATGCGGAAATACGGTAGTGAGATGGTGACGTTGCATTGATAACAAACATTTTCAGAAGCTGGCGATTGGTCATGGGGGATAGAGATAACCAATGTTAAGTGGCAAATTTGGCCTTCTTTTGTGCTCGAGATATTAAGGTTTGGAAACATAAAATGATCAACATAACTGATAAGAAAAAGCTAATGAGAAAAAGCTAATACAAAGAGAAAATTTGGCGGCTCCACTTCAAAAATGTCGACATAATAGGGTTGGCGAGTTAACCGAGGTCGAGATAAGTGGGTTCGACTATATAATTATAGTTATTAGCACACAACCTGAAAATTGAACTGTAAAGTACACATCTAAAACAGAGGTCTCAACTTACCTTGGCCGTTTCTACAGCCTATCTTGTCTTTATTGAATTTAACACCACCACTGGGTTGGCACTTCTCTCCCCATTCATCTTTTAACTTGAGTTCCTCTATTTGTTCATCTGTCAGTCCCTGCATGTTGGGAGGCAGTGATACACCATGTTTGGCCAGCTCCTCCATTTCTAAACAACACATTTAACAAAAATTTTGAGTGGACAGGAATTTAGTTGCCAGCTGATTATTAGCAGTTAAATTATACTAAGTATAGCACTACAATTTAAATAGATTATCATAAGATATGTAATTCCCAAAACATTATTGTCCCATTGTGGTATGGTAGATAACACGTATTATCGCATTTTATTAGAAATGGATACCATTATACATTTTTTATCTTGCTTATGTTTTACCATGGAAAAATAATTTTAAAAATAATCCCTTTTTCAGTCATTGGCGAGCTATGGGGCAAGTGAATAAGCGTTCACAAGTTTCGTTAAGCCACCACTAACAAGCAAGGGCTAGCACAATGCCTTGGGGGCTTTGCCAGCACAGAGGCTCGAACCCATGACTCTCTTTTGCCTCAGTTCGGGAGTCCAGCGCGCTACCGCTAGACCACCATGCCCCTTTTGAAAAATACAATGCCTACAATAACTTTTTTAAAAATTGCACTTACCACCACAAATTCTGTCAATTTTGAGTCTACCATTATAAATAATTGCACAGTCTTTTAATATGTCTGCCATTGGTGTGTCCAGAGTAGCCTCATATAAAAACTGACTTTCATCGCCTCGTTTGACGTGTATCTTCACCATAATTATTTCCTTTAAAATTCTGGAGATTTTCAGAAAACGGGTAAATATTTATGAAAAGAATGTAGGCATATGCAACAAAAAAGTAGGTGATCTGCAATCTAAACTAGAAACTAAGCTCATCATTGTAGACCTAATTTCTTAATCGTATTTCAGCATTGTAAACCATACTTATAAATGATTTTGGATCATTATTTTTAAAAATTCTAATCAACAATTTATATATATATATTAGGGCTGTTATCGATTAAATTAAATTTAATCGTTAACTTTTGAAAAATTACAGATTAATTAATCGATAATTTTGTTAAGCTAAAAATAAAGATGTATGACGTCATTAAACTAAAAAAATTCAAGGGAAGTAATAAAACAGGCAATTAGTATTTTCATTAAAATATTTTTAAAACAGTTAGCAATGAAAAGAATTAAATAGCGTATTAAAGTTGAGGCCCTTGAATGAAAATTTCAAATTAATTTTATAAATATAAAAGTCGTATAAATTGTTTGATGATTAGTAAAAACATAATATCATCTTATTATCCGAAGTGGTTCGAAAGCTATGATTTTTTTTTCTAAGATCTCACAATCTCTTTTTTCACTATTTCGTTTTCCTTCATATTTTGTGCCCTTTTATTGCATTTTTTAAAATGCTTATAACTTAAGTATTTAATTTAATTAAATTTAAAACACGTACTATTGTTAGGGGATATATTTTAAAAAAGTAGTTCAATATGATGTCAATGAATTTAAATTTTGTTATTGTTAAATAGTTAAAAACTATGTGTTTTTTTTTTATATCATTGTCCTAATAAAACGGGTTATTTTAAAGTATACAGTCTCTGAACTCCCTGAACGGAGAAGTTTGTACATAAAAAATAATAATAAATGAAAACTATTATTAATTATTTATTAATAAATCGAATTTAAAAAAAAAAAAAAAAAAACATTTTTAAAAATTTTTAATCACTATTTTATCGATTAAAATAATTTTAATCGATAAAATAATTTATCGAGAAATTAATCGGTAATTTCCGCAGCCCTAATATATATATAAAGTGGTTAAACATAAATCGTTTCCCTGTCCTGTAGAAAAAAAAAACAGGTGAAAATGTATGGTAAACTAATGGGACTTTAAGAGTTAATCTTACCTTTACTTATTTTTTTTTTAACACTAAGTCAAAATTTCTAAGTAGTCTAATAAGTAGTCTTAATACACTAGCCTCAGTCTAAGTCATGATTTATTTATCTTTTTTTTCTACTGACAATACCATATATATTAGTTATATATTAGTCCTATAGCCAGTTCGTTCACAAGCCCATCTCTCTTTTAAAAAAAGAATAATATAAAAGTGTGTAACCTGCTTGTAAGCCGACCCCAAGAGCTACCTTTTTTCTTGGATGTGGCTAGCGCTACGACAATTTTGTCGTAGCGGCAGACGACCCGGTCGGATGTTGCTAGCGTTACGACATGTCGTAGCGCTAGTCAGGAAACTAGTGCTACGACATGTCGTAACAGCAGACGATCCAGTCGGATGTTGCTAGCGTTACGACAAGATTGTCATAACAGCAGATGAACCGGTCGGATGTTGCTAGCGTTACGACATGTCCTAGCTCTAGTCAGGAAACTAGTGCTACGACATGCGCAACTTCTGCTACGACTAGTTTCAATCACTTTTTGCAGTAAACACCTGGAACTGGAAAGAATTAAATCTTAAGAAACTCTTCTGTAAATTGTAAACGCATAAATATATTAAAATACGACATTATTTGTGTGTGTATTAATTATATAATTAATTCTAAAATCTAAATTTATTTAAATAAATTTTTAAAGATAGATTTTGATTTAACTTTAGTATTGGTCTACCGATTATAAGTATATCAGCCGATTTTGCTATACTATAGTATACTTGTGTAAGTGATGCCGATACATTAAAATTTAGAGTATACCGTAAAGCCTAAAGCCGTAAATGAAAATCCGCAAGCAACTGATTCGCGCACAATCGCAAGAATGTAGGCCTAAAATAATTCGTTTCGTGTGGAATAATAAAATGTGCCGTGTGCAGANCCCCCCCCCGCCTCTCTTTGCACTATTTATGACGAGCAAGTCTGCGGGGTATGATACGCTATGCCTCCTTCGTCTGACAATGGCTTCAAATCCCGCATCCCCCGCTTGTGTTCAGCACTTTTTCGCGATGCCTTCAATTCAGAGAATTTTTCAAAAATATCTTTCAAACAAATTTAGTAACAGTAACAGTGATGGATTATAGTCATTTTATAAACTCTTGCCTCACCTTTTTCGTTGGTGATGCCGACTGAGAGTCAACTAGCGAATCAAAAAGAAAAAAATAATATTAGCATAATTAAATACAGTTTTAGTCGTAACTGTAAGTAAGCACATAACACATTTTTACGACTGTCGTAGCAGCAGACGACCTGACCGGTTGTCGTAACGCTAGCCAAGCATATGTGGATTGGCTAGTGTTACGACTAGTCTAAAATCTAAATATTTTTTATTTTAACAGATTTAGTCAACGTATCTGCTTTTCAGAATAATAACAAAAATTATTAGCATACTCATTATGATGTTTTTTTTAAAAAAAAAAATAAATGAAATTTTTTATTAAAAAAAAACATGACGGCGGCGGGATTCGATCCCGCTATCACTAGTGTCATATCATTGCAGAGCAACCGGACTATCACTTGATCTAGCGAAGCTGATGAGAAAGAGTAATTTGTTAAAATTATAACTGTTTTTCATTTAATGGCTAAATGTAGATTCTCTTTTAAACCTTTAAAATTCATTAATAAGCTTATCATGATATTTCATTATGAGAACTTTAGTTCAGTATTTAAGTATTAGTAATGGCATAATTGAAATACAGAAAATTGTTTACGACATGTCGTAACGGCAGACAACCCGGTCGGATGTTGCTGGCGTTACGACATGTCGTAGCACCAGCCACATCCGCGTGGGTTGTCTGCCGTTACTTTGTCGTAGCAGTAGACACTCCGTTTTTTCTTTCTTTGCTAAACAGTGGCGAAAGCGTGTACATTAAATATTAAAATTTGTTGTTGAAAACAATTAATTAAAACATTCACAAATATAAATAAAATGAATAATTAAGGTAAGTGCATATGTTTTATAATTATATAATATTTTATGGCTTCTGGTGAAGCAGTCGAATCTTGTAGTTGTAGAATAGAGACAAGGACCTTGATGTTCTACAAAAAAAATGACCCGCTATTTTTCCCCAATCTTTTCCCCTAGATTTTGTCCAAAAAAAGGGGGGTCTTTAGAACGAGTATATACGGTTCTTGGTCTACCGTCTACTGAATTTCTACTCAGATTCAGACTCAGACGACTCAGTCTATGGAAGTCGGTACACCCTCAGCCCTCAAGTCTGAAGTGTACTGTACTGACTGTACTGCTACTCTTTGTCGTTGTTCCCATAAAAATTTTAGAAAAGTATTCTTTAACACTTTCATTTAATAGTAATAATAAATATGATGATCAAATGCATTCGTTTTTTACAATTCTAAAACTTACTAATAGAGGTAGGAAGCCTTTTATTAATTTTTTTAACAGATAGATCGGACTATTGTTGCAACTCAAATGTAGCTTTCTACTACTACTTCCTGTTACGATTCTTTGTTGTTGCAATGTAGCAGTGAATGTCATAACAACTGAATTAAATACTTATAAATACACTTGTTTCATTAAATTTAATAAAATTAAAATAAAAGTGTTTGTTTTTTTTTAATGCATTTTAATAGCTTAAATCATTTATTTTTCATTGATTTTTTTTATGAATGAGAATTTTGTGTTTAATTCTATGCCGATGCCCATCAAACTACAGACTACAGTCTACAGTATGTACTACTACTACTACTAATACACTACTACTACTACTACTACTAGACTAGACTAGACTAGTAATTTTAAGTCTAAAAATACAAGTCACAACTCTAGGTCTGGTGCCATCACCACATGACATGTGATTGTGAGCCCGTGTTAAAAAGCAAAGTGAAGATTTGGCAATTATATTTAAAACATAATATTAATATGTTCAATAATCATGATAAGTGGCGGATTTGGATTTGTCTGCGTGGGGGGGGGGGGCAGGAGAATTCCAGGGGGCGCCCCAAAATTGTACTAATATCAGATCATTACGTAAATACTAATCATTAGCCTAAAAATTGAGTAAATTTTCTAAAACTTCGAACAAGTCATACAGAATCAACATTATAAACAGATATGTTTTCGAAATATTAACTTAAATTTATTTCAATAATATTATGATTATATTTATTTATTAAACTTAGTTTAAGGGTTGTCCATAAATTACGTCAACAAAATAGGGGGTGAGAGGGTCTGAAATTTTTTGACAATTGTTGACAAGGGGGAGGTCAAGAAAAGTTGACGACAACAACGTTCCTTTAAAATAAAAATAAAAAATAATAATAAATCTTATTAACAAAGGGTAGCGTTTGTAGTCATGTGTTACAGACTCGCCCAACCTTCAGTATTTTAATTAAGTAATCGTTTTCCTACTTTTTAAAAACGGTGCTGAGCTTTAAAGAAACGTCACACATTATGGACACACGAGATGTTTACTGGTAACACTTATTTTTTTTGCTGTGCAAATAAAGATTTGTGTAAGTACACAGTCTACATTATATTACTTAAATGTCTATATAATATATCTTATCTTATCTTAGATATACAGACGCTCCTTCTATGCAGAAAATAATTGTGTCCACAGACCATGAGAGATGATCTGTTGGCAAGTGATGCAGCGGTCACAGGCCACGGCTTTAAGGGTTCCACGCATTACCCAGCCGCCTAACTATTGTCTAGTTAGGTACCCATTCGGAGCTGGGTAACTCGGGGACCCTCAGGCCCCGGGAACAAATCCTCGCCATCGCGTGGTTTCGAACTCGTGACCATCGGTACGCCAGTCGAGCGCGCTACCACTCGACCACCGCGTCCCATAAAAAAATGCACTATTGGTTATACTAGACAGAAATAATTGGCTTTCACAGTGAAATTGGATTAAGTCTAAAGTTAAAGTTAAAGATTAACGTTTTAAAGGGCAATCCTGCAGTTTTGGCACCTATATTATTTCGCAGCGAATTCTAATTTTCTCATGAGAACATTAATTTTTTATTTATTAATTGCTTTAATATATATTATGTTTTTGCTATCACAGCGCTAATTCTTAAGTTTTTAAAAAAAATTCTAAGGCATTTGTAGATTTTGAAGTTTCCGTTAAAATCTTCTCATCAAATGCGGCAGCATTGCTGTTAACCAAAGTATAAAAGCCTATAAATCTTTTCACAACATGTCCTGATTTTAAAACTGAACGTAAAGAAACTGACATCTGATCAATTTTAGATATATCAATGGTTGAATCAATAATTAAAGAAAAGAATTGTGCAGACTGAACGTCATTATCTATTGTCGCCGATAATTCAGATGCGAGAGATTGAATTAAATCATTTTGCACATCATAAAGTTCATTTTTCATTTGAAACTTTAGATGACTCTCCAAAGTGGAACCATATTTGGCAAATAAAGATAACAATTAAAGAAAACTTCAAGTATTTCTATAACTAACATCATCAAAGCAAGAATGTTCTCTGTGTTCTCTGAATGGCAAACATTGTTCAAAATTGTTGACTTAAAACAACGTCACATCATTATCCTTTCCAAATAGTTCTCAGTTTTTTCAAGTTGGCTACGCTCCTGACTGATCAATGCAGATCTTACAGTTTCATCATTTGAAAAATGATATTTAGCAAGCCAATATTGTCGTATTATTGCAGTTTGGTGTTGATTAGAAGCTTCGTGTGTAGCAATCTTTTTTATTTTACATTGACACCTTTTTAGTGTTCATCGGAGGCTTCCATACAAGGGGCGCCATTTTAGACCCACAGGGGTCTAATATATATATAAGGGCTGCGGAAATTAACGATTAATTAATCTATTTTTTGTGTGTTGCTTTAAAAAAAAAAAAAATTTAGTTCAGAATATTATTTTATTTTTTTAAAAATATCTTTCAGACAGGGAAAATACTCAATAACTCAATAAAACAAAAAAAGTAAATTGTCTGTTTTTGTTACTTCCCTTGAAATTTTCTGTATAATGACGTTATAAGTTATACATCTTTATTTTTAGCTTTAATCAAAAGTATCGATTAATTAATAGGTAATTTTTCACAAGTTAAAGATTAAATTTAAATTAATAAATAACAGCCCTACTGTTTAGTATTAGCATATAAGTTACATTCTTTTAGATAAAAATATAGTGAAATTAGCTCATTTTTTTAGCCACGGTGTACAAAACCAAAGTCAATGGTCGGTGGTTTAGCTAGGTAAAGGAGGTTTGATTTGAGCTAGGTACACCGCGGAGGTATAAGCAGGCTAATTTTCTGTATAGAATGGAGCGTCTGTAACTGATAAGATAAGACGATGGTTTAGCTGGGTGTACCGCCGCGGTGTACGTAGACACTTCTCTGAACCGGACGTATTTTATTGGGACTATGTATTGTTTAGTGTTAAGAGCTGAGATGCATTAGAAATCAATTAAACCTAAAAGATTTGCGCTGTGAAAGCTAAATGACTACCCATTATATTAATGAATTAAATACTTGAAACGAGTAAGTTCTCACGTGAAAATAAAAATTTCCTGCGAAATAATATAAGTGGCCAAAACTGCCCTTGGCCTTGTGAGCCTTGTGTTACATTTTTTCATTTTTTTGACATGAATTGATTTTAATTTTGAATCAAAGAATTCAATGTCAATTGACTGAATTGACATTGTTCAATTCATTGATCAATTGAATTTGAATTTTGAATTGATCAATTAATTCAATTATTTAATATTTATTTTATTTAACGGAGTGTCTACTGCTACGACAAAGTAACGGCAGACAACCCGCGCGGATGTGGCTGGTGCTACGACATGTCGTAACGCCAGCAACATCCGACCGGGTTGTCTGCCGTTACGACAAGTTACGACATGTCGTAAACAATTTTCTGTATTTTCAATTATGCTATTACTAATACTTAAATACTGAACTATAGTTCTCATAAATGAAATATCATGATCACTAGATAAGCTTATTAATGAATTTTAAAGGTTTAAAAGAAAATCTAGATTGAACCATTAAATGAAAAACAGTGATAATTTTAAAAAATTACTCTTTGTCATCAGCTTCGCTAGATCAAGTGATAGAACGTTTGCTCTGCAATGATATGACACGAGTGATAGCGGGATCGAATCCCGCCGCCGTCATGTTGTTTTTTTTTTTTTAATTTCATTTATTATTATTTTTTTTAAAACATCATAATGAGTATGCTAATAATTTTTGTTATTATTCTGAAAAGCAGATACGTTGACTAAATCTGTTAAAATAAAAAATATTTAGATTTTAGACTAGTCGTAACACTAGCCAATACACATATGCTTGGCTAGCGTTACGACATCCGGTCAGGTCGTATGCTGCTACGACAGTCGTAAAAATGTGTTATGTGCTTACTTACAGTTACGACTAAAACTGTATTTAATTATGCCAATATTATTTTTTTCTTTTTGATTCGCGAGTTGACACTCAGTCGGCATCACCAACGAAAAAGGTGAGGCTAGAGTTTAAAAAATGACTATAAACCATCACTGTTACTGTTACTACATTTGTTTGAAAGATATTTTTGAACAATTCTCTGAATTGAAGGCATTGCGAAAAAGTGCTGAACACAAGCGGGGGATGCGGGATTTGAAACCATTGTCAGACGAAGGAGACATAGCGTATCATGCCCCGCAGACTTGCTCGTCATAAATAGTGCAAAGAGAGGCGGGGGGGGG
>MUZC01000014.1:121055-137516 GCA_002072015.1 Radix auricularia | reverse complement strand
GGGGGGGGGGGGGGTTACACGGTCCTACGGTAGGCGGTTAACCGTTAGCAAGCTTAATTCTTAAATTATTATGGGGGAGGGGGTGAGTTGAGTCTCTATCGTATTAGTACCATGTATTTTTTTTATTACTAAGGTGCTCATCGCATATGCATCAGTCTACAGCTGAATCCCGCTAGTACTATTAGTTGTGAACTTCAGCGAAGCCAGGCTATAACGCGTCATGTACGCACGCTTACAGCTAGGAGACTGAAGGCTTGAATGCCAACCTACTTGTCAGCTGGGTGGTATCGCTTTTACTCACTGTGACTAAGCGAGAGGGAGAGGCACGAGGCGCGTTACCGCTTGTGTTGTTGTTTTTTTACTACGTTACCGCTAGTTTATTTGTTTGGGTTTTTTTTCGTATTTGGTTAAGTGGTCCTACGGTCCTCAATAAAGAGGACCGATCCTGATCTGAGGATCGGCTAACCGGTTAACCGTTAACAAGCTTAGTTCTAATGCATTTATAATTGTTAAGTAAATTCATTGAAATGGATTACGATGAAAATAGTTTCTTAATAATGAAAAATATAAACACTAACTAATAAATGTACTTAGACTTAGGACTTAGGGTAGTCCTATTAAAACCTATTATTATTATCATTTTTTGTTAGTAACCCTTCATTCCTGTTTATAAACTTAAAATGGCTAATGGTATATTAAACCATTTTTAAAATTATATAAAATGAAATAAGGTTTAACAAATGTTTTTCATCTATGCCCTTGTAATACTCAACCTGAATTTTTAATAGATTTAAGCCTAATAGTGCCATCTTTTAAAATCTGAGATATTCCATTAAACAAACTTAAGGTTGTTTTGTTTTGTTTTAAAATTCATGTTTCCTCTTTTTTTTTTGCAAAGCTAAGTAACTGCTTTATCAATTTTAATTTTAGAAAAACAAGATTCCATGGCAGGTAGCACTTCATTTCAAAATACTAGGCCAACGCAGTATAAAATAGTCAAAGGGATTTTCCAGATCCCATACAAAAGTAAGAATGACACAGTTCATGGGAATGACAGTGATTGCAGTGAAGAGGAAGAAGATGAAGAATTTGATGATGCATCCCTTTACTTTCCTAACACAGATAACTTTGTCTCAAGAAAGATTCCCAAAGAAGTTAAAGGTAAAACACAAAAGAATGAATAGCATTATTTGGCATTTTAAATTATGATAAATGGATTTATTTAAATTTGTGTAATTTTTATTTTCTCTGGTCAGTCATTCACACTAATGTGTATTGTCAAATAATGGATTTAAACAAAAATCCAGATATAACTATATATGGTATTTATATCTTGTCTTATCAATATGGGCGCTCCTTCTTCATAGAAGATTATTGCGTCCACAGACCATGCAAGTCTTTTGGCTATGAGGGTTCCACGCATTACCCGGCCACCTTTGTTTCCCTAACGAGTATTAGGTACCCCTTCGGAGCTGGGTGGACTCAGGGACCCCTTTGGTGCAAGAAACAGGTCCTTGCTATAAAATAATACAATTATCAAAGGAAACTCCTGTGCTAATTTTTGAAAGCCAAAATTCTATATTAAAATTTACTTTTATCTCCACATGCATTTGTTGACTTAACTTATTTTTAATGGTGTGCATCCTCTTTGCAGCCTTTATTTGTTTGTGTGCCTAGAAAGCTTTCATTCACTTAGGACATATATTGTTTTTTTTTCCTAGTATTATTTTGTTGTTAGTGTTTGTTGTTAGGGTCAGGGGCCCCCAATGATTTGGTTACTCTCAGGGGATTGTACTCCAACAGTGAGTCTGCTTGTATATATGAACCATTTAAGTGTACCAGGATATATGGCCAATTTTTGTTTGGTGCTTTTATTTGATATCCTTTGTGCTTTCTTTGTCTTTTAAAAAAAAAAGAAAAGATTTTTAAAAAAATTCTCTGAAGGGGGAAATGTTGCAATGAAAAAATACTTTATCACTGTAAATTGTTTTTATAATCATGTATAATGAACTTGAGAATATTAAAACTCAAATTACAATTGAACATAGTATTTTTACTATTTCTTGATTAATTTTAGCATCAGTGTGTACGATTTATTTATTTTATTTAGAATTATTTTTTTGCTGTTAGAATTTAAATATGTATTTAACATCTTTCCCATAGTGGTAATCAAGTCGGAAAATGGCAGAACTCACAATTGCACTGGAAAATTTCCTCTCACTCAAATGTTCTGGCAAGTTGAAGCCTATGTAGATAGCAGAGGGTTTCTAAGACAACTTCTGGCATATGCCATTATTAGAGATGATGAGCTTGTTAGGAAGACAAACTTGGTGACCATATTCCTGAGTGAATGTTTTTCCCCTGAGAAGATAAAAGTAGAGGAAGGAAATGCAGTCAAAGCTTGTTTTGAGGCCTATTGTCGGTAAGTTCCTAATAGGTTATTTTGAAGGTTTAAGAATAAATTAAATTGGAAACCTCACTCGCATCTATTCAGGTGTTATACTTAAAAGACAAGGGAAACAAATTGCAGCTTGTTTAGGCTTCATTTGTATTTTATAGTATAGCTCTTGGATCAGAATTTAGATATTTCATTATCTCTCTTGATTTAAGTCATACATAGCAAAATAACAGTAACAGCACAAAACAATTTAAAAGCAGTTTTTCAAAATTAACTTTAAAAAACAGGAAATATATTTTTATATTAAATTTGTTCGTCATTTTATTAATGTTAAAAATTCATTAATTTTTTTTATATTTTCAACCCACAGAATAACAGGTAAAGACAAGAATTTAAGCTTTACTGACCTTGAGAATATACTGACAGAGTATTTGAAGCTTGAAAAAAGTGAATGTTGCCTTGAGAAGATGAAAGACATGGGATTTGGCAATCATAATGTTATAGGAAATCATTCAAAGTACATGAAGAAATATGTGATGGAATCTGGTGAGTAGTCATGAATCAAGAGTAATGGGTTTGATCTTAAAAGGAAATATTTTAATACAATTAATGCATCCATTTTCATATAATAAATCGTGAGGATTCAATCTTTGTATCAAATATTTTGTGTGCCTGACTCCTCAGAAAATGAACATTGTGCATTGTATTCAGTTCAAGAACTAGATCAATGATTGGTTTAGACTTGGCTTCAGCACTTTCAGCAAGGAACTTGAATTGTTGTTTGACATGCATTTAATAAGATAAACTGTGTGCCAGATAATGAACATGTCCTTACCAGTGTGTCAGTGCAATATTTCACAAATTTGTTTGATGTTACACAGTATTCAGAACTATATTAGCTCATAATTTGTGATGCGTGAATTGGTTTTTTAAAAATTTATTTTGTTTGCTCCCCAGAATTAGGATCCATTGTCTTTCTATCAACCAGCCACCCCAAGCTGGTTAGAATCTGCACTCAGTTATTAGAATTCACTTTTTTATCTTTTCTGCACAAGTTAAGAACCACCAGCATGAAAAACACGGTGAACCCCACTGAAACTATTGAGCTAGCAGAAGAAATGGCCTCAGTCAGACCATGGGAATATGCATTTAAAGATGTCAGTGTTAAAAGTAATTTTTTTTTTGTTTTAGCAGCTCTGTACATTACTTTGTTTTTATAAATGACATTTTTCTCTTCTAAAACTTGTAATATTTTTTTTTTAAAGAGTTCAATTTTATAATGCACTATAAAATATTATGAGTTTTAAAGTATTTTATTTAAAAAATATATAATTCTTTCTTTAAAAAAAAATTTACTGTCTGCTTTCTCAGAACACCATATTTAAAAACCTAAACATTTAGAAAATATGACCTTAAAGTTTACAATGTCAACCATTCTTATTTCCAGATCCTTGCCACCAAACTCAAAATTTATGGCACCGAGGCCAAAGTCCAACATTATGAACAGGCAGGCTATCTAGCAATGACCCCCAAGACAGAAAAGGATGCCATATACATCTACCATGTTCTGAAAGAAGATTCTAAAAGAAACGGAAATATGTGCATTGGCTTGAAAAATATCAGCAGGAGCAAATTATTTCAGAACTTGAACTACAACATCTCCAGCGTAAGCACATTTTATTTATTAACTTCAAGAACACAAGGAATATTTTTCTTTTAGATTTATTTAATAAGACAGGAATAGCTTTTGATGATAATTGAAGTAATCACTTTCTGAAATCACAACTTTCTTCAGAATGTTGATCAACTACCACATGACTATAAAATTAACTGAAATTAGAAATTTTAATTGATTTAAATTAATTTAATCGATTAAAATTTAAGAAATTATTTCTAATATTTCTCTCCAATTTATTAATATTTTATACTTTTGTTGCTTTCATACTTTTCCCTCGTATTACTATTATTGATTTAGACGTGCATACATAAACTAAAAGGTTTTTCTTCCTTATTTGTTGCATAGCAGAACGAATTCGCTGTCTTACATCACAAAATTTGGGAGCCATGGAATTCCCGCTACTTATAATATGAATCTCATAATAAAAGGGATCTGTATATGCGTTCTAAAGATATATTTAATCGCAATTAATGGATTACATTTTTTCCCTATTAATCTATCAATTTTTTTTAATCAGTACGAGCCCTAATATATTATTTTAATCCGGCCTGCGGAATGTCTTTACTTCAAGGAATATGGCCCGCCATGCAAAAAGTTTGGACACCCGTATTTTAATATCTTTAGAAGGAATTTTATTTATCTCCTTCAATAAGAGATAACATGAATGTTGATTTATGTCTCCCTTGCTTCACTGCTGTAGGTATTGATGTGTGAAAATTGGAAACAGTAAATTTGATTACCCATAACTTTCATAAAGATCTGTAAAAGATTGCAACTGAATTTTTTTACTAACAGGTTTATTTTGAATTTTAAATAAATACAAACTTCTCTTTAAAAATTCAAAGTCATCTGAAAGTGCAAGAAAATACTTATTATAGTAATAATAGATTTTCAATGTTCAGACCGACAGATGGTGCAGCGCACTGGATTATCTGGAACAAAATAAAGTCATCAAGTGTGAAGAGTTCAACTTTGATAAACTCATCTTCTTAAGACACAACTGGCAAGCAGAAGTGGACACTGTTAAGAGTTTTGCCAAACTTTTGAAGAAACACAAGAAAGATCCACTTGTCTGGGATATAGACTTCCAGAGGTAGTAGTTAACAACATTTGTATGAAATAAACGCAAAAGAGACATAGTTCTTTAAAATTAAATTAGATAAAGCTTTGTTAAAGTGCTAGCATATGCAGCCTCATTGTCAGAGTGGAAAGTTGACTAGTAAAGGAATCTTTCTGTTGTATCTAGCTTATTCACAGTGTTTTTGCTTGTACCTGGTAAATTATACCAATTGGTGGGTACAACTTTTCTTGCATTATTGATTCATTGAAAGATAATATTTTTCAGCCCTGAATTTGACTCAATTAGGAAAGACCCAGACCAACTGAAGGCATCTCATCTCATCTGTCATCTTCCAATTACAGTGGTGTTTGGCAGGGGAGGCTGTGGTAAAACAACTGTGGTCACAAAGTTGCTCAAACATCTATGTGCCAAGTACGTCTCAACTTGTCTCACAGAATAAATAAACCTGCCATCTAAAAGTAGCTGTAAAAGAGAGGGTTTAGTTTTAAAATTTCAAGATAAATTGTTGACATTCTGGTAACAAAGATTTTGATTTTGGATTGCTCCGTCTGTTCATCACCCAGTCTATGTCTAAATCATGTAATTATTGTAATCAATATTTTGCCAAAGTTCCATTAAAAACAGCTGAAATTTTGCATACATCTGAATTTCTAATGACAATACAAAAATCTATTATAATTATTCAATTACCGTATATACTCATTTTATAGCATGTTCGTTTATAAGGCAACCACCCCATCCCCTCCCCTCATTAGGAACAGAAAAGTATTAAAAGTGTGTAGCCCACTCGTAAGCTGCCCCCCCCCCCCCAAAAATAATAGGACATTGTAAACAGTGGCAAAAGCGTAGATATATTAAAATTCGTTGTTGAAAACAAAATTTGTTAAACAAGTTATTAAAATATTCATAAAAATGAAAAATGATTAAATAAGGTAAGTGCAGATGTTTAATATTTTATAGCTTGTGGTAGAGTAGTTGAATATTGTAGAATATAGAAAAGGACCTTGATGATCTACAATAACAACACCAATATTCAATGTACATACAGAAATCACTTATGGCCTGCTTGTAAGCCAAATGACTTATTGCCTGCGTCTAAGCCCCCCCCAACTTTTCCCCTTAGATTTTGTCCAAAACAGGTCAGCTTTAGAATGAGTATATAATTAATTAATTAGTGTATAATTCATTAATTGTCATTTGGCCTTTCATTAAAAAAAATTATTTTGTGTTTAGTCAGTTGTTATGAAAAAGTTCATTAGTATGGAAGGTGAAAATTGGTCACATAAAATGGAGTATCAATTAATTTTTTAAAATCCCTTCACTGCACATGCTTTTTGTTTACATGAGAGAAAAAAAAAAAGAATTTATTTTCATGCTGCCCTGGAAAATTGTAAAAAATTAAAGACTGAAAAATAAAAGTGTGGACCCTCACAACCTATAAAAGAAATAATGTATTTTTTTAATAATTCGATTCTTATCATTCATTTAACTGTAAATGTAGGAATGCTCAACCATAAATTTACCATTAGATATACTTCTTGAAGACATTCATTAACTTCACATTAAATGGAACGGTGCCTTAAAGGTCCTTGAATTGGTTTAACGCATGTTTAGAGTGCCCCATACTTTCATTTTTTAGTTTTTAAAAAAAATTATTTTTTCTGAGTAGCTAAAATATAGATTTTTATTTTTTGTTCTTTCCTTTGCTAACATGTGTGCTTTAAAAGGTTTTTTAAATAGTTTTTATTTTATTAACTTTATCTTAAAAAGCCCAAATCATTGTTACTCACTTTGTGATCATTGTAGACTTAAAGAGTTATTTTCTTATGGAACCAAATTATTTTTATAAATAAGCACAAACATATTGATATGATTTGAAAATTCAGATGGAAACATTTAAATTAAATTTTGAAAAATACACTATAATTTTATTTAAAGCTTCATTATAAAACATCCTGTGTTAATACTTCAGTGTGGAGTTTTCAAGTTTAGTTCAATAGTTTATTTAATTAAATATGTTTTATAATTTACTAACAGGGAAGAAGCAAGAATAAAAGAAGAGATTGAACATAAAGATTTTGAGCCATCGGACATTTTCACTGAGGATACAGTCTCTGAACGAGAAGACTTACCACCCAACAATTCTTCCACCAGTGTCTGCAGTCAAAAAGCTGTTTCCAAAACAGAGAAGATACGCAGGGAACTGGTATATGACCTTGTAAAAATTTTAAAGAATTCAAGGCAATGTGTTGATGACGAGTTGATAGGCTTCCAGGAACGAATTTTATTGACTGCCCCTACTGGTAAATGAAATTTTAAGATAAAAAAAATGTGCATGAATTTATTTTAACCTGACTCTGTGGGATAAGACATCTGTTAGAAGACACGGCTGAATGCTCTCAACATTATCTCCTGGACAAAAAGAAATGACATGGAGGAAATTAATGTCAATAAACCTGTGTTTTAAGTCATGGAATGAAAAAAAACTTACAGGAGCTTATTCATATTCAAGGTAAAGCAGCCAGGCTTCTTGGTTGCAAGGCAAAGCTTCCATCTGCCACGTTGCACAGTGTGATCATGAGCTGGCGAATGTACTGCAAGAGTCGGGCAGAGCCAGGTGCTCCTGTGAATTCTTGGAGCTATGAGGAAGTTCAGGTCAATACTAAAAAGTTAAGGTTACTTCTTTACCTAAAGCCTAAAGCTGATGTTAATTCACTCAGATTGTTGTGATTGAAAGTTTTTTTTATAGTTTTAATTTTGTGGTTTAGTGCAGTCGGAGCCAAAAAATTTAATAATTTCATGTTCTTTACACTAATACCCTGACATTCTGCAAATGAACTAATATTGTTGTGACTTCTCAGGTCTTGGTTGTTGATGAGTGCAGTCTTGTGTCTGTTCGCCTGTTTGCAACGGCGATTAAAATCCTCCTGGCACATGCAAAGCTGCAGAAGATAATACTACTGGGAGATTTCAGGCAGTTGCCATCTATCGAACCTGGCGAGTTTCTCAAGGTCAGAGGCCCACAGTGCAATAACCAGTAGTGTTTAAATTTTGTAGATTATCTCATTTAATGAACAACAAAATGCTGTGAAAATTTTTGAAAAAAAGACTTTCACTTCTTATAGAAGTAGATATTAAAGCCTGTTATTTTTAAAATAAAAATGTATGTCAATTTATGGGAATATTTTCTGCTCTTTTATAGGATGTATATAAAACTCTGCATTGTTGTGGAGAAAGTGAGTTTGGCCTAAGTATTGAACTCAGAAAAAACCACCGCTCTGAGTCTGCTCTGATAGTAGAGAATGCTGTCAAGATATCCAATCAAGTGATGCCGACCTTTGACCCTGCACAAAGATTCCATCTTATAGAAATCTCAGACAGTAGAGATGATGGGGGTTGGTAATCTAATATTTGTTTGCATGAAAAAGCTTTTGTAAAAGATTTATTTGTGATGACACAATTTTTCTCCCATTACATTTTTTAAATTGTGAGCAAAAATAATTAAAATGAAAAAAAAATTCACCTCTAATTGTTTTTTATATTTTAAAAGCATTTTTTCCCCGCCAGCATATTTTCTATATATCTACCCAGTAAATGTCAATTGAAAAGTTATTTAATTTTGAAGTTCCATAATTTTGATGATTTCTCATCTCCACAGAACGTGATCAAATGATTCGAAATCTGCTGACGCATGCGCCAGATGTGAAATCGGATGTGGATTCTCAGTTTGTGTCATTTAGAAAGTGAGCTCAATATTTAACATCCCCCCCCACCTCCTCATAATTTAAAACCATAAAATTTTATTCATCACTTGTCTATGGCCCACACATGGAATCAATTGTGACTTAAAAAATTATTTATATTTTCAAGTTGCATCATAAGTTGTTACGTTGTCCAAGTATTTCTCAATCCTAAAATTTGCTTATCATTTTTTTGAACCTCAGCTGAATTTCAACAATGTTTTGAGACTATAAATATTTCTCTTCAGTGCCCATTGCAAAGCTGTAAATGAGTTGTGCTGCTTACATTACAATGGACACTCCATTACAAAATCTCAATCAGGAAAGAGAAAAGTTCACTATGACTTTCAGATAGGAGATAAAATTTGCCTTGGTAAAAACAAACTTGTGATAAACAGCCGCAGTCTCTTGATAGATAAGTATATGAAGGAATATCCAGAATTTCAGAAGGCTTTTAAAGAAGCGCAACAGAAACATAAAAGAGCGGACAAAAATGATCTCTCCTCAACCTCCCAAAGTTTGTCAGGGCTGGAACTAAATAAAACAGTCCTGGATGACACAAGTGCTTTGAATTTGATTCTTGCTGATGACGAGACCTTCAATACAACCATCAACAATATGAAAGAGGATGACTTGAGGGTTGAGAAAAACCGAGCAGAACTAGAGAAAATAGAGCGCAGGAAGCGGGCAGAGCAGAAAAAAGCAGAGTGGACAGCAAAGTCTTCACGAAGGGTTTCAACTTTTCTTTCTCATTTACTTATAAAAAACTGCAATGTTATTTGTATTACAGTAATTGAATAAGGTGCAGATCATATACTGGAATATTTATCATTACTGTCACCGACTTTGTTTTCATTTAAAATTTAATCGTTTGAAATTTTAGTTTATTTTTAATTAATTTCATTTATTTATTTTTTTTCTCAATTTTTAAAATATTGTTTTATTAATTTGTTTTGTTTATTAAATCAATACTAAACTTTACATCAGATCCAAAGTTTGAATTTGAAACATATTTATCACATAGATACACTCTTTTTTTTTCAAAGGATAATTCATATCATTTTTATTTGAAAAGTTTTAATCCATTTGAACCTTGTGACAGGTTATTGAAGAATCTTTGGTGGGTGAGAGCAGTGAAAAATTGTGCAATGGTGAGGTTTTCTTCATCATGGATGTAAGTTGATTCTTTTTGTTTTGGCCACTCAGGTTTGGTTGGTGGGGCTGGGAAAATGAAACAGAAGTATAAATGTTTAAATCAGACAGCTGATCATCACATCTTACTATGCTTCCCAAACCTAATATTCTTTCTTGTCTGATGGTGTGCATCAATTGTCATTGTTAAAGACTTGATTTTATATAGGGTCTTGATAATCACTCACAGAATGAGAACTGGCATGTCTAGCATTGATGTTTAAAATTAAAAACAGGCAAAGGGCTTAAACTCATCGCTCTCCTGCCAAGACAGATGAGGCCATGATAGTCAATACAGGATATTAAAAAAAGAACCCAAAAACAAGAGCTGCTTGTTCTTGCCAAGGACAATAAGTGACTGGAACAAGCTTCTAAGGGTGATAACCAATGACCCATTTGTGTTTGTAGCCTCGTACCCCAACCTTCAGTCTCTAACAACCCGGTGAACAACCTTACCAAATATTGTCTTCACTGACATGTATACAAAACCTCAAATTTTTACAAGAACCAGAATGATCAGAAATATATTTTGAACTTTGGCCATAAATAAATAAAAGAGGAAGAACCATAAAATGGTTGTGCAGTAGCCTTAAGACATTTAATTAAAGAAAAAAACTAATATATAATTATAAAGTTCATCATCCAATGAAACAGATAACGAAATCTTCAAGGGCATTTATATGTAATTCCTGAGTTTTTCATTTTTTCTGCCCACTGCCATTTCCTTTTCTTGAGAAACTTCATTGCAGCCAGTGCCACATATTTCTATGCTTCAGCTGGATTTTCACATTGGTGTTCTCTCAAGGATGTGTTTACAGAATTAAATGAAATGTTGAAACTTTTAAACTTAAGGCATGCATTAATGTTTGCTTTCTTCTTTATTTTATAATTCTCCATACACTGAGAATTTAGCATAGGATATTTAATTTTAAGAACAGCTTTTTGAAAGTTTTTTCCCCCACTTATTTAACTCTGTTTTAATCTCTTACTTTATGTTTTGTTGATCAACTTTAATCTTCCAACTTTGTCTGTGCAATATGACCATTCAAAATGAACATATTAATACAAGATTTTGATTAAATTTAATGTGAACAAAATCTCCTACAGGAATTCAATGAAATAGACAGGAATGGGAATCATATTCAATATTTTGTTCTGTCCGATCGTGATCCTGAAATTCCAAGAGTTGTCTGTGCTCCTGTCAAACAGCTGAGACAAAATTGTAGAATGAAGCATTCATGGGCTCGTACCATACACACCTACCAGGTAATGAAGCATTCATGGCCACAGACCATACTCACCTGTCAGGTAATGAAGCATTTATGGGCTCGTACCATACTCACCTGTCAGGTAATGAAGCATTCATGGGCACGGACCATACACACCTATCAGGTAATGAAGCATTCATGGGCTCGTACCATACACACCTATCAGGTAATGAAGCATTCATGGGCTCGTACCATATACACCTATCAGGTAATGAAGCATTCATGGGCTCGTACCATACACACCTATCAGGTAATGAAGCATTCATGGGCTCGTACCATACACACCTATCAGGTAATGAAGCATTCATGGGCTCGTACCATATACACCTATCAGATAATGAAGCATTCATGGGCTCGTACCATACACACCTATCAGGTAATGAAGCATTCATGGGCTCGTACCATACACACCTATCAGGTAATGAAGCATTCATGGGCTTGTACCATACACACCTACCTGGTAATGAAACATTCATGGTCACGTACCAATCACACTCACCAGGTAACAACCAGAATTTTTTTATGTTTAACTTCACCATAAGACCTCATTAAACAGCTGTTTTATCAGTTGTGAACCTACAGCTGTGGGTGTTTGTCATGTCACGTTGCTATTTAGAAATATATCTCATATAAGGAATACATAAATGATTAAAATGACTTACAAATTTGTAGACTTGTAAATGGGTGATTAGTGGAATGAATGAGAATACTAACTCGGGAGCAGTATTTAAACAGATTGTTGAACTCTAATGTAGAATTGCATATTTTACTTTTAAGATCTGTATGTTTCAAATAAACTATGTCAAAGGTTTTCACTTTACTTTTACCATGAAATAGTGAGAAGTAATTATTAAAAGGTTTAATCCAAAAGAAAAATAATTGTATTTGACTTTGAAAGCATTGTCTCATTACTAGTATTGGGCAATCTAGGCCTGCCCGCTATACACTATAATTATTTCTTTTTTTTGCCTTGTACAATCAGTTTATAGTTTGTTGTCATCAGGGATCAGAGTCTCAAACAGTTGTGTATGTACTAGGGCAGGCCATGCCTCAGAACTGGCAGCACGTTTACACAGCAATAACACGAGGCAAAAGCTCTGTGTACATCATTGGGAGTCATAATCAACTGCTAACTGCCATTCATCGAAATGAGTCAATACGGTTTTCACAACTAAAAACCCGTCTCAAGGAAATGCTGTTGCAAAATAGTGACTGCATAGAGGTTAGTATTGCTTTTCCTGATACTGATTAGATTTTTTTTTTTTTTAATAAAGATTCTCTTTTAATGTACTATACATTGTAACATCTTGATTTTTAAGAAATTGTAACAGTCCACAGTTGATGTACACAAACTTGCTGATTTTTTAAAAATGAACTATAAAATGACTACTTTCTACTTCTCACTCACTTCCATATTTAAATTTGAATTTGTAAATAAATATTAAGCTGACTGATGGTCAAATTATTAATTCACAATTGTCCTGATGGTGAGGGGTTTCCTGCATCTTTTGCCCATAACCAGATTTGACCATATAGGAAAAATATTAATATTTTAATGTTGACTTAATTTAAAGGCAAATTAATATATCCCCTTTTCTTGTATGGGCAATCGCCGCAAGGATAAAATCATCAGGAAATATAATTTAACCATGTGATGTGACCGTTAAAATTTTTTGTTTTTATTTTGCTGCTTTTTATATAAAAATGACAATTTGTTGAGGATAAATTTATAATGGAGTTATAAAAAAAAAAGTGATCAGTTCCAGTATTTCTTTCTCTTACAAGATGTGTAGACAAAAGTTTATTAAAAGCTTTTACCCAGAGTCAACAAGTGACTTCAGCTTCGGCTCTGAGCAATGGAGTGACAGTATCTTGTCACAGTGCTTACAGCTTGAGGAGGAAGGTGAGCTTTGACTACTAGATGAAAATATTGGCTACTTAATAGAATTTGGCCTAACACCTAGATTTTAATGTGTTAAATTTGACTGTCTCCTGAATTTCAAAAAAGAAAAAAACAGTTTGAAAAGAGACATTGGGAAGAATAAATAAATTTTAACAAGAAAAGTTTTAAAATATACACACTGTCAGTACATCAGCTGATCAATAGAGCTCCAGTGAATGTTAAATTGATATAATTATAAAGTTTTGAGCTTGAGACGGTGTAGTAAAAGAAATGGCTGCAGCTTTGACCGATACATTCAAATTGGTAAAGTTTCTCCTGAATATTCCCTGGAAAGGCTAAAAAAAAGCTACTCTTTATTTAAAGCTCAATTCTTACTTCCTTGAATTAGAAGAGTTAAGCTCAATCTTCCTCTACCAAGCTGCTGTTCCACCTCAGCCATCCATCAGTCCCAAGGGCTTAGAGGAAGTTGTTCCTCCAGCAAAGATCATCAACTCTTTAATCTTCTCCTAGTTGTGCACAATGTACAAAACAACAACTACCAACTTCTGTGTTCCCAAAAACATCCAAATTATTTTACACGTTCTTATTTCTTTATTTAATTTTGTTGATGCATTTGTTAAAAAAAAAAAAAAAGTTCAATTTGTTTATTGTTCTATGTTTGAGTAGGAAAGTCGTATTATAATGAAACGTATAAAATGATGTTTGTGACTGTCAACAAATTTTCTGATCCTTATCTGTTTCACAAGCATGGGGCTACTATTTTAAAGGGGGATTCTACTCTATCTAGACAAACATGTCAATCCTTATGTTGCAACAAGATTAGGAAAAATTTTTCTCATTTCAAAAATATTCATTTTATCATTTTAAGCAAACAACTATGTTCATCTGTTTTATATTATTAGATGTTGGCTATAATAAAAAAATATATAATTGATGGCTGTCATCTTTTAATTTAAATTCAATCTGTAACTTTTTGAAAAATTACCAATTAATTAATTGATAATTTTGATTAAAGCTAAGAATAAATATGTATGACGGTCATTTAACTGAAAATATCAAGGGATGTAGCAAAAAAAAACAAACATAAAGGTATTTTTTTTATCCCAAGTAGTTTAAAAGTTACAATTTTTTTCTAAGACTTTTTTCACCATGTTGTTTTCTTTCACATTTTATGCCCTTTTAAAAAATGCCCATTTTAAGTATTTAATTTTAAAAATATAATATATTATAATTGTTAAGAGGTATATTTAAATTAGGGCTGCGGAAATTACCGATTAATTTCTCGATTAATCGGTAAAAAATTTTATCTATTAAAATTATTTTAATAGATAAAATAGCGATTAAATTTAAGAGATTGTTTTAAATAATTTTTCCGATTTATTAATCAATGATTAATTATAAATACTTATAATTAATAATATTTCGCTTTTTATGTGAAAACTTCTCCATTTAGAAAAAAGATGTTTAAAGTGTAACCTTTTATTAAAATAAGCTCTTATATTTAAATAGAAAAATGTTAATTGCCTGTTTTTGTTACTTCCCTTGAAATTTTCAGTTCAATGACGTCATACATCTTATTTTTAGCTTAATCAAAATTATCGATTAATTATTCGGTAATTTTTCAAAAGTTAACTATTAAATTTAAATTAATCGATAACAGCCCTAATTTAAATATAAGTAGTTCAATATAATGTCAATGAATTGAAATTTTGTTATTGTTAATTAAGTAAACACAATGTTTATTTATTTTTTACATCATTTTCCTTATAAAACAGCTTATTTTAAAGTTTACATTTTAAACATCTTTTTTTTTTTTATGGAGAAATTTTTACATTGAAAAAAGAAACTATAATTATTAATAATTAATTACTTATTAATCAATTGAAAAAAAATTCTAATTGCTATGTTCATCATCATCATCATTGCCTGTCGTTCCATCTGGGGCATGGGCCACGAACAAAGACTCTCCAGGCATCCCGGTCCTGTGCCAATCTCTCTAGCTGTCCCCACTCTTTTTGGAGTCTGTCTCCAGTTCCCTTCTCCATGTCATTGCTATGTTATTGATTAAAATAATTTTATCGTTAAATTTTTTTTTACAGTTTTACAGATTAATCAAGCAATTAATCGTTAATTTCCGGAGCCCTAATATAATAACTTAAACAATCCCTTAGTGAATATTTTTTAAAATTTTAATATCTACAGTTAAAGCAGAAAAAGATATTCAAGATGACATTGCTGACTCCGATCTTGAAATGACACATTGCAATGTTGGAGATTCTCTCATCTACAAAAGTTCCACTGTCCAAAGTTATGACCCAAACGAAAAATTGTCAACCAATGTTAATACTGGGATAAGCTCTGAGGACACTCAGGATACTCATGAGTTTCAACATGATGATCAGCTTGAGTTGGTGATGGCTGAAATAGATAATAAAGTTTTGAACGGTATCAATGATGATGATGGAGAGTTGTCACAGTGTGTACTGCAGGCCCCAAAACAAGAAATTGGAAAAATTCCAAATGGTATGGAGCTCATTAGCTCAACTAATCAAATGATTTCAAATGCTCCTGAATATGACAATGACAGTGTCGACAGCAGCGACTCAGAGGTTGAATACAAAATTTTTGAATCTGTCTCCTTGTCTAAAGCAAGACGTAGCAAGGAGTTTTTGCCTTCACCAGGTAGCTCATCTGTACCATTACAGAAAAGCCCCAGAGATTTACTAAGTCTCTCGCCAAAACATGAAGCATCAAGGGCAAGTTTAAATGTCACTCCATCACGCAGTGCCATGAACTGTAGACCAGAAAACACGTGTAGTGCCATGAACTGTAGACCAGAAGACACTTGTATAACATCACCACAAAAGAGGTTGTGTGTAGATACTCCCTTTCGGAACTCTTTTACCAATTCAATGTCTCTTCATGATGAAGTTGAGTCTGTTGAGGATGAAGAGTCACCACTGCCAAGAAAGACCCCCAGTGTTTGCAGGAAGTTATAATTTCAGACTGATTTTGATCACCTGTACATTTTTCTTCAATAAATGAAAGGTTTGTATGTATAAAAATAGGGAGAAACAATACTGAGGTATTTAAGGTTAAAGTCCATACCCTACAATGGTATAAAATTTGGTGGTCTCTTTATGCTTTCCAAATAGCCTGCTTGTGAAGTGTGGCTCATTGCACTCCAAGGGGGGGGGGGGGA
>MUZC01000014.1:69685-120910 GCA_002072015.1 Radix auricularia | reverse complement strand
GGTTCGGGGCTGGGGGAGGGGGGGGGGGGGTCACCAGCTTGAACATTCCACTAAAAAATTATTCACTACAGTGCAATTTTGCACTGGGAAATTCGTACTCGTACATATAAATACATGTAACACGGAACAACAAATTGAGAAATTATAAAACCTTATTGAAAATCCTTTTTTTTTAATTGTGGGGGTTGCAGGGTCACATTGATAATGATTGTATTAAAAGGGGTCACCACCCCAAAAAGGTTGGGAACCTAGTTGCTAGATTTTTTAAAATATTATAAGAGAATTTCGGAATTGGGATTGTTTATAACTAATGCCGAAAAATCTTCCTGGTCAGAGAGCAACAACCCCCTCCCTCCCTTTTCAGACACACATTTAACCAGAATGTATATTTTTACAATATCCATGTGAACATTTTATTTAGTCAACTCAGTTTCATTGCAGCTGATACTGATAATGAAACCTTTTCCTTTCTTCCTACCTAGATTTTGTAGTATAAATATAACATTCTACATAGGACAGTTTAGTTCCGTGACAAGATGACGACACAACAAGGTCTTCAAAGCCTCCGTCCCCATAAAATATGGTCAACTTTTCAAGATATTTTACATTCCCAATGTTTGAAAAAATATGGTATTTGGTTAAGAGACTTGTGCATAATTACAATAAATGTAATGACATGAACTATTTTTTAAATTATCCATTTTGATTACTTCATTTAAACGTGTAATTAATACTATTTTGACCTGTAATTACTATTACTTTTTTAGTTACTTATAAAAAATTTTTATTGGGGAGTTTTGGTAATTTGTTGCATGTCTTAGTAAAGTAAGTTTGTTTCCTTTTGCAGTGCAGTACATGCACATTATTTGGGACCAGTTGTTGCATTTTATTGTTTTAGAAGAAATTGAGAATAGTTGATTTTATTGTATAATCTGATGCACAATCATAATTTGTAGCAGACCCTTAAAGAATTGAGTGATTGAGTGTGTGCATGAGCAAGCATGGCATACTGTACACATGCATTAAATTTTCAGCTTGCTATTACTTAAATATTACTTGGAGGGGAGACAAAATGCATTTTATTTAATAATGGGTCAAAGAAACTTAAGAGTTTGCTGTTTATCATAAATTCAGATAAATGTGTTCTGGCTATATAGTATTTTTACTTATACTTATACTGAAGTAATAATAACAAAAAGTAATTTTAAATAAAATGTGTAATTCATTACAGGTGTTATCTTTTCATTTTGTCATGTCTTTTCTCTTGTCCACTTGACTGGATACCGATAGTGCTGAAAATTTAGCACATTATAATTGAAACTTATTTGCTCCCATGGAGGTTGTTGCTTATCCCCTATCCCTTAGTGTGTGAATCTTAATTACTGCAAGTGGAAGAGCACTGGATGCTTGTATATTTACACCAGTGGTTTCCAAACTTTTTTGAACCACGGACCCCTTTTATAGTCAAAACTTCCCCACGGACCCCCGAGTTAAAAAACTAAATAAATGCATAGTACAAAAGTTACAATTTAAAAAGCAACATTTTGATGAAGAAGTACAATATTTATTGAAATTGTCTTTTATTTATAATAAAATTGACAACAATTAATAACTTGGAATAAGGTGATGTGATTTTATGAGTGTTTTTATGACTTAATGTTGGTGAATAGCAACTGGATCTCCCCACGTGCACCCATTTTTAGTTATTTCTGTTGTTTTTTTATGATGAGATGCACAACCAGAGGCGTCACTAGGGTTGGTGTCACCTGGGGCGGTAGCTCATGGTGTCACCCGGGGCGGTAGATTTTGGTGTCACCCCCTCATGATTTAACCCATAGAACTCCTCCGAGTTTTCCAGTGCCAAATAAAGAGAATATATAGAATTTTACAGTCTAGTGTCACCCCCCTGATGGTGTCACCCAGGGCGGCCCGCCCCCACCGCACCCCCCTAGCGACGCCACTGAATCTTTGTTCTACCAGACGGTAAAACAGTCAAAAACTTCTGTGCAATAACCCGTATATTTGGCATCCGCCCGTCCTCAAGGCTCGATGGCGTTAACTCCTGCTCTTCTGCCTACTTCCTCTTTCTCCTGGCCCTTCTCTCTTCACCCCTAGCTGTGAGGGATGCCTCCGAAACTTGAGTACCCTCACGACCTTTTGCCCGCCAGAGTGTGCGCTCCTCTGCACTGGTCTCCAACATTTTATGGTCTATCTGCGCTAGTGACCTGTCTTTCTTGCAGACGTCCTTGAAGTGCAGACAGGGGTGACCTCTTTTCCTTTTTACCAGTAGCCAGCTCACTGTAAAGCAGGACTTTTGGAGTACGCTCCGAACTCACCCTGCAGACTCACCCAACCACCGCAGGCGCCTCTCACTAAGGATTGAGTGCATACGCAACATGTGGCTCCTTCTGAGTACCTCCACATTGGTGATTTTATCCTGCCACTTGATGTTTAGAATCCTACGCAAGCTTCATAAATGGAAGCTGTTGAGATGCTTTATTTGCCTGGCGTAAGTCGTCCAGCACTCGTCGCTATAAGTAGTTGCTGAGCACGCATACCTGGTACACAGTGATTTTGTCCTATCAGTGAGCTGCGCATTTAAAAATCCATAATGCAGGCTTAATGGGCAGTACAATAAAATTGGGATCTGAATTTACAACTAGACTTTGTGGTATCCTTGTTCAAACATTGGTTTAAGTTCCAACTTTCAATAAGCTGCTCCTGTTTTAGTATGGATTCATCTGTCTTTGGGATCTGAGTTTGTCCACGTGCAAAAGGGTTCAACTGCCATTCGGGAATATCGAAGTGAATGAAGTCTTCAAATCTTTGGTTTAGGTTTGAGGTCTGCATGAAGAGCCGTTAGGTGTTGGCAGTAAGCCAGCAAATCTTTATCTCATTCTTTATTATGAAATTTTGAAAAAAAAATTTGAAACTGTTCCACACTTATAGTTTCAAAAAAGTTTCGTTAAAGTTTGATAAATAAATCATTCATAAAGGGTGTGTCGTTTTTTTAGTTAATTGTGTTGCTAATCATTGCCTTTGATATTTCCAGGAATTTGGGCACTGAATCAAAGAGTATAAATCGAATTAATTATGCATTTTTGGATAACCAACACACTTGAGTATAGTCTTCTTCATTTTCCAAACACTTTTGAGCAAATAATCTTTCATTTAAGCAATTCCTTTGATTTTATTAACTGCTCTAATCACATAATGTAGTGATCCATGCATTTCCGCATGAGGCGGTTTAATTGGGACGCTAATTGTTCTGTGTCTATTTTGTGGAGGTTGAACAGTCCTATCAAGCTCTAGTACTTGATGCATGAACGAGGACCGTTTCAACCTCCCACGTCCGTCCCAATTATGTTGCATTAGGTAGCAGGGGTCCCTCGTGTCCAGCCTGCGATACCTTTCTGCAGTGGTAATGATCGCCTTGTCCCGACGTATCTCAAGTGGTTCTACATTTGCAATGACCTCCACGGCAGCTGTGGGTGTAGTTCTGTACGCGCCACAGATGAACCTCAGGGCCTGGTTCTGGATACGGCCCAGTTTTTCCAATGCTGTTTTGCTGGCAAAGTTTTGGACCGGCATGCTTGAAGCTATTCACAGGGCCCTGGAAAGTGTGCACCTAACACTGAAAGGGTCGGGACTAGTAGGTCTCGACATGGTCTTGTTTTGTGACTCGAGATCAGCGCTCGAAGTCCTGCTATCTGAGAAACGTAGCACCCACTTAGTCGACTCCATTTTGGAGGACGTAGGCAGACTCGAGAGACTTGGTGGCAGGGTCACAGTTCAATGGATCCCTAGCCACGTGGATGTAGAAGGCAATGAAATAGCAGACTCGCTGGCAAAAGCTGGAGCAGCCCAACCCCAACCAGATGTCCCAGTCACATACCTGGGCGCAAAGACTTGGCTTAAGGACCACTTTAGGGAAAAGTGGTGCCAGGTGTGGGAAGATGGAGCTACTGCCAGAGGGGTGTTCGCTAACATGCCCAGGCCTAGCAGATCAGACCAGTGGTGGGGACTAAATCGAAGGGAACAGAGATTGGTTACCCAAATGCGCACCGAGCATTGCCCAACCAAATCGTACTTTAACAGGCTAGGTCATAACAGGGACTCAATCTGCCGCCATTGCAGCCAAGCCTCTGAGACGATCACACACTTGTTGACGTCATGTCCCGTGCTTGACATTGCCGGGGAGGTTAGGGGGGCAGGGGAGTCCTACGTTCAGACAATGTTATATGGCACTGCCCAACAGAGGGAGCAGATTGCCCAAGTAATAGCCAAGGCCTTAAGAGAGTAATTCTCAGGCCCAAAGAATATGTGTTTAGTTTAGTGATCCATGCAAACTTTCCCTAAGATTGTTTGCGAATAAATGATGTCAATGAATGTCACAATGTGCTGAAAATACATTAGGTACAGCTTGTTTAAAGAATGCCAGAAAATCAAAAATATTTCTTTAACCTCATTTTTTAATTCTGCACATTGCATTTTGTTTCTGTTTCCAATAATTAATAATTATTTATTTTTATGTCTGTAACAATAAAAATTGATCAGTTTTAGTTATTTAAATTAAACCTTGCGCGGACCCCCTGACGTAATTCAGGGACCCCCAAATCAATTTTAATATTCCACAGACCCCCTGAATGGTTCCGTGAACCCCTGGGGATCCATACAGACCACTTTGGGAACCACTGATTTACACAAATCACAAACTTAAATGTAGAATCACAAAAGTTTATTCAATAAAAGTGGACATAACTGATACATGAACTGACAAATCTCTTGTAGTATTTTAATTTTATACATAAAATAGACCACAATAATAATAATATTAAAACAAACAGCACAACAGCTCTGTAACACCCCATCTTAGTATAAAAAAATAATGGAAACAAATACAACATGTATACTAGAACAGCTCAAAATATAAGGAAATGAAAAGCCAGGGCCTGCAGACTATTATTACAAATAACGGTATTTGTACACTAAGAAATATTGTACGAAAATTTTTTACAATAATATTTTTCAGGTCTGCAGGCAATGGGGTTGCCAGTTAATCAGCCAATACATTTCTTTGCCTACATTCTTTTGTAGATGATTAAATTATATATTTTATTTTATTTTTTCTAAAAAGCATAAAACAAGCACTATGAGTGCCGATGAAGTAGTTTCCTTTATCAAGCATTTCATATTATACTCAACTCATGTTCACATATAAACAAACATTCTTGCCTGAAAGAAATTTTTTAAAATGTCATGCTGCCAAAAACTCTGACAGCTAACTCGGTAAGAGTTAAAGTTAATTAAACAAAAATATTTACACTTTTCAAGGTATAAATTAATATTTTTCCCCCCTACTAAAACACTGCACAAATACAAGTAAAACCTATCAAACAATTTGGCTTTACAGAACACTATTATGAGTGAATGCAGAGGAATAAATCAACAACCGAAATTTGAATCCTTTGTACATCATTACCTAAGTCATGTAGTGCAACCCTTTCTCAATCTGCCCAATATTTCAAACTTCCCCCAGTCAGAAATACAAAAGAGATTATCTCAAGAAGGGGCTGCAATTCAAGACAGTCAAACATTGATTTCTTAAAAATAATGAAACTATGGACAAAGAAACATTTGCATTATGCCTTCATACAACATGTTTTATTTATACAATTATTTTTAAATAAATCAAGTCATTTAAAGATATCCACTTTAAATATGGCATTATCAGGAAAATGCTTAGGATAATTAATGGACAGGGTGAAAGAACATGATGATATGATGGGTCATTTTTTTTCTTTCTTTTTTTTACATGGCAGTTGGTGTCTCTTGTAAGAGCATTCTTAGCTGAGTTCACCCATTAAAATGGGTTTATATTGGTATCCGATATTTGATTTATACTTTACACATATAGTACACAAATATCTAAATCTTTTCATTTTTACACCTAGAAGCATATCATTTAATAATTTCAAATGCATTAACTTCAAAGCAATTGGCAAAAAATAAAATATTGTTCAAAATTGATATCCGAAGAAACATTTCAATACAATCTTATAACAAATTATAGTGGAGGATGAAGAAAGGACAATTCCCTATATTTAATAAAATCAATAGAACAAATAATACATCTCAGAGAAGAAAAAACATTTTAAATGACAACAATCTGACCCAAGTAATAGATGCCCTTCTTTACTAAGGTAGTAAAAAAATTATTAACCAACCCATGTTGACAGCATCGAGTTACAAAACTAATGTTATCTACTTGATTGTAACTTTTTTAACAGCTCACTTTATTAAAGATTTTTAAAATTTTAAAATCAAATACTTTCATACATGGTCAACTTTCATTTAATGTTTCAAAGTGGAGAAAACTAAAATTTGCTCCAAGATCATGTAAATGGCGGTGGGTTTTCAAGCTTAATTTAATATAAACACTCTAGAAATTAGACATAAAGTTGCATCATAATTAAAAAGACAAATATCAGTTTAAAAAAGCATTGATCTATGTAATTAGTTTTGGAAGCAATAATGTACTGCCTCAAGATAATCTTTATTCAAAACTTGGCAAGCATTTTAATTATGACATAAATGAAACTAATTCTATTAAAGGCAGGATTTGCTCTTTTTTTTTAAAAAAAAGGAGAAAAATAGAAGAAAAAACATTGATTAAGAAGCATAACCATCTTCCATCTGATTAGTGGATCACACTGTTTTGGATAAAGTGACATGAACAACATATAAAGAATATTTAATTAACAAATGTTGGCGTAGACCAGGCTTCTAGGCTATTAAATTCAAAATATAATGTATCGTTTGAGCAAATCAAAGTAAACATTTAAAAGTTTTAAGTTGTTTCTTGTTCTGTCACAAAGCATCTTTTTTATGAATGCATAAAAATGTTTTTTTTAATTAACCAAAAATCTTCCAATTAAATTATTTTAGGAATTTATATATTTTAAGATTTTGGTTTCCAAATAATAATGATGATGTAAAACTTGCACCCTATCATCAATATCAGCATTCAGTTTACCCAAGAATATATATTATTCTACATGTAAATAGCTGATGACCTAATTTGTCCATGTTTAGTTGAAATCCAATCTAAATCTGAATACACCTCAAGTTGATAAACTCCAGATATGAAAAAAAGATGTTCACCTTAAATTGTTGATGGTGTAAAATTGTCAGTGGTGTGAATATACATTGGTATATTTCCGAACACACAAAAAATTCAAATAGCACTCATCAGGCAGGAGGCAAGGTTAGTACTTGCTCGTCAGGGAAGACTTTCAAGTCATTTGAGTTGAGGGAGAAATTATCTTACTCTTCAGGTCTCCAAATGACCATCTGGTTACAATTTCTCTCCATCACATGAATAGACTTAGCTCCCAGTACTGATTTGTTGAAATGATACAAAGCGTGTTAACATTTTGGCGGCTTTATTAAACACACTCATGTTGTCATGAGAACTGCGAACATTCAAAAAGAACTTCTGATAATGTGTTTGATACACTTTGGTCAAGAATTTGGGACATGACAAGATTAAGGAGTCTATTCTGTTGCTGGACAAACATTTTTCGGTTATCTGGAACACGAGCCATGTGGAGCAAGATCGATGCTGCTCGACGAAGCATGTCCAATGATGTACCCATAACTTCAGGGTTGCTTTGTAACACTTCCAGACCCTGCTGGTTGGCAATGGCAAGTGCATTTTGTTCGGCAGTCTCTAGAAAGTCAACTAGTAAAGAAACACATGGGTGCTGCAGGGCAACTGCACGAGCTGCACTGGATTCTCCAGGGACTAGCAAAGAAAGGAGTACAATGGAGAATTCTCTGGTGATTTGGTGATTGCGGTCTGCAAGTAATCTAACTAACACATTGAAGAGTTCCAACAGACGTTTGACAGGTGGTGTTGCCAAAAGTAAGTCAACATTAGTCTCATGTATACACAATTTACAAAGTGCTTCAAGCACAAGTCTCTGAGGTGAAAGTACAGATCCGGGTGTTAGGGTTGGCAGTGGATCTCTAGCAACAGATGCTGGGCATATTACCCAGTGAAGAAGACCTTCAAGGAGTGGGAAGCAAACTTCTTCTGAAAAATTACCTAACATCAGGTGGCCACAAACATTAGCCAAAATAACAAGTGTGTTTTCTCGCAACTGATCTAAATAGTCCCACCACCAGTGTTCATCATCATACACCCGAGGTGGTTCTTCCTTTTCCTCTTCCTCCTCTTCACCACTGGGCAGTTTTCTGGGCGGGGGCCTTTGTGGGTGAGTGTGATGCAAAAGCAATAAGCGGCCCAGCACTCGCATGATGCCAGGATGTTTACAGATACGAGCTTCATTGCCAGGTACACATGAAAGAGACCGAATGATGTTAGATATACACACACAGCGTCTGCCCAGCTCATCTCGGCTCTCTGGAGTCACACATAATGGAGGATCATCTCTTTGGAATGCCTCATCTTCAATATGTTCATCCTCTTTCAGCATTTCAGCAACGATACTAGCTGATAACTCCTCTGTCTCTGAGACATAGCTCTCACTGTGAACATGTGTGAGGTCTGCTGCAATGACTTTTCTTGAGGCGTTGCTCTCATCATTTTGGTGTTCATTGTCAATTTTTTCTATCTTTACACTTGATTCATCAATTTTTTTGTCCTCACACTTCTCTTGAAGTTCAACATCACTAGAATCCATGACTGCACTTGTATCAACTTCCATGCTGACCCCATTATAACTGGTGTTCATGGTGCTGTTCATGGGTTCCATGATGCCTTCCACAGCCAAATCTTCATCCCCATCTAAACGTTCAGCTGTTAAAACAGGAGGGGAGCTATTGCTGTTGTCATTTTCTTTCTCTTCACTTTTTTCAAGTTTAGAGGACCCTGGATTTTTCAGATCTTCTGAATTTGGAGGTGAGTTTGTGCCTTTGAGTACATCTTCAAATTCCTTTTGTTCAGTAGACGTGATAGTTTGTTCAGCATCTATACCACCCTTGTCTGTATCAGATTTTGATTGTTCCTCGTTAGAGTCTAAGGGTTCAACTTTTTCAACAGGCTCAACTTTTATTTCCACAGATTCAGTGTCTGTGGCCTTATTTCCAACACTAACGTTTTCACCATTGCACAAATTGGAATGATTGTTTCCAGAGATCAAAGTGTCCTCCACAGATTTAGGCTGCTCTTTAGCTTCACACACAGTGGCACAGACTTCTATGGAGTTAAATTCTTCTTTAAAATTTTTAACCTTCTTCTGATCTGAATAATTTATATCATTGTCCCTTTCCTCCTCACTAAGACTTCTTGTCCTTTTTCTTCTAAACTTCCCTGAAAGAAATTTATTAGATTTCTCACTTTCCAGGTGTGTCAGGATATGGTCAGTGATGTCTCCACAGCCTGTTAACCAATGATCTGCTTTGGTGGTGAACTGAGAATAAATATCCCAGTCTTTGTTTTCCAATACTGTGCTGTCTACAGGATCAGCATCAATTTTAACAGGCAAACCTTTGCGTGAAACCATTGTATAATTAGGACCAGATAGACGAAATACTTTCAAGTCATCTTGGTCACTTTCATTATCAGGTTTATCCTCTGGTTCAAGTTTGACAATGGACAATTGTTTGGCTCGCTGCCTTCCTTGGTGAAGTCGATGCTTCCTAGACTGTCCCTCCTCCAGGTCTTCAAATTCCTCAAACATCTGCATGAGACAATGCCTCAAGTGTTCAGTAAGTACCTCTAGTAGACCTGGCAGTGTACTCATGCTAAAGTAGCCATATGTGGTGTCATCATAGAGGAGAATGTTGAGGGTATCTAGTGCCCATGTGCTCTCTGCAAGAAGTCCAGATTTTAGTGCCAACATCAATCGCCATGCCTCAAAGGGGGCTGGAATATAAGATATCATATTTGGATAATGTATAATAGCACAGTTAACAAAAAATACGAAATTCAAGGTATGACAACTAAAATTACAAAACATTGTAAGCTATCATTTAAAGTTCTATTACTTTTTACAATAGGTTTTCTAAGGGGTTCTCCATAAAGGACGCCTGAAGAGTTGCAAGTTGCTGTAAAAGGGTCAAATAAAAAGGTAGAGTTCAATTAAGGAAAAGAAAGGGGGGGGGGGTAAATATGTATGAGTATTAATGTTGCATCAAGTTCTCAATAGCTGATTTATTTATGAATTTGTAAAAATAAATCACCCAAAATTAAATGAAGTGGAAATATTTTATCTTTCCTAAAGTATAGTTAAATTATTGTATTGCATATATAATAGTCTCAGACAGATACTAACTTCTTCCACTATAGTGAAACTTATGGCCTAAAAATGAGGGTGTATTTTTTAAATTCAATCTCTAGTGGTTTCCATCTTATGCACCAGTAAGTATAAGTATAACCCCCTCCTCTGCAAGTGAGCGCCTAATAAATGGATGGACCTATATAATATTTATTTAGAATTTAAATTTAGTGACTAACTGATACTTATTATCACACTTTATGGCATTTTGGCGCTGTAAATTGATGTATGTTCCTGTGGACATATGCAATCCAGGAGATTAGGGGGGAAACAAAGCCACATATGGCAAGGGGTGATGCTTATTTTGTGCAAAAGTCCTTTATGAATAACCCCAAAGATAATTTCCTTCAAAACTTAAGGATATTTGAAGTTATTTCTATTAAAAATAAATTAAAGAGCTTAATGCTAAAAGTCACAAATTTTGCATTTTGAGGTGATCAGGTTTTAAGTTATTTTTTTTCTTTGATGAAAGCTTTTAATTTTTTAAAGTTAAAAAGTTGGACCTAGTTACATTGTATTGTTTTCAATTTTATACAGTAGATTGGTCTAAAAAGATGTTAAAAGTTCACTGTTAAGATTAAATTAGACAAACATGTAACTTAGTATTTTTAGCACTAGGGTCTTTTCATTAACATATTTGAATTACAAATGTATAGTCTACACTGACCACTGATCTAATTATAAAAACAGATGTTAAAATTATGTAAGTGTTATAAACATTTTGTATGTACCTATATCTTTGTGAGTGAGCTTCTTCCTTTTAGTTGTTGAGATATTAATACCCTCAACGCAATCACTTGGAAATATTAATTCTTTCTTGGTTATAGGTCCGGAAGTCATTCCAGTGTATGCAGGCTGGTAAAAGAAGAAATGAAAATATTATGTCACTTTTTTAAATCCCTTTTTATAAAGTAAAATTAAAAATATTTCATTTATTCATTCAATGCTGGCCTTTCAAATGGAACATGACTCTGTGAGTCATATTTCTTCTCCAGGTATTTTATAAAAAAAACTAAAATAAAAAGGGGTTTTTAACCATTAAAAAAAAAAACTTACTGGCATTTTCTGGGGTCCACCAAAACGTGGTCCATCGCGACTTTGAGGGGAATTTCTATGTCCCATTTGACGGCCATAAGGTCCCATAGGTGGAGTAGAGGGTGGTGCTGGTGGCATATAGCCTGGACCTGTCTGTGGCATTCGTGACCTTTGGAGTGGTGACCACTGACCATCACGCATTCGATCTGTTTATTTTTTTCAAAAACAAATAGGCACACATAATATTTATAAAAAATTCTTAAATATTTAACAAATGCATAAAAATATTTGTATAAATGCAACATGAGATATTAATTGGATACAGTTGACAATATTTGAAATAGTTGAGAAAAATGTAATCTCCAAGAAATCAAGTTAGCATACAAAATTTAAGTATTATCAAGTGCTCTTTTATAAAAGATATTTCTGAACAGTCTTTATCCATAAGTTTGGTGTCTCTATATCCAAAACTTTATCCTGATAATATCAATGTATTGTAGTACCTTGCTTAAATTACTATCAACAAACCATCCACTAAGACCTGTTCTTTGTTTATGACATTGTCTTTTCTTCTTAAGAACTATCAGTACCTAGGCATTACCCCTTTGGCTTCCTTTAGTACCAATGGCAGTTTTGTAGCAGGCACAAGGTACACAAGTGAGAGCAATTTTTTTAAAAATATAACGCATTCAAGTGACATTTTAGAATAAGCCTTGTTTGTTTAATGGAGATTTAAATTTATCAATGACAGTTTTAGAAAGTTACAATGAATAAAAATAGTTTGAATGTATGTTGGTATTGAAAGGGAAATATCAATGCCAAAAAGGACCATTGGTACTGTACTTTGTCAGAAAAGATTCATTGAAAAAAAAAAAAGATTCTATAAAAATGAGATGAACCAAGATAAGTAAACAGATTCATTGTCAGCTATACAGCTAAATGTCATACCATCTGGTGAAGGCGCTTGCCTCTCCGAGGGGCCTGATGCATAGGGTATGTGATTAACCATATTTTGGTTAGACCAATCAGAGTATTGATTTGGAGCTGTTAAGAGAAGAACCAACACTATGAGCCAAGTGAAGCTTAGAAAGTGTGGTAAAGGCAAAGAGGAAGAAAGTTATGGAAATGTGTTATGAACATCATACATTGTCTAAATGGCAGAACAGCACTTTCAGAATTGTAAAAATAACTAGCATTCATGTTTTAAGATTATTCAAGAATTTTATTTCAGATCCAACAATTATCAGATTATTATTAAAAGCTGGCTTTGACATTGAGTTTTCACTAGCAAAAAGAAAGGACAATGAAAACATATAATGAGGGATAATTATAATCAATTTTTGTTTATAAAGTTACCTCCATCCTCTGGGAAACGTTTGCTTGGTGTCCCATACATGCCCCCTTGGCCTGCTGGTGGTCTAGGACCTGTGTAAGTACCCCCTGGAGTCTGAGGTTGAGGATAGGTTGGATACTGAGGACCTGGGTAACCTGGCTGCCCCTGATGATAAGGGGGACCTTGAGGTGGATACTGAACTGAAGCATCGCCTTGGGGAGGTCTCATGCCAAGGGGTTGAGTTGGACCTGGAAAACGCGCCCCTGGGTACATAGGAGCATTATTTTCACCAGGTTGTGGGGGTGGCTGCTGAGATGGGGCCATGCCAGGTGTCGGTCCTGGGGGCCTCTGCATATTTGGGCTTGACTGGTCAAATCTAAAAGCAGTAAGGTATGATTCTTTATGTAAAGGAAACAACTGCAAATTTGAAAATAGATCAAAATAAATCAGTAACTTACAGATTAAAAGGCAACAGCGAATCTGTTTTAATTAACCATTTAAAATATATCACAGTGGAGAAAAAAATTCATACATGAAATTTCTACATTTACCACACATTTTATCAAAGGCTTAAAGAATAAAAATTTAAATGCTGCAGCAGTTATTGGTTATATAAACTTCTCAATCCTAATCCTTTCTTCCAACTCCCCCCAAATTAATTTTTATTTTATCCTTGAAATTACCTGTCAGGGCGTTCAAATGATTGTGAAAATGGAAACTGACCACCACTTGAAGTGGGGGGCATATTTTGCTGGTTGGAATTTGAAGGATAGCCAACGCTCATAGGCTGTTCAGCCCCTCCATACCCAGTGGAAGATGAGACTGGACGACTAGATGTACTGGTCATTGTCATACTTCCTATACTGCTCTGCTGCATTCCTGGATATGAGGAGGAGATGGGAGTTGATGTGGGCAGAGACTGTGGTGGTGGTGTTACTTGAGGAGGCATTCCACGCTGCAGGTAGATGGATTCATCAGCAAAGGGATCCTGTACACTTATGCTGTCAGATGTGACAGGCATTGGACCTGATACACCACTGTGGGGTGCAAGGGGTGTCCCTCCAGTATTGCTGGTTGGAGGCAGGGGACCACCAGGCTGTTGTTGCATCATTGGACCTCCATAACCAGGTGGACCACCAGACATCATCTGGGGACCACCCATCATATTACCAACACTGGAATTTGAAGCCATCATTCCTTGTTGCCCATGCATCATATTTTGTCCAGGACCTCCCATCATGCCAGAAGGACCCATTGGCGGACCACCCATCATATTACCCATTCCACTATGTGGTCCACCAGGACCACCCATCATTGCGTTGGGACCCATCATCATATTAGGTCCACTCATGTGCGGATTGGGCATGGTACCATCTGGATTTTGCATGTAGGGAGGAGGCATATTAGGTGGATAGGAAGAATCCATTTGATTGTTTGGTACACTAGGTGGGCGGAATGCATCATTTGAGTTTGAGCCTGCTGACAACATAATGTAAGAAAAATCATTTTTAAAGTGAATCACAAACAAATGTTAATTGAACTGCTAGTCAAGAAACTAACACATTTAAAACTTTAAAGAAGGAAAACCAGTTATTTAGATGCCCTTGAATGAGTAAAAATATTTCTTTGAAACAAAATTTGTAAAAATTTAATTATTAAGTGAAATTACAGAATATACACATTACTGTTTCTTTTATGCATTGTAATAAGAAAACAATGCAAAATTTGTAAAACAACAAACCTGGTGAGGGTGCTCGTTTGTTTTTCTGCTCTCTTTTATGGGCCAACTGAGCCTCCATTTGTGCCAAAATAGGTGCTGGGTTAATGCCACCTCTATCGTACTTGCATTCAAAATTGAACAAGTATCTTATGTAGTTCTTTTTTAACGTAAATGCAGCACTGGCAGATGTTCCAATATTTACTACTGTGCAGATATCTCTCCACTTTTTGCTCCTTGTAACCTGTGGCATATAAGGTAGATGACATTTTTTCAAAAAGTTTCAATTTTTCTCTAAAATGTATTCTGTTAATACTCCACACATTTTAACTTTATAATGTACTTTTAATAAAAACATAAATTTTTTTTAAAAAATTGTAAAAAAATATATTTTAATATATCTCTTCATATTTGATGTGAAGGACTAGGATTAAAGGCAGGAAAATAACTTCAAACCTCTTCAAAGCCACCCTTTTCTCTAACACAAAGATACAGCTTGTAGAGATCCAGTGGGGTCTTGCTGATAACTGGCAGGGTTGTTACTGGTTGTCCAGTTTCTTCTAAAAAGCTTAGCACCCTTTCCAGAAAGGGTCGACGGTCAGGCTCAGGTCCCATTTCATATAGTTTTGATAGGTCAGAGGAAGATTTCTGTCATGATTAGAAAAGATTAAGTTATTAATACAACAACAAAAAAACCATGTCGAGACATTTCTTTTAAAGCAAATAATTGATTTAAGAACATTTTAAAAAGTATCTGCAATGAAATTTTTCTTCAGAGCATATTTTGCTAAAGTGATTAAAGTAATAATGTCTTATTCTTGCTCTTAATCAATTTGTTGGTAATGAATTAATTTAGGTACAAATGCTTAACCAGAGATTTGAATATACCTTGTACAACAAAATTTAAAATAGCTCCAAAATATTCTTTCAAAACAACTATCAAAACTGGTGAGCAATGAATGGTTACATTAATTTAAGACTAATTTCTGTAAAAGATTATTTCATGCACTTCATACATTAACAACATTCTTCAATCTACATTTCTTCAAAACTCTGACAATAGTTACAAAAATGCCTAAAACACCAATCAAGGGGAGTAGAAAATGAATTATCTTCATTTGTGTTTTCTAAGTATACATAACAAATTAATGCTCAAGAGAAAATAGACTTGTAGAAGATGAATACATTATGCTAGGGAACACTAAAGCAGGGTCAGCAGACTGGCTTCTAAGTATTTCTGCATCAATTGTACCCTAACTCTACATTAAAAACCAGTATTACGGTAATAAACAAGAAAGCCTGAAAAAAGCATGTCAAATTAGAACTGTCATAGCACAACATAGGAAAACTTTAAATCAATGGTCATGCTCCTGATCTTTAAATCATATTTTGTTCATTAGAATTAGGTACTTCTGGAAAAGTGATGCATGTTTGTTTTTTCCTTATGTGTTTTCTATACCCAATTAACATATTTTTTATTGGTTATTAATTACAGTGTAATAATTCTTTAGTTGAGACCTTTTTAAAAAATTGTGTGTGTTTTGTTTTTTTTTATTCAGAATTTTTCTCTATAAATTTGAGAGTAAACTTAACTGATTTATTCATATAAAAATGTAATATTAATTAAATTTTATATAAATTTTTTTCTCTCAATAAAAGCGAACAAAGAAACAAAAATTAAATTATAATAATAAAAAGTTCAGGCACTTAATTAACAAGGCGCAAATAATAATTTGAATAAATTGTCATGCAGTGATAGAACATTCATCAATTCTTTACAATTCTTTAAAATAAAGAAATAAATGGGGCAAAGCAGAAAATGAAATAAAAAATATATAACTGAACATAAATTAATTGAAAATATCAAAAATGAAAAGTTTGTAAACCATTGTCAGAACTATCTTTAAGATAAGGGGATACAAATAAAACAGCAAGATAGGTAGAGAGATAAGTTACAAATTCATTTTCTAAATTGTGTAGAAGTTTTGTGATCTATTTGCTCTTTAACTTTGATAAAAAAGTGAAGCACCTTCATTTAATTTAATGCTTAATCTTTTTGTATAAATTATACAAGTTGGGATTAAATATAAATTTTACAACCACATATTCAATGAAAAGTTATAGATGGGAATAGCAAAAGTGTGAATAAAAGATTAGTTGCGGACTTATGCACGCAATCCACAGGATAGATTATTATTTTGTGAGCTGCACCAGCCATCGGCATATGAGAATTGAAGGTATTTACTCTTGTGATAGCCTAAAAGTTCTTGCAAAGAATGATACAACAAAACTGAAACTGGCTATTTGATATGAACTGTTAGAATAATATGCCTTTTCACCACATTTAAGTAAATACAAACTGTGCATAAAAACTTAACAACAAATTATAAGGAGATAGCAAGACATTTTCATTAATTAACACCTTCTCCATGAAACAAGATTCAAACACAAATGATAGAGGCACCAAATGATCTTAAGTCCTTAGAGTGATTCCGCATCAATCTGTGATAGAGCTGCTTTAGAATGTATCATTTCTCCACATATCTTTTTAAATATTTTAATTATGTTGATTGCAACTTATTTATTTGAACATAATTTGGTGTCTCTAGGAAGAAGCATAATTAGCAGAATGGCAGAGGCATGGTAGTAACATAAAATGACACAACACTGCTATGTTTCAGCTGCTGATTCTGCAGGGAATTGGGAAAGATAAATATGGCAGTGGAGGGTCAATTTTTATATTTAAACAAATTGTAAATGTCGCTATCACCAACGACAAAGGGAAGAACAAAATTAACAAATACAAAAAAATAATAAAGTGGTAACACGAGCGTTCCCAAAATTCAAACTATGTATTTTCATGTTTTGAGCAAATTAATTTCCGTGCGGCCACTTACAAGGGCCCCAGGACTGTTGGGTTCCTCTGTGTAGTGTGGCCCAGCAGAGCCGGCACGAGGCTGGCCCTCCAACTCCTACAAAGTCGGCCAAAAACAAGAAAAAATAGAGGAGGAAAGAGAGTTAGGTTTGTGAAAAGGTGATGGGTGTGACAACATTAGGAACTTATAGTGATTTGATTTAGATTAGAATTCCACTGATCATGTTTTTTTTTAAGCTTACATAAACAAATGTTAACTATGCAATAATTGGTAAATGGATCTGGACTGACATTTCGGAAGTAAAATTTGATTTTGCCAAAAGCATATAACCAATTTTAATGAATGGTGGTTATATAAATAATCCTGTGAACATCTATGGATGTGCATGTTTCCACTCTGCAACAAGTAAAGCAGCTGAAAGCATTGGTTTATGACATACAGAAACATTTGTATCTTAATTGGTGAAAGTGAGAAGAAGTAAGCTTTTAATAACTTAACACTTGATTAAGGCATATATGGCTGCATATTATGTTCAGATCTGTTCATTGAGTAAAACCTTTCTTATCCTAGCTCTACCACATCCAGATGTAAATGTACATGACAAAATTCATTCACATAATAAAATGTATAGTGTGATATCTCAACAAAAAAAAGAATGAATTAAAGTGATGATGCAACATGACAACATGGGCAATGATTTGATAGTGACAAGAAAAACATCCTATCATGATGGCTCTAACTGCATTGATCAGGGCATGCTTAAGAGAGTAATAAAAATTATAATTGTTTTTTTTTTAATGAAATAAAAATTATTTCCTTGAAAGAGCAAACAATTATTTTTTTTAAAGGCTTACTTCACAAACGACCTTTAAAACAATTTGATTTGATTCTCTTTTATTATTCAAGACATGGTTTGGCAATAACAAATCATATAGAGGTGAAATAGTTGACTAGCTTAAGGTTCAGTTGTCCTTAAAACAGTTTAATTGTTTTTTAATCAATGTATCTTTCTTTTAAATCCAATTCTGCACAAAATCTTAAGAGACAACTGAAGAACATATTCAATATTAAGAAAATGTTTACTGCTTGTACACTTAAATAATTTTTAATATAAAATAAGTTGCTGACACAATTTAATTAGTGTACCAATTTCACCTATTTATTTATGTGTACAAAGCACCAGACAGCTCCGTGGGAGCACTACAGGGCTTGGGGCTGTAGGGAGGAAAGGATTAATTTTAAAAATTAGGGAACAATGGGTTTACCTTTACTTTCTTCTTTTTCTCTGGAGGCTCTTCAGAAGGAGTGTTAGTGCCAGCATTTATGTTGTTGTTATTACTCATTGGTGGCATACAGTTCATCTGTGGATGAGGAGGCATCTGGCCCATGGGTGGCATGTTACCACTGTTGTTCATCCCTGGATGTCCAGGCATCATAGGACCATTATGACTCATTATTGGTCCATTTGGTCCCATCATTGGCCCATTCTGATTCATATTCATGTTTGGCCCTCCCAAGTTTGACGGCATCATGTGATGAGGTCCCATGTTTGGTGGCATTTGATTAGGGCCCCCCATGTGACCTGGATTCATCATATTGTTGGGTGCCATACCATTTGGCATCATTCCATGTGGGACAGGACCCATACCATGCCCCATCAAGTGTGGAGGTCCTCCATGATGACCCATAAGATGGGCATGAGGATGGTGATGAGGAATAGATGTGGAAATACTTGTTACAGGTGATACTATACTTTGGGTGACTGATGTTAATATGGGGCCTGAAATTAAGAAAATAAAGTTGAGCAACGCAGCTTTTAACTACACCAAAATAAAGGTATTTAAAACCTTATTGTTAAAAGAAAACGATCTGTAGCAAAGCTTACAGAAAGCATGAACAATTATTTGTTAATATTGCAAAACACACCAAAATAATTTTATTAATAATTTTAAGATAATGTAATTAATATTGAAACAAATGTTACTCAGTGTAAAAAGCTAGTAAAGAAAATGTAGAAATTTTGGTTAATTCAAAGTGTTCAAATTAATTTTATTTGTAAGAAAAAAATTAATCCTACCTGTATTGGCTGTAGTGACAACATTGCTGCTGGATGAAGGCATTGATGACATGGCAGATGACATCGAGGGTGGAGGTAATGGAATTCCACTCTCACTGTAAGGCATCTTGGACTCTGGACCCATATGATGAGGTTGGTGTTGCATGTGTTGGTGATGTGAATGATGACTAGCGGGGTGCCCTGGGGGGCTAATATTTTCTATTGTCCTACATGAGTCCCCATTATGGGGAGTACCAGAAGGTGGAGGTGAAGCCCCAGATAATGTGGGAGTGCTTACAGAGTCAGATGTTTTATCACCCTGATCAGAGGAATGGAAACCACTATCAACAGAGGTTGAATCACTAGGCATACCCCCTGAGCTTTCAGAGCCTGTGGTTGACTCATTATTTGGGAGATCAGGATGATGGGCTGTCGTGGAGTTTGGCCGTGATGATGATTCGTGAGTGTCTGTGTTGGACAATGGTGATGTCTGGTTATGGTCACCACCATGAGCAATACTGGAGGATGTGTTGTTGGTCATCGCTGCTGGGCTGTGAGCTGACTTAGGCACTGGGGAAGAAGTTGTTGTGGATGAACCTCCCATAGCAGATGAGGGCATTCCTCCCGAGCTACTCCGTGCCAAGTGTTCCACAGCATTGGACATACTGTTTAAACTGGGATTGCCAAAGTTTGGCGAGTTGGTCATATTGTTCATTTGAGCCAAAGGGCCTCCAGATTGTCCAAACATTCCTCTAGAGGGACTCATTGAACCTCGATTGTGAGACATTCGGGGCCCTACTGTATTTGCAGCAGCCATCATAGCTGCTTGGGCAGCTTGAGCTGCTTTGTTCGATGAGTTACTGTGCTGTGGCATCATGCTTCCTGGTTGACCACTTAGGCTGGAAGTCATTGGGCCAGAAGTTGATCCAGGTGGCATTGGGACTGGTCCAGTTTGAGGTGGTATCCCATGCTGACCAGGCATGGGACCCATATAATTAGGATACTGGTTGTTCATCATAGCACCCATATTATTATTACTTTGAGAATATGGACTGTACCCTTGCTGGCCCATATTTCTGTTCATACCAGGCATGTTACCATACATAGGTCCTCCTGGCATCTGACCAGGTCCATTAGGATACATATTTTGTTGAGGTCCTGGATAGTTTTGCATGGGTCCTGACATGGGTGGCCCACCCATACCTCCCATTCCAGGTTGTTGACGACTGTAGTTGCCTTAAAAATACAAACTTCAATTAGGTTAAATTTTTAAGAGTATAACACATTGGGCTTTTATATTTCATTAAAATTCTTACTTTTTAAATTATTTAATTCTCAAAAAAGTTTTGAAAATGGAAATTATTTTATACCTTGCGGATATTGTGAGTTATAAGATTGAAAATGGCCTGGCATTTGACCACTTCCAACTTTTCCAGCACTAGGCATGTAGCCCATACTGTTGGGCGGTGGCATCATTTGTTGGTTATAGCCTGTTAAAAATAAACATAAAGGATTACTATAGTGTCCAAAATAAAAACTTATGATTAAACAGCATTAATAAAAAAAATTTAATTATCAACATTAGTCATCCTGTTATAGGCTTATTGATATTGTAATCACATTAATCTTCCTTAGAGCTTTTTTCAGTTTTATTATTAAAATGTTTTACAATACATTAACTTAAAAATTAATATCACCTTTCATTAAAATATTAAGATTAATAACACCATTCATATTATGGAAAATTTAAAGATATTGTGATGTTATATTCATAATACTATTCCATCACATCTGCTATGTGTTTGACCACAAAAGTAAAATTCAATGAAGGTGTCAACTTATTCTGGTGTAGAATTTAATCAAATTAAAAATATAGAAATGTGCTACCTGTGTCCATACCTTGTGTAGCCATTGGGGATTGAGTCATTCTATTTTGTCCATCTACCTGCCCCGAAGGAGGGCGTATAGGCATAGGGCTGCCAGCTTGGGCACCTTTAACATAATTTTTTTTTAAATTTTAAAGTTTTTCTTCATCTCAGATTTAACCAAGTTTAAATAAAGTCAGACAGTAATCAAATGTATAAACCTTTTAAGAGTAGGAGTTAAGATGCTATTTATGAATTGTCTTCTCTTCTGCTACAAATGTTTGTTACCTAAACCCAGGGAGTTACAGCAGCATGTATAAAAAGATCAATTTAATCAAAATGTTTTGTGTAACATCAAATATGAATTTATTCTGTGTTTTTAAAAAGACTGACTAAACCAAATCCAATATTAGAATAGATAGAAAACCAATGTTAAATAAACCCGTAAAGAAAATAGTGCCTTGTAGCGGTTATCATCTCTCTATTCTTAGCCGAGGAATGACCTCGCATCCCCAACAACACGCCCCCACACCCCCCCCTTTTCCAAAAAAAAAATTAAACCAATAATGGGGAGGGGGAGTAGGGGGAGAACTCCCGTTGAAGCTGTAAAAACCAGCCTATCGTCGCACAAGAAATAATTAATGACGGCCTCGGGGTATTCCATGTAATGGTGATTTCTTCGGGAGAGGGGAGGGTCGTTTTTTCTTTTTTTAATATAAGGCAAATTTTCAGATTCTTGCCAAACGTGAAAGTTATATAAAGTATTATTTAGAAAGGGAAGAAAACCCATTGAGATGTATTTTAAAATACAAATATAATTACTTAAATTGATATATGAGCATTTTTATTTTTAGTAAATAGGCGGGTGGGGGTGTATGTGTAAGCAAAATACAGAGGATTTTTTCTTTTGCTCAGCACTAAGTTATGTTTAAGAAAAGCTTCCGACCATTGGTTTGTTATGTTTGAATTGAATAAACTTTAGGGAGTCGCTAAACCAACAACTAGTATTTCTGACTAGATAAAGATAAGTATCGAATTTCAGTTCATGAAAATGGAATTAAAAATTAAGTCTTGAAATGTAAGTCTACTTAAGGATACACCTGTAGACTGATAAATATTCACTAACCCCTTTAAAATATAATCTAATATAGACTCGGCATTTCATTTAAAAAATATAACCCAAAGTTTCAGTAGCTTTTTATATTCTTGTTAACTTGGTATGGGTAAAAATAGGAGAAAACTGCTTTTTCTTGTTTTTGAGATTTTAAATGCAAAACGAGACTGCTACATTTTTCAAAACTGAATTTAGCTGACATACCTTTTTAAACCGGGGACTATATTGGCTGGAGACTATATTGGCGTGTGTACTTATAACTAGGGATGTGACGAAGTTCGAATTCGAATCCGACGACATTCGAACTTCGACGTTTTTTGAGCAAATTTTTTTTTTAATCCGTCGGATTCGAATTTGAAAAATTACCGTTTTCAGATGAAACACGGCCGTAGAAATCGTAACTAAAATTAAAAAACCTAGAGACTTTCGAAAACCCGAAACAAATAAAACAGATAAAACTAAACTCCTAGACTTAGACCCTTACTCAGCTGTCCATAGATTAGACGTCGTATTTAATCATGAACGTATTTTAGATACACCTCTCTCACGAAATTGTTTTCATCCGAGTTTTCTAAACCTCGGAATAGATATGAATGGATATATAATAGCGTTTTAGTTTGTGTTTACATGAAAATATATTTATATAGTAATGGTTAATAGCATGTACAGTACATACATACACCAGTACAACTTATTCTAACATTAAAAATTCCATTCCGCCATTCCAATCCACATACTCATTCCGAGGTTTAGGGTGTCTCGTTTTCATCCTGTATTCTCCAATTTTAAGAACGTAGTTTTTAATTTCGATAAATGTTGTTTGTCAAATTGTTTTAATTTTCTACTTGATTTTAAGCGTTTTTTTTTTAAATTTAGGTTCAAATTACTTTGGTGGAATTAAATTCATTCATTTTGTTTATCTTTTTAAACTGCAATATGCATTGTTTTTGAATTACTTATTTTTGTGAATAAAAATCCTTCTTGTTATGGGGGGCACGGGACTGACACCTTGGTATACTCCCTTTGTTGACCAAATCTGCATCCACATTCGAATCCGACGGATTTATATTTGCCAAATTCGAATCCGACGGATGCGGATTTTCATCAGCTCCGTCACATCCCTACTTATAACCAAGGAATATTAGAATCTTTGTATTTACTTAACTTTATCTTTTGCATTTTTTTATGTGAAGAAAACTAACACATCATAATGATGCATTTGTTACTTAAATTTAATTCACTAACTACTACAATCAATTTTATGAGTGAACTTAAACAAGTACACGGTAAATTATTTCAGTCTCTCTAGTTAATAGATTAAATCCAATTTAGTGAAATATTTACACATAATTTATTTTATATGTGGAGTAGAAGATACAAAAACATTGTCCTCCAAATAATAAATAAGAGCCCACTCATTTCAGTATATTGCAGAATCAGTATTTGCTGGTCAGTGGTCAGACTAAACGACTCAGTCAAGTATAAGACTTAAAAAACACCCCGTATCACTGCTATTCGTTACACATAACGTTAACGATTTATCCCTGGCAAGCACTACAATTTACCGGCAATCTTTGTTTACGTCTAGTGACAACAATATCAACAAAGTTCAACTGACGAGGTCATCCGCCGACGCATTCTTAGGTGATTAGGCCGCGTTCAAGTAATGGAAAACTTGATGTGCCAACAAAAGTGGTGCTCCCCCTCCCCTCGACACTGAACAGTTATTTAACAGACTGTTTGTCATCGTTTGTGAAGGTGGTATGCATTCCTTTTTTTTTCCCCGTCTCACTCCCTCACTCACCTCCCCCACCCACCAGGGAAATCCCCTAACTTTTAGGTCCGATCTATAGAGTGCGCGAGTCGACTTTATCACCTTGGGCCACCACCCCCACCCCTCAAATCACCGCGAGCACTTTTTCCCCCTCCCCTTCTCTCTCCATTTTCCTGTCAAAAGCAGCGTATTAATTCCCGGCCCTCGGAATCTACCATGTGCAAGGGCTGAATGGGTTTATTGATAGTTGTAACAATAACAACAAAGGGTTTTCACGGGATCAGCTGTTAGCGACACATCAAGTGGCTGGACAGTTGTAGCGCGAGGAACACTTCCAGTTCCACAGTCTGTATATAGTATAGTATATAATGTGTGCCGTCGGTGCGCTACAATTTCTCAATGAAACCGGTCATTACAACGGTCATTACAACGTCCTCTAACTACCAAAGAATAATTGCTAAGTCTTAAGTGAACCATCAGAATCTTCTTTCGTTTGTAAGGTTTGGAACATATTTACCACACACAAAAAATATTTTTTAAAAATCTATGCTTGTTAGGTTTGCATTGTCAAAATCGACAGATTATTCATTTTTAAAAATAATGAATAATGAGTACTAGTTCAGCTATGATATGAAAAGGTTTATTTTATTAAAACAATAATATTTCTTTCTTTTCTTTTTTTTTCCGGGGGGGGGGGGGACACTAAACTGCAGAATGATCCTTCAGTGAATGTTTCTCTCCACTAAACTAGTTGCATTACATGTATGTATATTATGGTCTGATTCTTAAACATAATATAGTAATTTTTAATTTAAATTGACAGTCCAGTCTAAGGGTATATTATACTCTAAACTTTCACATAACAAAGAAATATTACCAAACATATTATTTAAAACCCTTTAAGTATGTGTGATTTTCACAGACAATAGAAATTATTATTATTGTAGGATTAACACAATTTTTTCCATTTTATTTTTTTTAAATAAATTTTTTAATAAAAATTGTATTTTTAAAAATAAAAATATATTTAATTAAATGTGTTTAAATTGCGGTTTTGAAAAAATATTAATGATTCATCTTCTGACCTGGAATGGAAGCAGGGGTGTTTGATCTAGATCCAGATGAGCCAACTGGAGAGGGCACTGGTCGGGGGACACCAGTTGAGCCTCTTGAGTTTTCTCCACTGATATCTTCAGAATTGCCAAGCTCCTAGGGAATTAAATAAGAATTAAAAATCATTTGCCTGCTAAAATCAGGTTGCTGTAGAAAAAAAAATAATACATACAATTTTTTTAAAAAGTATGAACACATACTTAATGCTTCATCTCAACTCTGTAAAATTTTTTAAAAATTTGTTTTAAATAGGAAATAATGACTGGGCACCCTTTAAAGAAATCAACCGAAACTATGCATATCTTCTATTTAGGCTATTTATAAAACAACGATAGATATACAAACTTAAATATGGTAGGCCATATGCATTTATATTTTGCAAAATTAGGAAGCTCTAATTAAAATAAAAAATGTAAACTTAGGGATATCTAACAAATTAAATGTTATTTTTAGTAAATTAGCTTTTATGGCATTAAGTATCTTCAATGCCTAAATTAAAAAGTTAAACAGGTTGCATTCATACATTTATTATTTTAACTGCTTGGTCCTGGTGAAATTTTTAAACATCTGGTCCTGGTATAACATATGATTTTGGAAAGGATCCAGCGTGTGAACGTGAAAATGTAGCCTTATCGTGATTAAATTTAACAGCTTAACTATATTATTAAAATTATTTAGTTTAGGTTTTAACTTAATCCTACTTATGACTGAATTAGTAATTAGAACTTAATTCCCACATATTAATCCCTTTATCTTTCATATCATTATCATAAGTCTATTGTTTCGTCAACAATTTATTTAATTCATGAGATTCGTGGCCATATGAGTATATGAGTATGAGCCATATTCAAAACTTAAACCATTATGTAGCAAGTCATGCGCAAAACACCAATATACAGGAAATAAACGTGACTAGGTATCCCCTTCCCCTGCTTAAAACATTTAGACAGGGTTACTCCCCCGGCTCCTATTATTCATCCCTTCGCTTGGCCTATTTCCTCCTCTCATCTTATTCGTTTTGCTGCACTCGCTCAATCACTTCCAGGACAACAACAGTAAGGATCAGGAATAGATAAGAATACGTGTGCTGTATACAAGTCAAGATTAATTTCACATCGATCATCACTACTCCACTGACAATGAAATCAGTTTGTATTGATTTTTACAAATGATTTTTTTTCAATTAAAAACGTAACTTAATATGACATAACCTTTTTATAGTTTCTAGTGAGACTATAAAAAAGCTTTGCGCTAATGTAGAGAAAAAAATATCCAACTCACCGAGTTATTTTCAAACTTTCCAACAAGTCTATAAGCCAATGACTAAGAATTATCCTGCCCCTGAATATTTCCTGCAGTAAAAACACGATCCAAGTCCTCTCATACAAGGCGTACCATAAAACTATACACTACATATTATTCACTAGACACAGTTCAGAAGCCTAGCAAAGGCGGTCGTTCAAGTCTCAAGCCCAAGCCCCAACATTGGAAAAGTATTGGACTGAAACCAAGCTCTATTATCACCTGGGTCGAGCCACTATGTTGTTGTATGCGCAGGCAGGCAGGCCAGCCAGGCAGACACTCTTCTCTATACACACCAGCTAGGCTAACCACACGGATCCAGAATCGATTCTTTAAAACTGACACGATACTGAACTCTTAATTGAGTATCGCAAACTATATATTAGAATCGCTAGAGGCGATTCCTTGATAAAAAGAGCTAAGCGAATATTTATGAAGAACAAACTTCCAATACTCACTTCAAAGAGTTTGTAATGTAATATTTAATGCATAACAACTCAACAAATAAGGACAAATTTACCATTAAGGACCCAAGCATAATAGAAACTGAATAATACTTGCACATGCTCTTAGTTGTATGCCCGCAATACAAGTCAGCACAGCTTGAGTATAAAATTAATGTTAGCTTGAATTTATAATATGAAAGTTTGATGATTAAAGTAAGGGGCCCATGTGAATAGCAGGGAAAATTCAAGTTAAATTTCACACCTTTGTCTGAACATGTAAATGGGGTTGATTAAGCCAAATTCTAGCAAACTCGCATTGTAAAATATATTGAACATAATATTTTGGAAGATCCTTTAATATATTTTTAATGTTATTTTAACGTGGTATAAATATGCGTTACAGGACGTCACAAAACAATTTTTTTTTAAATTTTTGTAAATTATTTCGCTAACACGAGACACTAAGGGAATAGTCTATGTGATTATTGTATTTTAAGTACAGATTTCATGAATCAGAAAAATAAACTATGTGCTATTCATAATCTAAAAATTATACATACTTATTTTGGTCAATATCGCAAGTATTATGATGCACTTTAGCATACTTTTGTCGCAAAATTAAAGATTCTGTTAACTGGAACTGAAGGTGACCTTTTCCCCCCAATATATTTTCTTTACAAATGACTCAAATGCTCTTTCAAACTAGAATCAATTATCACAGATGAATTTTCTTTCTGTCTTGGCTTAAATAAATTAAATGGCATGGCATGACAGATGAGTGCTACTCTGTGGATTCTACTTTCACTTTAGTGAGAAAGCCTAATTTTTTTTATTTGCTCGGGGGAATCCCGTTTCGATGTATTAAACACCCCCACCCAACTCTTTTTTCCCCTTGCCTGTAGACAGTACGATGCACGTGGCACAAACTGGCGAATTTCTTGTGTTGTTGTTTGCCAGGGTTGAGTATCACAGTAGTCCTTTCAGTTATCGGGATTGTGTCAGTGATATACAGTTAAGATAGATATACATGTATTGCATTTTTAACTCATACTAATATTAAAAGTAATTATGAAGTATACCGATACTTCCATTTATTGCAGATACATGTATTCGATTTAGCTGCACTGTGCAACGTAATAATATAAACGTGCCCACCCCCACTCTTCAATTCACGTTTAACGCACCTAAATTAAATGTTGTGATATTAATTATAACTTTTTTTCAGCAAACCGTATTATATCCCCACTTCAAGAGTTATTCCCCTCTGACTCAAGGTTTAGGGTGAATGCTAATTGAATTTCATAACCACTACATCTACCCATCTACTTCTATGTCCTGTGTTCCATTGGTCTGACGGGCACAGTGGATTATTTATATGGGGCTGAGATGATATTTTTAAAAATTAATAGTGGTACAGCCAGTCAGTGCAAGATAAAATTTAATTCTAAACCTCCGTTCAAATCATTTTGATTCTATACTTTACTCCAAGCATACCTAAAGTTGCCTCCCTCCCCCATTTAAAAAAAATAAAGACATAGACATTTGTCATAGGATTGCGCCCCTTCCCAGCGTGTTATTTAGACCCTTTTTTATTCTTCCCTTCGTGCTGCTCCAGCGCACAGAAAAATAACGAAAGCCAGCCAGCAGCTATCGAGCAAGCGCAAAACCCCCACGTGAATCAAGGGGACGGGTAGGCCATGCAACGAAAATTTAAGTGTTGGACTTGGTTTACGTTCCACCTAGCAATACTGGGGTTATTATGGAGAGCGAGGAAAAGAATAATACAAAACGCGCCTACGTGCAACATCCTGTTGGAAGACCAAACCCTGTGTTTAAAGAGAATTGCGAATAACCAGAAAACAGAGACAAAAGCAGTGTGTAGGTTTCAATTCTATTAAGCGTCACTTACTCCGGATAAACGCATTGCACATAAGCGGAATCCGCCTTATTAGAAGCACAGCTTGTGCTGACTGCCTGAGTAAGGGCCGGGCAGGAAAGCTAGCTCGTTGTGGGCCGAGGGTAATCTATAGCTGAGGGCTAGAAAATCAATACACGCCAGCATGGAGGAGAGCCAACACAAGGCTTATCACAAAATGAAGCTTTACTGTAGAGGTTGGGGTTCTTTCGGGGTAAAGCAAATGAAAATTATAATGTTAACGGGGCTGTTTTTCGTAATTGTTGAAGACAGAATAATACAACCATGGGCTTGCTAGCTGATATATTTTACCACCATATACCATTATGTCTAGATCTTTTATCTAGGATAAAATATAGTTCATAAACTTTAATCATTCTGATCTGCCTGTCTGAATGTTCCCCCCCCTTACCCCACACACAAGATTATATATATTATATACATATNATATATATATATATATATATATATATATATATATATATATATATATATAACCGATTGCTAAATGCCTACATAATACAACATAAATGTACTTTTTGGAAGTGAGTTCATATTCTTTTAATCTTTAACGCTGAATTAATTAAAGTTGTTACTTATTTTCTTTGAATGATTTGTATAATTTAGTTTAGTAATCATTGAATCATTTGAGAAATTCAACTCGTATTTTTAATACATATGTTTTTTAAGATGTATAAATTATCACAATTTTATTATATATTGTAATAGCGTTAATGTGAACTGTTCATTGTACCCCGTAAGGACGATAATGGGGAGAAAATATTAAGAAGATTAAGGAGAAGACATTAACATAACATTTTAGCGCATTATGAACCAACGGGAAAGCACTCTTCTTAAATGTACCCAAAAAATAATTTCGCTTTAGCGTTGGCTATGTATCCCCGAAGGAGCCTCACAATTTCCTCCGAGGCAGATGTGGGGTTTTTCCTCTCGCGCCAGTCAAGCTTATACGAACGTCGGCTCTGCATGGGTCTCGTTGTTATTTTTAGACAGGCCTATCAGTCTTTTCCCCCCATAGCCTGAACAAAGAGTAATGGCAAACGGGGCTCCGAGTTTTATGTGAGGAGATTTCGAACTAGGGAGATAGAGGGAAGTGAATACAAGAGGGAAACTGGCTCAGTTGAGAGGGAAAGGGAATTCCTTGAGCGACGAGGCTGTTTGCGACGAAAAGTTATTTACAACGGCCTTAAGTCTGAAGGGAATCAACGGTAATTACTGAAAGGAAGAGGAGGGTTTTCCCCCCACCCCTCCCCATTTTGCTCTGATAATTTCATTACATACAGCTGGAGAGTATGAAATTACAACATCACATTTTCTCCGTTAGCATTTATTGTATTTAAAACAATTAAAACTATCCATTGCACTTAAAATTTGTGAATAATAAGAAAATATATTTTAATTCTAGCGTTAAGTCAGTTACGTAATAATTTCATACACAAATTCAAATATGCATACACTATTTATGTGTAGAGATTCAGATTGGAAAAATTGAATGTTTTGAATTATTTTTTAATAACGTTACAAGAAAGAAGTTAATTGTAACGATTAGGATTTGTCTGAAAAGTATTAAATTATTTCTTATTTGGTTACATTGATTTAATTCGATAATGTTAGGGCCGACCCACCCACCCGGCCCCAAATACACACAATTTTGGCTAGCCTTAACAATTAGTAAAAGACATCAATTCTATATTTTTAAAATATACTGGTAACTTGTACCACCCTTGTTAGCCTTTAAATCTAAACGTGTTCTCAATACGCCTTGTAAAATTGGGCAGCTTTCATTTAAAAAGCTGAATAAAACGGGGCGTACTAATAATGCAGTGAGTGTAAGCCAGTAAGAAATGGTTACGATTTAGCCATAGGCAGTGATGCCATGCCATTTACTTACTGACAGTACTTAACAAATTTATGAACAATATTATTATTATGTCATGCGCAGAAAATCCACTAACCAACAATTCGGAACGCCAATGCATTTGTTTCTTTAAAAGCATTAGGAGCAGCGCACCAGGCCTAAAAAAAAAGCTCTATTCATGTTTGAACAGTTTTATATGCAGAAGTTTACGAGCTAATATAACACAGCTAGCAATGACTCAAAGGCGGATCAACCATCGTTAACATAGTTCACTGTTACATCACGCTAAATTCAACCAAGGTGAATGTAATTTTGAAAAGGATGTACAAAAGACACACGCAGGTCATTGAGAAAAATTACTCTTTTTTATATATTATCTAGCCTGTCCTAAAACAGGTCATGGTTCATTGCTCCCACTCTGCTACAGGTGGGTTTAACGCGACAGACATCCTAATGGCGAAAATGGCGTGAGCGTCGTTGAATACAGAAGAAAAGAGAATCAGGTACTCCGTATAAAGCTTCTAAAACAGTGTATTGTGTGGGTCTCTGCACCACCCCACCACTCCAATAAGATAACACGCAAGATATAGTGTGCAAATATTGCCCCAAGAGCCTGAAGTGCGACACTTTTCAAAGACACCACTGGCTTAACAAAAAAGAATAGGTTACAGCCTTATATTACAGCCTAGTCTGGCTGATTTGTGACTGCGTAACACAACAAAGTGGCAACCCACCCATACACTAAAAAGCAAAACAGCAAAATTTTGGTATTAATTTTTTTATCCTGAAACTGTACATTTGACATTTGTTTTTAAAATATGATTTTCTTTTTTGCATTCTTAAATTATGTCTGCTATACAAAACAAAAGAGTAGGTATTGGATCCTTTTGATTAATGCCTTTGGAGCTACTTGTTGAGACATATGAATTATAACATGTACGCCACCATGAAGTCCTAACATTTTATTAGTTCTTTACCTTAGGATCCAGTGATTAAAAATGACATTTCCTTAGCTCAAAAATATATATTATATAAAACATGCTTTAGATATTTTGTAAATCTTATTTCATTCTTTTTAAGTATATATTATATTGTTCTTTTAAAAATGCTTCATGTTTTTAAACACCTTTACGGAAGAGCAATGGATATTAAGTTGTTGTTTTTTTTAATGACTTTGACCATTTATTTTTTAAAATAAAAAAAAATGTTTCAGGTAAGGGGGGAAGGTGGTAAAGTCAAGTTTCATGTGCCTTATTTATTATTTATAGGCTAAGCATTTAATTTAATAAATATCTTATCAAAGGATAAACCCCCTTTTTTAATGCTGGAGAGAAGATAGCTAACACAGATGTTAGGGAAATTTCAAATGATTGTTGCCAGCTTCCTGTGTGATTACAAAGGCTAAAAAGCAAAGCCATCAAAGCACAGTTGTGAAGAGTTCAGGTTCCTCATCAGTTAACACTCAACAATTTTTTTAAACAATTGTAGTGTAATCTGACATGCTTCAAAATCACAACGGGCCTGGGCCCATTTCAAGTTTAATCACAAACTTCAATCACATTTTCATTTTAACAATTCAATTCAATAGCAATGAGGTTAAGAATTTTTGATTGGTCACACTTTAACTTTAAAAATATATATCATTTGATTGGGAGTGTTAATGCTTGAATACATTCTTTACAACAAAAAGTAACTTCCCCATTTATGTTCATGTTTCATATTATTAGTATTTATGTAAAAGAATGGATTCAGTATCAATTTTGGTAATACAGGAAACATTTAAACCTTTTTGAGTCTCTTTGATGAAATCAGCTCTAATGTGCTGCCTTATTTAATCACTACCAATGGCTAAGAAATAGGATATGTACTAAATTTTATACACAGAACTAAAATATTTTAACCTGAATTGCAATAACTCTCAAAGTGATATGCTAACATAGAAATTGTTGTTAAAATATTATTTTTACATTAAAAAAAAGTATAACAGGGTAGTGAATATTCTTTGCTATACAGTTGGATTAGATGACAAGTGATAGAAGAGAAAATAAGTTATAGGCATAATGTTATTTTAACAATTATTACAATGAGTTTGTTTTGGAAAGCCCGACAAAAAATCAAACCAGAATAAAGCAGTTAGTGAAATGTGTGATTTGATAATTTTATACAAAGTGTTTTCCACATTCATTTTCAGACACATTTTTTAATGATCTTTCTTCTCAATCTGACAAAATAACACATGGAAACATTTTGAAAATTGCTTAGCAGACAAAAAAAAATAGCTTATGCTTACAAGAGCCTGGAAAGCTAATAGGATGCCAGACCACCAACCCCAAAATAGTCAGAAAGCAATGCAAACCAATTCCATAAGTAATAGATAAATTTCACAAGAAAATGAAAGTTTTTAGGAATTTAACTAATGTAAGTGTATCTCAATGTTTAGAACAGAACGCTGCCCATGATATTGTTAGAAAAGGAAGTTAATAGCTCAAAAAACAAAACATGTCCCACATACTGTGGTGTATGCTATCAGTACAACTTGGATATTTGCGTTTTCATAATTCCAAGTTTTCTTTTGGTACTGAGCTTTTATTATTTGAAAACAAAGATCGTAATAACAAGGTGTTTATCTACACAATCATTGGGAAATTTAAGGATGCGGATGGACACAGAAAGATATCCCCCTGAAGTGCTTCTTTTGAAGCAGCTGCACCAAGTTATGGAATCATCTTCCAAAATCATTGCCATAATTTGAAAAAAAAAACATTATGAAAAACCTAAAGAATATTTAAACAATTTCAGTAAAGTTTTGAAAACCAGAGAGTGGTGAATGACAGAAATAGCATGGACAGGTAGCACTATATAAGAGATTAAGAACCTTAATCCTCATCATCTAATTTACCTATGCCTATTGTTAAATATGATTTCTTTGGTTTAGATATAACATAGCATAAGCCCAAAAATAACATGACAAATTTCAAATGTTAATCTTTTATGTAAAATACTATACATGCTTAAAGACAAGTAATCAAAATACTTTAAAGCTACTTACCGATTTCATATCTTGACTATTTTCTTCTTGTTTCATTGACTGTTAGAGAATTAAAAAATCAAGTTTTGTCAAATAAAATAAAAATACTTTAAAAATTGATTTTTATACTCCACAGATACAATATTTTATAAATTAGCAAGAGATATGATAATTTTATGCAAAGAGCTTTATGTTCTTTTTTTTTTTAAGTATATCATGCCAGATTTTACGTCTTTACTCTGATTAAGGTTGACAAAATGTTCAATGTTATATTACATTACATTTTGACTGACGAGTACAAGACTAATTTCTTTGATATATCATACAGAATAGGACTGCATAAAGCTTTTTTATTAAAAAAACAAATTACACAGACTATTTGTGTAAGGAAACAATAAATTAAAGCTTTATTATCAACTAATACAAATAATGGTAGACGTTTCGGCTCATGCCTTCATCAGTACAAAAACAATTACATGTACTTACATATATATTAATATATATGTAAGTACATGTAATTGTTTTTGTACTGATGAAGGCATGAGCCGAAACGTCTACCATTATTTGTATTAGTTGATAATAAAGCTTTAATTTATTGTTTCCTTACACAAATAGTCTGTGTAATTTGTTTTTTTAATTTCTTTGAGTTCTTATTTAAATATGAAATTTTCTTAGAAATATGTCATCTTTAGTTCTTAAAACTGACAAAGACTTTTGATAAAAATATTTTTTTTACAGCTTAATGTATGCCCGTTTTATTTTAACACAGGAGTCTAGAAAGCAAGTGTATATTTTACATCAGTTGACCATAGTAAATAGTCCTTTAATGGCAAGGTAACTTCTTTTCCATTATTTCATTATTATACTTACATATACTGAGCCATGATCAGACAGTGACGGAGATGGTTGTTTAGGGGAATTTTGGACCATATTTTGCATTTGTTGTAATTGTGACTGTTGTGGAGTTGGGGGTCTGGCTGCTGGTGAGAGCGGTGGTCCAGGTGGCTGCTGAGAAGGGGACATGTACATTTGGGGCTGTGATGGTGGATGGCCAAACATCTGATTAGGAATCTGTCAAACAAAAAGATTCAACACAGAATATAATTAGTTAAAATATCAAACAGTTTTGAAAAGACAATCAAAACTTGCCAATCGACAGGTTATTAAAAATTGTCAAAACAATTTTAACTCTTAATGTGCCATAAGGTTTTCGGAAAACTTCCGCCTCACTACCGTAAGAATTTTCCCGAATTGCGGTCAACGGGTTATGAAATTTAAAAAATTGCGTAAAATCCATTTTTCTAATTATGGTCATACTGACGTCATCTTTTAGAATAAGAATGGTTATTTTATGTATCCGAGAGACCGTTTTGAGTTTAAAACTATTTTTACCTGTAGTTTAGTACTATTATTTTAGGAATAAAGTATAGCAAAATCGCATCTTCAAAAAACAAAAGTTAAAACTTTCAAAAAACATCGCGAATCGAGCGATAACACTAGCAAGGTAAACAGCCCCCATTGCCGGAAGTCGAAAACATCGTTCATCCCGCACTGAATAGTTTTTATTTTCTGTAATTTCGTTTCTAAAGAGAGTTCTATCGAGTCGCGCATTACCGCTCTTTGGTACAAAACGGTAAACCGCGGATTACCGCGCTTTGGTACATTAAGAGTTAAATACAATTATATTTATACATTAATATTTCATCTGTGTCTGTTGAAAAAAGTAAAAGATTGTAATTAATTTGCACTTTCAAAGTAGAAGATCATGAAACAACTCCTAATTCCTACCTGTCCACCACCCATCATAAATCTTTGAGGACCTGGCCCAGGCCCCATGGCCATCTGTTGGCCCATATATTGGCCGCCCTGTTGGGGGTAGGTGCCACCCATCGTTGGCCGGCGGCCTTGGCTCATCTCGTTGTTGACGCCAGACTGAAAAATATGCATGCAATAAACTAGGTTAAATTTAGCAACTAACAAAAATACTTTGAGAAAAAACAATAGGTTTTTACTTTCTATTTTACAAATAAAAATTAAACTATTAAAGATATTTTAAAAATCAGTCATTCTTTAACAGAGCATATACAGATGACTTTATTTTTATCTTTAAGAATTTCCCCATTATTTATGGCAGAAAACTTTTTCATCAGGATTTCATTTTGCAAAATGCTGAACTGGAAAAAGAAGATATATATTATGTGCAGAGTATTGAGCTTTTTTCAAGCTCTTAACAGACAGGAAACATTTTTAGAAGCCAACAATGCATTCATAAAATATGTTTCCATTATTTAATATGCAAGAATTCATTTCTCATAATTAATTTTTCCACATCCAGCCATGTAAATAATGTTTTAAAGCAAATAAATATATTGTTGCTATTATCACTTAGAGTTGTTAATAACTCTTGATAAATAAATCACTAGAAGATTTGAACAAAACAATCTTTTCACCATGCTGCCAAATAGGGAGAAAAAGTGCATTTAGTACATATTTGTTTTGTTCTTTTTTTAACTAAAAGAGAGCTCATTCACACTTGTAACATAAACTATTCAGAAGCTCTAAACAAATTATAAAGTATGATCTATATATTTTTTTAAATCTATACCAAGGTTCCAGGACTCAGAAAAGGAATAATGAATGGAATTCTAATTATGTATATTCCACAGATAAACTTATGCTTTAAAATATATTGGCAAAACATACACTCATCACTACATGCACAAATCCTAAAAATTACAAATTCAATAGCAGTGCTTAGAATTTTAACCGTTCATAAGAATTCATAATGCGACTTTTAAAGAAAAACTGCTTTCATATTTTAAAAATGTTAATAAAATGTAATGCAATCACAAATATTACTAAATTAAAGTTTTGATCCACATTGAAATAAAATGTCTTAAAAATACATGCATACTCTCAACTCTCAAATTACTTTGAATATTCATTACCACAAAATTTATAAAAATCACCAACAATGAGGAACATTAAAAATGTTAATAAATGAATGTGAAACAAATTAAGTAAGAGTCAGCCAAAAACATTATAGAATGGATTGGATGAATTAATTATTTTTTTATTTAATCAGTAATAATTAAAATATTTAAATTATTTTTTTTAATCCTCAAGGAAAGGAATATTTATTGTTCTAGAATATTGGTTTTAATGTTAATTGTTTGGGGTATCAGATTTTACCTGTGTTTAAATAATTTAACAATACAATTGACAAATATTTAACTTTCTTGGATTTAAGGAAAGGTATTGTATAAAGCTACCTACTCTATTCATGTTGAGCAAGTACAAAGTTTAAAAATAAAAAAAACATACTTTGGAGCCCTTCTCAGCCTTCTGAATAAAGAAACTAAATGTTACGATTAGCCAATTAGTGTCAACAATAAATAAAGCAGGTTTGAAAGGTTTGGAAGACTTCCCTTGCCCTTACAATAATTTTCAACTTTACAATTTCATAACACTCGATTTTCTTAAGGCGCTTTTTTTTAAATCTCCCTGGGAGGAAGGAAAACTTTTTAAAAAGTAAGAAAAAAAAAAGATCCTGCGTCTGGCAAAAGCTTTAAAAAGATTTCAAGGGTAAGTCATGACCCCATTATTAAAGACGGAGAGACAGAAATACCAAGAGGTTATCGCGTGCGCATTCTATTGCAGGCACTTGCTGTTCTATTTATTATGTTCTCTGAAACCAGCTGTCAAACGTTTGCTTATGCAAAGCTCTCTGCCTCAGTTATTAGCGTGAGCCCATTGAAAAAAGCGTGTAACCAGGACACGACCCCCACCACCAACACATCCCCAATATCTATACAAGCACCTTCCTACTACCTCCCCCTCACTATTGTTATTTCAACATTTTCCTCCCTTGTTTTTTTTTACACTCAATTTCTTTTGAATTCATCAGTGGAGTAGCGAGACTTGGGAGATGTGAGGAACCCAATTTACAATCTCACGCGGACAGAGAAAATAGTTGTCTTTTTTTTAAATTCTTATTTTTAAAACTGCGATAAATCCATTAATGCAGCTGACACCGCGAGTTGGGTAGTGGAAGAGGAATCTAGAGCAAAAGATGATATGACCCACTATTTAAGTATTGGAGTAAGTAAACGTAATATCCAAATATTAAGTTAGATGATAACTATTTTTTGGTTAAAAACATTTTTGTGTTGTATGTATACTGGATAACAATGACAACTTAGGTAAATGCGCAGTACACCAAGCTTCTTAAACGGCCTAATACTCCTGATAGTTTGTTTTCAAATATCCTATTAGGTCGTGTTTAATTCATTGAATTGTAATTAGAAGAAACTGGGTAATTGAATGAAGAATTTTTTTTCCGTTGTCAAACTTTATCTTTAATAGTTTACCATTCAATAGTGGGTTGTTGTTTTTTTTTTTTTAAATGTTTTTTTTTTGTGTGTTTGTTGTTTTATATAAAGCCTTGAAAATCTTAGGTCCGTTGACAAGTGTCTTAAAAAATAAAACAACACTATCAAAATAATGTACTTTTCTGAATAAATAAAAGTAAATGCACAACCTGTTCCGTCGAAACTTTCGTTATCACATCATGATATATTCACAACTCTTCAGTTTTTTAAGCCACAACACAAAATAAATTGGGTAACCCTGCAGCTTCTCCACGTATATTATTTCACAGCGAAATTTAATTTTCTCGTGAGAACTTGCGTATTTAATTTATTCAATGCATTATTATATGTTGTACTTTAGCTATTACAGCGCTAATTTGTAATACTTATTAATTTCTAAGGCATTTTTTCGGCCCTATATGATACATAATCCGGTCACGATACATCAATTTTGTTTGCCAGAGACAATTTCATTGTTTACTTCATTACCATGTTTGTTTGTTTTTAAGTGATAAAATTTCATTTAGCATTCTTCTGTGACAACCGGCAAGTAGGGTGCTAAATAACGAAATGGGTGTATCCTTCTTCGATTATGTAGTTGCAAGGACCGGAAAAAAGCCTTAGAAATTAATTAGACTTACAATTTAGCGCTGTAAAAACTATAATACAAAATATAATAACGCATTTAATAAATTTTTAAAAAAGATCTCACGAGAAAATTAAATTTTGCTGAGTAATAATATACGTGTAGAAACTGCAGGATTAGCCATAAATTGAAAATTGTAATACATTTTATTTGCTACATAAATAACCATGAATCTAAGATCTTGTTTTTTTTTAAATCTATTTTAAAAACAGATATCAGTTATTATGGGGTGTATAGTAGTTTATAGTACTATGAGACTAAAACTGAAAAAAATAATAAAAATCGTTGGGTTACAGATCAATACTTACAAAAACAAAATACACACCTCAATAAGATTTTTTTTTTAACAAAGAAAGTGCGGATTTGAATAAAATGAGCAAACATTTAGAACACACAAAATTAACAACCTAACTCTAATACTAATTAAATGTTATTTACTACATTGCATTGAAGAGTAATATACTGCAAGAAAATGTATGTAAAATTTGAGAAAACGAATAGATTATCTGAGGTTAATAAACTATGTCCATTTTACTATTCATCTACCCCAGTAGAGAGCCATTAGGAAATCAGAGTAAAATAAACTTGGTGATGGAATTAAATTTAAGACATTAATATTTTTTTTAAAACTATGTTATTGTTATCAAAGCCGACAAAGAAATTGTGCCTCGTGTACTCCAATCGTGTGTTGGGCTGGGAGAAGGTAGAACCAGCTTTGAATCAAGTGGTTGTAGATTGAATAAAGGTGGTGGTGGGGGCAACTGGGTCACGTGAGGTCAACTAAATGTCAGCAACGATACTAAGCAAGCCTAGAATATTACGTGTACAGGTAATTGTGACTGGTGTGTCTGCCAGGGGTCAGGAAGTGCAGCTTCGACAAAGATTCTTAAAAAGTGGGTGGGACGGAATGCTGAATCAAGCCATAGATCGCAGGTTGAAGTGACCGAAACGGATTTTTAAAAATAGAATCTCTTGTTCGCTTGCTGGACACTAGGAGGCAGTTATAATGTCTATAGAACCATAACAAAATGTAAGTAAGGCATTCTGAATTAAGAACTTGCCAATGAGTAAACACACGACATTGGTCCACCATTGAATAACAAAATATACATTTAATAAAATATTTGATGGAATCGCGATGCATCCGAGAGATATAATATGAACTTTCCAATATCAATGTATTGATATAGCCCTCATCAACATTATAAACATGTACTTAACAGCTTGAATCTTAAAACAAATCATTGTCATAACTTTACTTGATTTTTAAACCTCTGATCTAACATTATTTGTTGTGATTTAACCGGGCATGCCTAAACCAATTCACAAGGTCGGGTTGACCTGGGCGGTTGACTGATCGTCACTGTAGGCACGATTCAATCTCATAAAGCCGGCCCTTTGCCAGTGTATTTGGGCGTGTGACAGACCCCCATTGACCAGGACTGGTTTATCGACCTACAAGCATCATGTTGTAGCGATGAGTTGCGGGAAAACACGAAGCGGTAACAAACGACGGGGAAGGGGGTGGTCAATGCACCACCGAATTCAACCAGTGACCACAGAAGGTCAATATTTATTGACATGGAGGCCCTAAAGAGGGGACGATGACGTCGTAAGAGACGGAGAGGAGAGTGGTCAATGACCTTGGTTATCTTGGCTTCCAACCAGCTGAACACCCCACCTCCCCCTTCTCATTTCTCTCCCCCCAACCCCCAACTCATCCATTCATCTGGAGTGCGTCGAGTACTGTGATCAAATTAGATCACGGCCGCTCTAATAATGGAACGTGATGATGCAAGGGGTTTTCGTGACCTGGTTCAGTTTAACATTTTCAAGTTGTGTCCTTGTCCGCCCCCGCTCAGTAATAGTAATAGCGGGTGACTGGATATGTATCGATTTGGCGATACGCTTTGCGTCCTTGAAACGGGCATGACTCCATTGTTTCCATTAAGAACGGAATGCTACACTCGAACCACGTCTTCTAAACCTCGCCTTTCTAAACAAACCGAGAGACTAGACTGACTTGTTGACTACGATTACCGCCATCAATGGATACACATGTTAATTATAGTACAGCAAGATCAAAAAGGCCTCTATACTTTAAAACAGTTAAAGTATATTTAAATATATTTCAAGAAAATTAACAGTTTTAAAATGACATGTTACGCTAAGTAGTTTTACAATAATAATTATGATAAAATAAGGTAGTGACGTACTCGTCTTAACGCAATAAAAAGTAAAATTCCATTTTTTTAAATACCGGACTATATTATCCATATAGTATGAAGTATGAAACAGCACTTCATAATTGCGTATGTCAAAATAAGAGTGTGGGTGGTAAAAGCAAGAATTAGCTTACAAAATAAATTTTTAATTTTCTTTTTACAAGTACATGATGTAGTTCCACCTACTGTTCTAGCCAAATATAACTTCATAATTATTCACATTAAAACCAAGTTGCCCAGTCTGAACTCTTATGTAGGTATTTTTTTAATTAACCACAAACTACAACCTTAACTCTAAAATATATTTAACAATGGAATGTTAAATTAACTTATTTTATTCAAATCAAATGCCCCATTAAGACTTTATATAAGAAGCACAAACTTTCATTCAAATACATGAAAATGACTCTGACTTATGGCTCGTTTGTATGTAGTTTATAGTAAACTTCAAAGCAAATGTACACAATTTATACTTAATGAATCAATAATCAATTATATGTAGTATCATGGCTCATTTTAAATTTTAAGATGAAGTTTAAGACACAAATTTGTTTCCAAAGACAAACTATAAATAATTAGTGTCCATGTTTGACCTAGAAAAAGGTCATAGCCAAAGATAAATATAGGTGAAGTATAATGTAATAGAATACCATTACTATTAGACTATTACTTATGAATTTTCCAGATAAAATTGATTTATTTGTTTTTTCAGTCACTAGCCGGGGATATCACTCTCTTACCCACTGTTTCATTTAACAACCAATTCACACTGCTAAAGCACACTGTTGTCCGCCGTGCCAAGACAATTTCAATTGGTAAAATAATAGGACAATGGAAACGAGAAATCTTGCAAATTCGAATTCAAGTGACTCCAATAGTTTACAAGTGCAGATCTGATATCAGTAACACTTCTACTTCTAGTGTACTTAGAAATCACATTCACTCAGAAAAACGGCGATTAAATATGAATATCTCATTTCATGTTAAAAAAGCATATGAAGGCTGTCAACTTTTGGGTTGGCAGAAACTACTTTCAAGAATGAAATAGTTCACAGACTTTTCAAACACTTCTGAGCTCTGACAAAGTTACGAATAGATTTGTTTATGAGGCTACGGCATTAAAATAGATTCAAAATATTGAAAGATCAAGTGAGAAATACCTTCTCCTAGAACCTAGAAGATGAGCAAGAAGTCTAGTTCCATGTGCACTTTTAAAGGCTAAAATAACATAATTCCCAATTAAATACTTCACCATTTGAGATATTTATACTGCTAGAAATAGATACTAAATTAACATTTCAAGTTCATATACAGATTAATTAAGTTAAGAACATCAGAAGGAAAAAAACATTAATAAGGTTGTTTGTTTTTTTTAAATACAACACCAACACCCAGTCTTTACACCCCCCCCCAACAATAAATACTAAATATTTGAAGTAAGATCACTTTCATAGATGAAAATTTAATTTCTTATTTAAGGATAAAACTGTGTACTTAGCTAGCTAAAGTAACAATAAACAAATTAAGATAACTCAATAAAGAGGAAGTAAAATACTTATCCCTTGAACAGAGATTCAGATTTCACAAATGAAATTAGGTTTAAGGCTTTCTTAATTTTTTAATACACCCAGTGAACTATTTGACCTATCAAGCACACTTTTTTTTAAAAAACAAAGTATCAGAATCACACATTTAATTAATAGTGCCACTTTAAAATACATTCTTAATTTTGTGAATACACCTGATCTTCCTTTTATAAAATAAAATGCCACAAAATGTTCATTGTAACACTAAATCTGCTTAAGCAAACTTCAAAAGCATACTGGTAGGTTAATAGGTAACCTTATTTATAAACCAAAACAACTGAAGAAAGTAGTAATAAGCATTGCAGTAATTAGTTTACATGATTCTTGATAACCAATACTTGACATAGTGAATAATAGAGCCACTTCACAAAGTTTAAAAAGCAAATTTGTCTTAAGTTTATGCTATATTCAGCATTAGGTTTCATTTAAATAAAATGAACTTGTTTATTTGAGGTAAATGTACAGGCCAACATACTCAAAGTTATGTTTTTAAAAAAAACAATTTAGTGAATTGAGTTTTAGCTAAAAAACAAACATATCTGTACTATGCTCTTTAAAATGAAAACATTAGCATCATAAATTTAGTACCAACAAGATTTAACTGGATTAATTGAGTGAATTGCTAATATGTATGGGAAAAGAAAGTGATAGGACAATATTTTCTCACTTCTAATACGAAAGCTACATAACAATCAATGTAGAAAAATAAGTAGTCTACAAATGTCTAGTACTAAACAAAAATATATAAAAATCACAAATACAAGCAGGAACAAAACAGTACTTTCTTAAAGTAGCTTACTATCCAAAAATTATTGTAAGTTGCATTTTAAACATTTGAGAATATATCAAATATACGAGATACAGGGATGTGTTTTAAAAAAATTAATATAAGAATCTTTTTAAAAATAATAATGAATGATATAAAACCTGTGGCCAATTACAAATTAATTTTTTTTTAGATCTACACTTAGCATCCCATTAGATATTTCCAATATCATTCTTACCTACTCTACCATACTACCAATGAATATTCACCAAGTACTTAAACATTTTTTTTATTATTAATAAGTAATAAGCATTAACATTTTTCTTAAAGGAATTGGTTAAAGCAATTAGATAAGATGATATCCTTGTACAGAAATATATACATTTTTTTTTAAAATCTCAAAGTAACTATTAAATGTGACAAAAGCATATATTTGTTAGTGCTGCAATATTTGAACTGTAAAAATTAACTGGTACAGAAAGTAACTAGAATAATGCATATGTCATGTACGGAAGGGGCAGAGAAAATATAATTGCATGCAACAAAAACTATCTTGCCTCCGACAAATAACAAATACTTCAATATATTATATTAACAGAACACCATGCATAAAAATTTTCTTTTAAAAAAAATAATAATAATAAAAATTAAAAACTGGATGCAAAAATTAAGCATTACTAAAGCACAACGGTTGCAAGCAGGGATAACAGTGTCAATGGAACGTTTCAACTGTTATAAAACCAGAATTACCTGACTCCGGAAAAGTGAAGAGCCAGGCCCCTGTTGTGGATAGATGTATGGATGTCCACCAACTCGCGAGTTGGTGCCCCAACCTGATGGCTGCTGCTGTTGGTGATGCATTGGATATGGGGAGTGAGTAGGTGAATTCATTTCATTCTTTGACTGAAGATTAGTGTTGTCTTCACGATTACTTGAAGAACTTGCAGAAAGTGATGAGGTGCTTTTTGTGATTGGACTGGAAGATTGTAATAAATTATTGAGAGTAGGTGTTGTTCCCATTTGCTGACCAGCAAATGTGCTCCCTGGTGCAGTATGCACCCTCTGTCCGCTGTAACTGCCAAGAGGCCCAGGAGGAGCATTACCAACCATAGAGCTGGTTGTCATGGAATAAACAGGATGCATTGGAGATGGCACTTTGTTAGTGCCAGCTCCTGGAAAGTACCGAGGGTGTTGTGAATATAGATGTGCATGTCCTGGATATGGAGAATTCACTGAATAATCAGAACTAACATAATTTGGAGTGGGTCTGCTTGGAGTTACACATACATCATCTTCAGATGTCATTCCAAAATCAGAGCTTTGCGGCTGGACCTGTCCATGAAATTGTGACCGGTAAGTTGTACCAGGGGCAGGACCACCATAGCCCGGCCCTGCCATGGGATTCTGATGAGCATTAACAACATTGTTCATAGCACTATCCTCCATTTTATTGAATTGATCAGGATCCCCCACATATCTTGCTCTCCCTTGTCCACCACCCCCAGAATAGCAGTAAGTTCCATTGTTCATATCTGGCCTGATGAGGCTGTCAATGTATTTACAGCCTTCCTATTCTTAAACACACTTTGTCTTTAAGCATAATTTATACATATCCATTGAGTGCTATGTTGGCATAACACATGTCACATGAAAGCTACATTGTTGGACATCGATGACACTAATCTGTGACTTTTAGACCAGGAGTTTCTCACCGTTTTTTATATAAACACTAAAAAGGATTATGTGAAATACTTTAAAAATCAATTAACTACAAACTTAAACTAAATTCCTTTCAAGAAGCATGGTAAGATATACTATGTCAACACAGCTAATTGCTTTTTTTTTTTTTGTATTTCTTGGCGTTCATCTTTTTAAACGTAAGCCTAGAGGCATAATAACTTGTTCCTTTAATAAACAGGAATATTCTCTATTGTATTTATCATTAGGAACAGCAATGATTCTATGTACTATAATATAGCTGTTTGTTCTTCCTTTTACTTATGTCTATGTGATACAGGCTTTGTAATTTTTGTTGTCCTTTCCTTTATAACAACAGTTATTGTCTTTTAAACTCGTATATATATTTTAATTTAAAGAGACTTACATTTAACCTAATTATAAAAAATATGATATAAATTCTATGAACTTTACTATGTAAAATAATAATAAAAATATTTTTTTAAAAAACATAGTTTAATCAATTTGTTGACTTTAGATAACTCATTACAATGTACAAGAGGGGAAAAAATTTATTGGGATTTCTGTAGGTTTCTCTCTAAGTAATTAACTTTTACATAATAAAATAAAGTGGTCTTACTAAGTGTTACTTTTGTTATTAATAATGCTATTACTATTTAAATGCTATAAATAATATACTAAGTAATACTAACTAGCCTATATTTGTATTATATACATATAAAAAATATTCACTTAAAATTTAGAGATAACGGCCAATATTTTAATAATTAAAAAAGTATGAATAAGTAAATTGAATTTGAATAGTCTCTACAGTACTGTGTACTATACTATAGGCCTAAATAATAAATATAGAGGCAGAGGGTATAAGTACAGTCCAGTAATTAAGTAAATAGTAAGTAAAAGCCAATTTTAATTTACCTATAGTCTATAGTGCAGCATATGGCATATACCTGAGCGGATAAAAATACTATTACTACTAAACTATCTCAACTTAACTTGAGTGTCTATTCTATTATAATTTATACTTTGGCCTTGGCCCATAGTTCTATTTTAGAGTACAGAAGGCTAGACAGTACTGGGCAAAATAATAATATAAAATAAATTTGTATATTAGTATTAGTATTAGCAAATTCATAGTAATCTTAGTTCTAGCCTTGACTTTGACCATGACTAACAAAATTGTTTAATTAAGTATAATTATCGTTACCTTGACAATAATGACAATGAAATGGATTAATGGATGGTATTTTTTTTGATAATCATAATCTGATATCCATAATAATACTTGAAACAATATTAGTTAAGTTATAGTCTATAATTTAAACTGAGAGTAAACCCGCTTAATTATTATAGTTACAGTTTACTTCTGATAGTTACAGCCAGCATAGTAATAGTACTAATAGCAATAATAGCATGAATGATGAGCAGTGCTTATTTAAATGACTATTATAAAAAACGTACCCAAACATTAAGCCTACACGTTAATCAGTGTTGAATACGAATTAAAATAGAATCAATACTAATAATTAAATTATTATTAATTTATCATATCATCTTTGCCTACGCCTACATTTTCAATTAAATCTATGTTTAATTCTCATTCTGATCACAAATCATCGCGACCTCCATGTTGGTTAGCCACTTTCTCACCATTGCCGTGACTGTGGGTGAAAAATCTGTTGAATAAATTTCCGAACTATCCTGTAAAACATGAGCTTGCAAAACCATGTATCAACACTGTACATCACTGTACATGATGTAAATACTCACCGACTGAAATTAACAAGTGCTTATTGAAAACGCCACATGGATTTAAATTAAGAGCTGAAGGGAAGAAAATGTTTGATAAGTTAACAAAACGGTAACGCACCCTGTCTTCTGAAAGTTGTATCCACAACCTTGATGGCCCAAAGCTGCTTGCTTCCTGGTCTCCTTCTTTGTTATTCCTTTGTAATTTTTTTTGCACGTGGGTTCCACGCTGATGCCAATTGATGAATAACAACAAAAACAAATTTTTAAAAAAAGGTTAGGCGCCAGGCAGCATGGTCTTATCATACACATAGAGATTTTGTACACTTCAATAAGCGGGAATATCACAAGTTTTCGACAGTCAGTTTTGAATTCATCCGCAATGGCGTGTTATAGAGAGGGTCACAAGATTGACCCTTATCAATTTTACTCTTAACATTGCTTTCGGTTTGTCATGCTTCCGTAGAAAAGTTACACTCATCGGAGTTTGTTTTGGCACACAGCATCCGCTAAACAGTACTTGGGAATTCTTTTCTTTAATGCCTTGACTGAGCGCAAGTTTACGTTTCAGAGTTGTGATGCGTCAGGCATTCTTTTTTTTTTCCTAGCCATCTCGTCTATTCAACGCTTACAAAAGCCTCCTGCCTCAGCGGAAGTTTGCAAAATTATGCTTCTCACAAAAAATAACTATCCGGATGATTAAAAAAAAGAAAGAAAGACTACAAATTTATTTTTTATTAAACATTTCATCTACTTTCTTTACGAAATTCATTCCAAAAGAAAGAGAAATATTTATTGGGGAATTAATAATTTTGTATGCGATCTATGGGAGGTAATACCAAAAACTAGAAAATACCTCTGGGTCTCAGTGACGTCAAACGAAGGCCAAGTATCGAGCGGATACTAACTTTTTTATGCGCTTATCTTCAATAAAGGTTTTTGTCAGTTATAGAGACTCTTTTTAAACTTTTTAAATAAAAAATATTGTAGTAAAATAATATTTAATTAATATATTTTTAAAAAATAAACTAAATATGAGTGTTGAAGCAAATTAGAAAGAAAATTGCTTTTCGGCTGTTCCCGTTATAAAACTGCACCCCACATGTTATGCAGCAAGTTTTCGTAAGGCTCAAGCGGCCATCGAGCGAGGAAAGATGTCGACAATCGACTGACAGAACGCCGAGGGTGAAAGGGAGGCAAAGCTCACATTCTCAGAAAGCTTATTTTGCACCACTGGTGAGTCAATCGACTCCGCTCTACAAGGAAAACTGTGATGCTATCAAAATGAAATTTTTGCACTCTTTTTACATACGAAGGATGAATATTCATTTACAACTATTAAATTGGTGGAAAATGTTGCATTTGTAGCGAAAGACGCTTTGTTTTTGTTAAGTTTATGCGCAAAAAAAAAAGGCCGACAAAAAGTTGGGTTGGGGTACGATTTGATAAGTTACACTAAAATAAACTTCATGGTCATACTTTACTTTACTTTGTTGGTGATATGTATTGCAGTTGCCTTTTTAAAATAAATATTCAATTTTTATTGCGTGAATTCACATTCGTTTTTCATATTAATACAATTCTTATATTGATGTTGTTGGAATAAGGCGTATCCAGTTTTTTGTTTTTTTTAAATTAAAATGTTTAGAAAGTAACAGTGGCAAGAAGACATGCTGTGATTGTGATCTTTTTTTCCTTTAAAAAGGGGAGTAATACATGGTTTGCCTTTTCTTGAATATTTAGATTGAGTTGTAGTACCGTAATTAAAGCAGTTAAATATTGTCTTTTATTTTTTTATACCACTAATGACCCGTACAACCTTATAATTTAATTTGCAAGTTATGATTTTGTTTAAAATGTGCTGAATATCAGAACCATTTCAGGGGGATTTCGTAATTAAAATTTTAGATCCCCCACAATTTTATGAATTTCAACCTCTCCCTGCTGCGCGCTCCCAATGATAATTTAAAATAAGCATAATTTTAAAAATAATATTAATGAACTTGTCGATAGCTTACACGTACAAACCCACCATTCCTATCCCTATACTGGTACACTGTGTGTGTGCGTGCGTGTGTGTGTGTGTGTGTGTGTGTGTGTATGTGTGTCAGTCTGTGTTTGTGTATGTCTAAATCTTTCTCTGCGTCTGTCTGCGTGTGTATCTTTCATTCTCTCTCTCTCTCTCTCTCTCTCTCTCTCTCTCTCTCTCCTCTTTATAAATATTTTCTACATTTTGGTGTAGTGTCTGTGAATTAACATACAATTATTAAGATGCAGTGTCGTAGCTAGGGGGTGCAGGGACGTATCCTAAATACCATAGCAATTTCAAACAGTAGGCAAGCATGATTTTGGCGCCCTCATTGAGCATTAAGGGGCGCATTCTACTCATAAACAAATTACATATCCACAATCTATTGTATTTCTGAAGGGGTTGTTTTAAAACTGAGTTGCAGGGAGTGGAAAATTGGAAGAACAACTTTGGCGCGATATTTTGAAAAGAATAATTATCTGTATAAGTTGCTAGTTTAAACAACTTTGGCGCGATATTTTGAAAAGAATAATTATCTGTATAAGTTGCTAGTTTAAACAACTTTGGTACTGCGTGGCCGTGAGGAACATCTGCATAACGACGAGGATAAAAATGTTGGAGACTTTCTCTCTGTGATCAAACTCGTTGCCCAGTATGATCCACAGTTTAAAGAAAAAAACTACTATATGCCCAAGAAATTCGAGGTTCAGTATCTTATTCATCAGCGGAAAACCAAAATGAATTTTTGTATCCACCAACTTACATCGAATGTAAGGAATCAGCTGTGAGGGAAATCTGAAAAAAAAAAACCAGTACTACGGTATCTTACTTGACTCAATACCCGATCTAGGACACTGGGTTTTTCAAACTGAAAAATTAATCACCAAAGAATCATTTTTTTAAAGGTTTTATTCATATAAATTCCAAAGCTGCAGCAGGCCTTGAAAGGGTTATCGTAGACAAACTGGAATCTGATAACATACTTCTAACCGACTTTCGGCCCCAATGTTATGACAATGCTGCTGTAATGACTGGGCGTATATCTGTCCTTCAACAGCGAATATGTGCTGGAAAAACACAGAGTTTTGTTCGTCAACTATGACAACCACCGCTTAAACTTAGCAGGAGTGCACTCAGCTAAACAGAATCCAATAAATGATAATTGTTTTGACGTTTGTTGGGAAGAATTAAAAAGAGTTGTGCCAATGACAGTGAAAGTCTGAAACACCTTGGAGTGCACGATCAGAAGCTGTTAAAGCTATTTTTGAAGGACTAGATGGGTAAACTAGCAGTAGTGTTGGAAAAATTATCAAAAAATGCGCTTAGGACGCCTGACACAAGAAATTCCAAGCTTTGTTACATTTCTGAACAACATATTTGGGAAATTGATCGTGTCCAGAAACGGTTGTAGGATGCTACTATGAATTTCAAGGTAGCAGCATCTGATCTTGAAACTGGAGCAAGAACTTGTAAACATCTGTAATAATTTGAGCCAGGTTGAGGTAGACAATGAAAAAACAAGATGAACAACTTGGAGGATCGAGGTTGGCAGAAGAATTAGACATCGAAGGAAGCCCGGAGAATCAGCAAAAGATGCAGGACTTTCTGCAGAAGAAGAAATTGCACGTGCAACAGGAGGGATCAATACGGTTTTTACGTCTAAAAAACCTAAAACCTAATTCGGATATTTGCTGGACGTCAAAACTATTCTCGCTGAGAAAAATGTCGACACACTTCGTCAAAATTGCTTAGATTTTGTAAATTTCTACATCACTGACGTCAATGGTCATGAACTGTGTAAGGAAATAGGAGACTGCAAAATGAGGCTCAGTACCCGGACTGAAGTTCTACCGGAAACTACTTTGTATCTTCATGGTTTTAATGTTTCATTTGGAGATCGCGTATTTCAGAATCTGCGTACTTCACTGCAAATACTTCTATTAATTGCTGTTTCCATTCAAGCGTGATCGGTCTTTCAGCAAACTGAAGCTTATTTTGTCTTCAACTTCAATGGGACAAGACGTCTGAGTGATCTTGCACTCCTTAGCATCGAAAGAGAAACACATGGTAATATTATTTTCCATAATGTGATTGACAAGTTTATGACAGTCAAATCAAGGAGGATCAATTTTTTGTAGACTATGTCTATGGGGCCGTCCATAAATGACGTCACTAGGGCTGTCAATTTTGTTGAAAAATGCTGCCCGGGTACCCGTCCAAATTTCGAACGGGTACCCGGGTTACCCGTTCAAAACATCGCATAATTTTCCCCGTCTTACAGCTATACTATGCAACCTAGCCACCTTCCATGCACCTTATTTCTCACAGTAACCACACGCCGACGTCTAAAAGTGTCGTCACGTGATTTTGGCCGATTCATACCCCCTTTCCCCCCCCCC
>MUZC01000014.1:30090-56155 GCA_002072015.1 Radix auricularia | reverse complement strand
CTGACGTCTGTACTCAACGTTACTGGGGCTGCTGTTAGTAGAGCTGACGTCTGTACTCAATGTTACTGGGGCTGCTGTTAGTAGAACTGACGTCTGTACTTAACGTTGCTGGGGCTGCTGTTAGTAGAGCTGACGTTTGTACTCAACGTTACTGAGGCTATTGTTAGTTCTCGACTTTTCTTAACGTTATTTAGGCTTCACTTTTTTTCTTTGCACTGTTATCTTTCTAAAGTGGCACACTAAAAACTCCAGATAAAAATGTAAAATTGAAACAAAAATGTGTATGACGCCTTGCTCTAACTTGTAAAATAATTAGATTTCTCTTGGAGCTAACTTGATTGAGTATTGAAAAGATCGAGAGAGAAAAAAATGTACGGATTTCTATTTCTTGTGTCCAATTTACATGGAGCCTGATTCATAATTTATGCTGCCTTACAATGTCAATCTGATGTGCCCACCCAGAAATATGTGTGTGTGTGTGCAAGGACTGAATCTTTCTCAGACATTTCCAGAGGTTGAGGATCGATTGAGAGCAAACGTCAACCGTCTGTGTATGGTGTATATTTTTATATGGCGTCTGGAGCCAGAAGTGGTTCTCAATGTTGGCGCGTCTGTTGTCAGTTCCATGAAACTATGCAGGGCACAGTGCGGTTTTTTGGAGTTACTTCCGAAGCCTTTCCAGTCAGCAGTGGATTTTAACAAGGTTGTGTACTCGCGCCAACACTATTCGCAATATTCTCTGTAGTGCTTTGATATGCATTCAAGGATAGCTTTGATGGAATCTGGTTCCACAACAGAGCTGATGGAGGTCTTTTCAACACTGCCCGCCTCCGAACCAAAACCAAAACGACAATTGACCTTATTCGCGAGCTGATGAGGCACTGATAGCACACACAGAAACTGGTTTGCAAAAACTCGTGTCAAGCTTCTCCAATGCCTGCAAAGAATTTGGTCTGGAAATCAGCTTGAAAAGAAAAATATCATGGCCCAACACACATGTACTCCTCCTACCATCAATACCGAGAGTGAAAACTTGGAGGTTGTGGACAGCTTCAACTACTTGGTGTCCAAGGTCTCCGATTGAGGAAGAAATAAACAGTACAATTTGCAAGGCAGCTGCCACAATGGCTAAACTAAATAAAAGGGTTTGTAAAAGGGTTTGACAAAAAAAACAAACTAACGAAAAACCCCAAACTGTGTCTATCGAGCCTGCGTCATCAGTACGCTGCTATACGGAAGCGAGATATGGATCACTTATACATCCCGTGAGCGCAAGCTTAATAGCCTCCACTTTTTGTGCCTGCGTCGCATCATTGGGATTAAATGGCAGGACAAAGTGCCAAATATTGAGGTCCTGAAGTGTGCTAATACCCAAAGCATGCTCTCAATCCTTAGTGTAAGACGCCTAAGATTGCTAGGACATGTTAAAAAAATGATTTCGGGTTGCATCCCCAAGGACCTCCTATACGGAGAAATGGCATCGGAAAGGAGGAAGACAGGTCGCCCATGTCTCCGATTTAACGTTGTCTGCCTGGGCGAAATGAAAGCATATAGCCAGAATATGCACAAGTGGCTGGGAGTGTAATTTGTAAATCAGAAGACCGGTCTAGGCGGCTCTCAAAGAGGGCGTCAAAATAGACTAGGTACGATTACGAAGGATGGAGCAGGCTACGTACAGAAGAGCTAGGAGAAAAGCTAAAACATTTGTAAGCTCAGAACTCGTGTGCAAAAGCTGTGATAAAGACTGTCACTCAATGATAGGACTGCTCAGGCACACAAGGAAATGCAACCCAACCTAACAGTGATGCAACATCGCAAGACGGAAGGATGCCGATGATACGTGTATATGACGTCTCCGGCGGGCAGTAATATCTCCCCCACACCTCCACCCCCAACCAAAAAAATGGTCCAGCGAGGAATTTGAATTTGCGATTTCTAATGCTCGATAAAACACCATTAGTAGAGTTTAGACCAGGGGTCTCCAAACTTTATTTCTGCCGGAAGGGCGCTTAAACTGTCAAGCAGCAGTTTGGCTGCCGACTACACACCCCCGACTACTAAGTTTTGTGGTAAACTGAAGGTAAAATAGTACTTTTTTATTTTGAGATTAATAAGGTCTCCAGGGGCCGCATGTAGCCCGGGGACCATAGTTTGGACAACCCTGGTTTAGAGAAACAATTGGCTTATATGCTATATAGAAGACAGACGTTGCCCTTTGTTGGCTATAAATTCAGTTTGAAAACAAAAAATTGTGACTGCGTGCCAAGTAGACCTCCTGTGAGTGAGACAGCTATGCATTGTTATAGCTTTATAGTTATAGGGCATTGATGGCGAGCCTATACCACGCGCGACACAGACGGCACACAGAGCCTCATCGGCCGGCACGCAACTAAAATATTATTTCCTTAATTAAACCAATTAGCTGGCACCTCGTGTTAGATTTTTACGATATACAAGTAGGTTTTAATTGAATTTTGGGCTTGCGGACCCAAAAACGTCGCCATCACTTTCGTGTCGATGAGGTGCCATTTAAAATTTTGCGTACCCGAAGTGGCACGCGTGTCAGAGGTTCGCCATCTCTTGTATAGAACAACAGCTAGAGATTAAGTCACAAGTAGAGTAACACTGTGATCAGGTTGAGTAGAATGAACATTTAGCTTTGGTTATAAGTTGACATGGTTTAGCCTTTTCTTCATTATTTAAGTGCATCCGATGAAAAATTGCTTTTTGTTAATAGAAACATTATAGATACGTTAGTGTGTGGTGCTGTTGGCGGTCATAAATTCTGATTACTATTCATGCTCAACAACGTGTTGCTTGTTGCGTATGGTCGGGCTGAGCACGCATGTTCCGTGTGTGTCAAATGCACATGCTGGGAATACAAAAAAAAAAAAAAAAGGACTTTTCTTTTTGCGCCCCAACAGCAAGCAGCAGGTCCCATTTCGTTGTAATCCGTCGGCGCTGCGATCAATGAGACGCCACAGAGTTGAATCCAGCTTGCGTTCAATGATCATCCCGGAGCATGCTACAACCGGTGTGAATTCATTTAATGTGTGGTATTTGACGCCGTAATGACTAATTGTCGTGCTGATTGAAAGATGGTCCTTCCCTAGAACATGAAAAATCTATTCCACCCGATCAAAAAGGCCTCAAAGAGACGCTGAATTCAGGTCTGGGCCAAAATGCATTTCTGAATTATGAGGCGAAAGGAAAACATAATTAAAATTCTGTAGAGCGGCTCCTGGAATCTTCAACTATTTCGATCGTAATCTGCAGTTCACGAGAATAAAAGGACATTAGGCCATTGTTGGCAGTTCAAGAGAATAAAATGACAGTTGGTCATGGTTGGCAGTTCACGAGAATAAAATGACAGTTGGACATGGTTGGCAGTTCAAGAGAATAAAATGACAGTTGGTCATGGTTGGCAGTTCACGAGAATAAAATGACAGTTGGTCATGGTTGGCAGTTCACGAGAATAAAATGACAGTTGGCCATGGTTGGCAGTTCACGAGAATAAAATGACAGTTGGTCATGGTTGGCAGTTCAAGAGAATAAAAGGACAGTTGGTCATGGTTGGCAGTTCAAGAGAATAAAATGACAGTTGGTCATGGTTGGCAGTTCCCGAGAATAAAATGACAGTTGGCCATGGTTGGCAGTTCAAGAGAATAAAATGACAGTTGGTCATGGTTGGCAGTTCACGAGAATAAAATGACAGTTGGTCATGGTTGGCAGTTCAAGAGAATAGAATGACAGTTGGCCATGGTTGGCAGTTCAAGAGAATAAAATGACAGTTGGCCATGGTTGGCAGTTGAAGAGAATAAAATGACAGTTGGTCATGGTTGGCAGTTCAAGAGAATAAAATGACAGTTGGCCATGGTTGGCAGTTCAAGAGAATAAAATGACAGTTGGCCATGGTTGGCAGTTCAAGAGAATAGAATGACAGTTGGTCATGGTTGGCAGTTCAAGAGAATAGAATGACAGTTGGTCATGGTTGGCAGTTCAAGAGAATAAAAGGACAGTTGGTCATGGTTGGCAGTTGAAGAGAATAGAATGACAGTTGGTCATGGTTGGCAGTTGAAGAGAATAGAATGAAAGTTGGTCATGGTACCTAATTTCAGAGCTGATAGATAGACCACCCCCCTCATTAAGGGCGTAGCCACTATCCCCGTCTTTCAGGGCGGGCAGAGATTCTTGCAGCGATCCTTTCAATGTTTCTTAATTTGCATTTGTCCGAAAGTGCCTGATCTATAGGCTATATAACTTATTATAACTTTGATAAATATTTAAAAAAACAACAACAAACAAACAAAAAACAAAACAAAAACAAGTGATGCCTCAGGATTCTGACTCTAAAAAATACGTATATATTCCCACTTATATATCTTATTGTATCTTATCTGTTACAGTTACAGACGCCCCTTAAATGCAGACGACTATTTCATTTTAGGATAAGATGGAGGTTTCTGGTTTTCACTACTGGAATTCGACTGAATACTTTGGAGTAATTTTCAGGTGCAGACGTCTTTGCGTGCAATTTTTTTTAGCTATTTATTTCTTTGTCATTTTTAATTTCCTTTCATCCCTGTCATTAAATCTATAATAAATGAACTGCTTACATATTTGATAAAAAAAACATGTTTAATGTTATGAATGCCATGGGTTGGAAGTGGAGTTAAAATCAATGTGACCTACAGTCTACATCACTACAAAACGGCTGAATAATCCTTTTTTTAAATTTAAACACAAAACATTTAGACACATATTGCAATCATATGTATCCAGTCCATTCAACTCTATGCTGCTTAAAGTTAAAAAACACTGACTTGTTAAACTATGCGTATAGTATAAACAAGAAATAACCCCATTTTGCGCGCACGCACGCACACTCGCACACACACAAGGAAAAAAAGGGGGTCGGAAAACCATGGCTCGCGAGCTAGGTGGGGCTCATTCGATGGCTGCATTTGGCTCTTATACAACTATATATATATATATGCACACATTCACTTGAATGTTAATTTTTTTAACCATAATGTATGGCTCCCTCAGACAAAAAGTTTCCCCGCCCCTGCCTTACATGAATACCTAACATTAAAAATGATCCCAACAAAAAAATGCGCCAGCTCCTTATGTACATACATGTTCTAGACACTACATACATTAAAATTCAGTTAGCATTTTTTTTTTTAAAAACAAGAATCTGAATATTTGTGTTAACCCTTCCATTTGTTACGCCATCTCATACACTATGTCCCCTCTCCCCCAACCCAACACACATTTTTTTCCACGCACCGGAACTAAATTAATTTTGAAACACACCGATTTACACATTTAAATTTAATTTTATTATTTCCGTAAAGCACATGAAACCCACAAACAAACTCGCTCGCTGTATGATTGATGATAACATGTAGTTCAAATGGCTAGATGAATGTTTTCACCTTCGTACCATGATTTAATTCTACTCTTCAGGAAAACTAAATGTTTAGATTAGTCTAGAACTTTCCCATCTGTGACTGTGATGAAGAAAGCTCTATTTGTTAGTCCTCTTGGTTGTCATTTACATTACAGAGTTTTGGTTGAACGAATCTCGCCGAGGTTTAGGGAACAGTTTCTCATCAATGGAATAGTTAAGAGTTGTCTGCTTCACGTCACTATCAGGTGGAGACTCTGGGTTGCGTCATGAAAATAAGACAAGAGTCATTGACCGCAACGGCTGGATGGAAGACAAAGATGTTTGTGGTACTTGACCATGCATTACGTGTACAAATGCCCGTCCGTGTGCAAGTATCAATCTGTCGTTACACCTATGTAACCTTTTTTAAAAAAAATATCCTCCCCGTTTCCTAATTGGGGTCTTGCAATAGTGAGGACCCGTCTATAGATAACGAACCTACATTTTGGGGTCGCGTCATTGTCAAATTGAGATCCCGATTTTGGGACGCCGCAATGGAGATGAAGTGCACCCCACAACGTCACGTGATTTAGTTCGGACAAATAAACTTATTTCCAGGTGATATCACCTTAAGTGTGTGTGCGATACGAAATTTTGGCTAGCCTCTCGTCACTACTCTAGTTTAACATCATCAATTAGTTCCTCAGTTGTCGGAGCCGGTATTCGTCTTAGATCGGGAGTATTCGGCATAGACCGGCGGTTTTGGGTTTGAAATACTTGTTTTTGAATGGGTTGGATTTTCAACATTTGCCATAGACTTGCGGAATGGATTTGTAACACTTGCAAATGACTTGCGGACCGTACTTGCCATAGATTTGCGTGTTGGATTTTGAGTACCTTCCATAGACTGGCGAGTTAGGTCAGGAGTAACTGGCATAGGCTGGCGGGTCGTGTGTGGAGTACTTGGCGCAGATTGGTGGGTTGGGTTTGGAACACTTGCCATAGATTGATTGGTTGGGTTTGTGAAACTAGTTATAGATTGGTGGTTTGGGGTTTCAATACTTTCTAAAGACTGTTTGGTTGGGGTTTTAATACTTGCCATTGAATTGCGAAAAGGATTTATGCTAGCCAAGGATTTGCGGACAATACTAGCCATAGATTGGCGGTTTGAACTGGCAGTGCTAGCCATAGATTGGCGGTTTGAATTGGCAGTGCTAACCATAGATTGGCGGTTTGAATTGGCAGTGCTAGCCATAGATTGGCGGTTTGAATTGACAGTGCTACCCATAGATTGGCGGTTTTCGTTTGGAGTATTTGCCATAGACTGACGAGTCGGGTTTGCAGCAGTTGGCATTGACTGACGGGCTTGGTTTGCAGTGCCTGCTATTGACTGGCGGTTTGGATTTATTGTAAGACTGGCTATAGATTCGGGGTTTAAGGTTTCGATACTTTCTAGAGACTGGTGGGTTGGGGTTTCAATGGTTGCGATTGACTTGCGAAAAGGATTTATGCTAGCCAAAGATTTGCGGACCATACTTGCCATAGATTTGCGGCTCGGATTGCCAGTGCTAGCCATAGACTGGCGGTTTGAATTGGCAGTGCTGGCCATAGATTGGCGGTTTGAATTGGCATTGCTAGCCATAGATTCGCGGTTTTGGTTTGCAGCACTTGGCATTGACTGACGGGTCGGGTTTGCAGCACTTGGCATTGACTGACGGGTCGGGTTTGCAGCACTTGGCATTGACTGACGGGTCGGATTTGCAGCACTTGGCATTGACTGACGGGTCGGATTTGCAGTACCTGCCATAGACTGGCCGTTTGGATTTGTAAGTCTGGCTATAGACTGGTGGTTTGGAGTTTTAATATTTTCTAAAGACTGGTGGATTGGGTTTTCAATACTTGGCCTTGACTTGTGATATGGATTTACGTTTGCCAAAGATTTACGGACAATACCTGACATAAATTTGCGGGGTGGAATATGATTTCTCGGATAAGATGGACGTTTCTGGTTTTCACTACTGGAATTTGATTGAAGACTTTGGTTTGAAGCAGCTTTTTTAAATGTGAGTTTTGCGCTGCCTTTACTGGAAGAAGGCTGAAATGTTTGGTTAATAGCATTGGGATAAGATAGCAGAGAAGGATAAGATGGTACTGAAGGGGTTGCAGCATTGGGATAAGATGGAGGTGTTTGGTTTGTAGCATAGGGTTGGGATGGAAGCGTTTGGTTTGGAGCATACGTGTGAATTGGGTGCGTTTGGTTTGGAGTATAAGGGTGAATTGGGTGTGTTTGGTTTGTAATATTGGGGTGAGATGGAAGTGTTTGATTTGCAGCTCTAGGATAAGATGCACTGCCCACTTGCCCTGTGTTACCATGCATCAGATGTTGTTGGTAGTTTGTGTTGGGATGAAAGCGATGTTGTTGGTTTCCGAAATTTGGATGAAATTGATGTTGATTTTGGTTTCCGCTATTGGGATTATATGGAAATTGCTGGTTTCCAGTGTTGGGATTAATTGGCATTCGCTGATTTATAGTATTGGGGTTTAAATTAAATGTCATTCGCTGATTTCCGGTATTGGGATAAAATGGCATTGGCTGATTTCCAGTATTGGGATAATATGGCATTCGCTGATTTCCAGTAGCGGGGTTAAATAGCATTCGCTGGTTTCCAGCATTGGGATTAAATGGATTTTGCTGTTGTCCGCCAATAGGATAAAATTGAGGCGCTTGATTTCCGCTTTGTGCATAAGATTGAAGCGTCACCGCCACGTCACGGGGCTCCACTATCGGGGCTGGGCTTCCTGGCTGTTGCTGCGAGGACGATGAAGAATCACTTTGTTTGACTTGGTTTTCTTCAGTTTTCTTAGGATGAAAATGACATTTAAACATTATTGGGGAAATTTTTCTATGACAAACCTGTATGAAAATTCGCGTCACTCACAGAGCATTAACAATAATAGCATCGAAAAATGTCTAATAATTTTTTATATTTTCATATGGATTTTTAACATATACGGATCAATCAGCATCTTCCAATTTTTCAACTTCAAGCCTCCATTTTGTGGTGGCTAATATCTAGTTCACATAATTAGTACCTCCACCGGCAAACACCTAAAACAGTGTGACTAGTTGCACCACAATAAAACATCCAATACAGTGTGACTAGTTTCTCCACCAGAAAATATCTAATAAAGTGTGACTAGTATCTCTACCAGGAGACATCTAATAAAGTGTGACCAGTATCTCTACCTGGAAACATCTAATACAGTGTGACTAGTATCTCTACCAGGAGACATCTAATAAAGTGTGACTAGTATCTCTACCAGGAGACATCTAATAAAGTGTGACCAGTATCTCTACCTGGAAACATCTAATACAGTGTGACTAGTTTCTCCACCAGGAAACATCTAATACAGTGTGACTAGTATCTCCATCTAATGTGACTGACAGCCCCACTATGAAACATGCACTTGGTAAAGCGGCCATGATCAGGGGAAATGTTTGTAACCAAGAGAGGAACATAGTCATAAGTCATCCAGCTGGGGCCTTTTTGATCCGTGCCCCTTCCTTCCCATGGTTTAAATGATTATTCGACCTAGAAGCATCCAAACACTTTGAAACAGACGAGCAACCACACTAAAATTAATGACTGTAGGTGCATGGCTTCCATTCCAAGAATGAAACAAATCATTTGATTTAAACTTTAAATTAAAGCTTCTAATGACAACCCAAAAAGTCTGTAAGATCCGGGGATTTGAGCTACGGCTTAAACTTAAATTCACTCCCTTCATACAGGTTGGTCACCTTCAGGTTTGTTTCTACAACATATAAAGCCTACTGGTAAGACTTCGTTGATATACATAAAGAAACATATATGTTATAGGCCATAACACTTTGTTGGTGTATGTTATAAGACTTTGTTGGTGTATGCTATAAGACTTTGTTGGTTTATGCTATAAGACTTTGTTGGTTTATGCTATAAGACTTTGTTGGTGTATGTTATAAGACTTTGTTGGTTTATGTTATAAGACTTTGTTGGTTTATGTTATAAGACTTTGTTGGTGTATGTTATAAGACTTTGTTGGTTTATTTTATAAGACTTTGTTGCTTTATGTTATAAGACTTTGTTGGTTTATGTTATAAGACTTTGTTGGTGTATGTTATAAGACTTTGTTGGTTTATGTTATAAGACTTTGTTGGTTTATGTTATAAGACTTTGTTGGTGTATGTCGTACGACTTTGTTGGTTTATGTAAAATGACTTTGTTGGTTTATGTTATAAGACTTTGTTGGTTTATGCTATAAGACTTTGTTGGTGTATGTTATAAGACTTTGTTGGTTTATGCTATAACACTTTGTTGGTGTATGTTATAAGACTTTGTTGGTATATGTTATAAGACTTTGCGATATTTTTTTTTTTCATTTGACAAAACTATTATAGATTTCACATTGAACTTGAGTTAAAGATAGGGCCTTTAAATTGTAACAGTAATTACGGACGAATCCAGCAAGGGAAATAACGGCTGTTACTTTTTTTTTTTGGTTGAGTTATTTGCCCTGTCTTATGAACCTCTAGAACGAAGCATATCATGGACATGTATTTTGGATAAGATCTTATTTTTGAAGAATGATTTTATCCATACCATTTGAAATATGGACGTTAAAATTCTGTTTACTGCTGGAAAAGTGACCAATTGCATTGCTTACATGTGAAAATATTGCCAGGTCACGTGGCTGACATCAAAGTTTACATTTTCTTATCTTGATAAGATGCGTACAATAATGTTTTCATTAATTTCTGTCAATAAGTTTGTGGACGGCATGCCATCTATTCACTATTTTAAATTCTGAGCCGCCGCTTAGCTCTTCTGTGAAATAATGAGAGTTGGGGTTTGGGGGTGGGGGTGTGCGTAGACCGAAAAAGGAAACATAACTGAAAAATGGCAACTAACCCCAGAATCCACGCAGCGACTCTAAGTAAATTAACATTTACGCATTAGACCAATAAAACTAAGTGTTGATGAGACCAATGCCAGCATTGGGGTTAACTAAATTACCGACCCGGTTTTTGCAGCCGAAAGAACACGACATGGCCGTCTCCACGATCAGCAACAGCCACGACACGCCGTTGACCACCGTGAAGAAGATGTACGGGTGCAGAATGTCTAAGATGACGTCACACGTCGTGAACGGAATGTTCACGGTGACTACCTCGCCTTCAAATCTGGGGGAAAACAAACATGAAATGAACGCTGGTAATCTCGGATATATGTGGACTGAAGCAGGCAGACACATGCCCAACAACAAATGTCTTATCTTATCTTAGATATACAGACGTTCCTTCTATGCAGAAGATTGAACCATAGAATAAGTGAGGGGGTAGGCAGAAATCTTCAACTCATTGAGGACGGTCCGTGTGCGTCCCGTCCCTTGCTCAGAGAGTCGTCCGGTCTTCGGCATTCCTAGCCGGGCATTGTTGTTGGGTGTGAGCTTGGAAGGTATACCAGAGAATGCCGCGACCGAGTAAGAGCGACCCCTGGTGGAAACTTGGACGTAGTAATCAGACACTCATAACACGGATGAGGACTGATCATTGTCCAATACGAAGCTACATGTATAAGTTTGACAACAGGAGGGAACTGGCCTGTCGATTGTGTGGCTACCCCCGAAGAGACGGTGGCCCACTAGAAGGTTGCCCCGAGCTGGGCGGGGCTTTACAAGGTGAGCTTGCAGTACCTGGACTGTGGACTGAAGCAGGCAGACACATGCCCCACCAACGTGGATTCGAGGTTTGCACTTTCAAGCTGTTTGGCCTCTTACTTTATTCCGAAAAAACTATTTCAAATCTATTGTCAGTAGTGACTACGATAGAGCGACGAGGGTGTCAGCTTGACCAATGGTCAGTGCCGCCTCGAGAACCCTGTAACCCTTGCGGCTCCAGACTGTCTCTGGTTCTGTAAGTGGCACAACGTTTATATCTGCATACAAAGAGCGGCATAAATATGCATACCCAGTAAATTTACTCTCTCTAAAACATGTCTAAAATTATGTTTTGCATGTCTATCTTCAACTTCTGTTTAGAACGTAATTAATAAAAGAGCAAACATCAGTATTCAATTGCTTCCCATTCTAACGGATTCTCATTCACTTTGCACACAAATATTTCCTATTATTTAAAAGCAAGACGGAAATTATTTACAAAACATGCGCATGTACATGATATGATTTAACAAAAATTAAGGTTGATTACATAATAAGCACTTGTAGTCTATCAATACAATTTTTAAAAAAAATATTTACAATGATTTGATCATGTCTTTATGCATAAACATTTTAATTTAACAGCAGAGCGGCTTTATGTCATTCGAGAAGCCATGCCATGAAATTATGAAGTATGAAGATCTTTACATCGAGATTTGAGAATCTTTTCAAAATGAATTCCATACCCAAATTAGCCTTAACCGGTTTTTTTTTAAGTTCAAATCATAACTCCCTTGGAATAAACCTGGAAACTTTTTATATAAACATTCCAACTTCCAGAATAACTGAAATAATAAATACGTTATAGGTGTATCACGTCATTTCTGACGGGGCGTCACCGTCAGTAGAAATATAATCTCAGAACTCACTTGCATTGGCATCCCATGCCTGACGTCACACACTGGCCAGGTTTGGCGTCTTGTACTATAACAATGACGTAATGTAAACCTACAATCTGGGCCCAGAGTAGAATCCCCGTAGGCAGCAGGCAGTGAAAGCCTAAAAATGTCGTGAATGCGTACTGGTGAGAGAAGGACATCAATAGATTTTGTATGTGATATGTTGGCTAAGGTTAGTGAAACATGTTAACACACAACACATATCCTTATAGGTACTGGAAGGTAATAAAGAAGTTATAAATAAATGTTCAGTGTGTTGGCCAGGTCTCTTAGTTAGTATCTGCGGGTCTAAAAAGGCATTATTAGGCCATTGGGAAGTGTATTGGTTAGGAAAATTCCAGTCAACCTTCCAAAGCAGGGTTGCCAACTCAATAAAATGAAATTTACGGACAAATATAAGAAATCTCAAAAATAAAATTACGGTCAAAAACATTTTTTTTACGGACTCATAAAAAAATGTTGACTTTAAAAGAAACGAATATGAAGCATAAACCCAGCATTGTAGCTAAAAATGTAAAGTCTCCATATGATCATGTCTCTATTACCATGCTCATATTTTATAACCCAAGTTTCTTGTATGACATTCATTTTCAGTGACAGTGTTTAATTCCTCCTGATTATGATCATACATAGAAAAATTTACACTGTCGATCATGGTGGGAGTAATTTTTCCCGGTCCGTTTCTCACAGTCAGTAAACTTTCTAACAATGGAGTAGGCCTAGACAATTTGTTTCTCAAGTTGGTTTTCAATAAAATATCAGCAGAAAAAACGCGTTCCACTTGTGCTGTGCTTCCAACATTGTTTGTGCAAACTTTGAAAGTAGCGGAAATCTGTACTCTTTGTTTTCGATATTTCTAGTCATTTGTCCAATTTGATGCCCGAACGCCTCATAACCTCCGCCGGCCTTGCTTATGCTTTTATCCAAAACTTTGTAGTCAATAAACTCGGCCCCTAAACAATCAAAATCTGCTGGAGACACAATTTGTGGAAAAAGCTGGGCCAGTTCAAACATTTCCGACTGTTCCACCGATATTCTGTTAATGAATTTTAGTCTGACATGAGCTTAAGCTCTCCGTTGCTAATAGGCATTCTTTTCTTGATTGCACCGACGGCATTCGTATAATATGCAAGAACATCAAGATAAAACTTTCCAACAGTCGATGGATCATCAACCTTTTTGCAGCTACAGTTTATTAATAGAGCACGGCATGCCACTAAAACAATTTAAAAATAAAAATTTGAATCAAGATAATAGATATCACAAAAATGATTTACTGATTTCTTTAAACGTTGAGATTCCACGTTTTGTCAAATTTTTTTTTTCGGACGTCTTAATTTTTTTTACGGAATTTTACGGTCAAGCAATTTTACGATAAATCTATACTGACTGTCCGTATATTTACAGACGGTTTGCAACCCTGTTCCAAAGGGGCACAACCAGCTAACAAAATGTTTTTAGTTGTTTTCGAGGCTATAATTTATATTTATAACGTTATCTCATTATACCAGAAAATGATGCTATTTCTTCTACCCCGACCCGCACTTATTTCAAGAACAAAAGATTACAAATATGACTTTTAATTTGCAGTAGTATTATGCCAAAGGGATTGGGCGCCAAATTCAACATAAGGCTCGAGAATCTTTTCTTTAAAAACTGAGTCTAAGAAAAAGATGAGCTAGTTAAATAATGGTCGTAGTTGAAACTATAAGTATTACCAGTGCGCTTGACACATTTCCCCAAAACTAAAACATAAAAAGTAAAGTACAATGTAAAAAAAGGATAATTTTCTTGTTAAAAAGAAAATGTTAAAAATTAAAAAATGCACCCGTAATTGTTCGTGCATTTTTCTCGAACTGAAATAATCCCATTTATGTCACGGAGCTAATAATTGTTACTTTTATTTTTGTGTAAAATTTATTTTTCCCTCTTATATTTACAAAAGATTCCAGAATTTTTTTTATTAAAAAAAAATTATTAAAAAAAAAATAATTAAAAAAAATGTAGATTTAAGCTTCCCATTTTGATTAACGTCTTACTGTCTTACCTATGCCGTATTCTGTATGAATGATGCTATAATATTTATGTTTTATCAGTGACATATACTGCATGAAATGATAATATAATAGTTATGTTTTACCAGTGACATATACTGTATGAATGATACTATAACATGTATGTTTTACCAGTGACATATATATACTGTATGAATGATACTATAACATGTATGTTTTACCAGTGACATATACTGTATGAATGATACTATAACATGTATGTTTTACCAGTGACAAATATATACTGTATGAATGATACTATAACATGTATGTTTTACCAGTGACATATACTGTATGAATGATACTATAACATGTATGTTTTACCAGTGACATATATATACTGTATGAATGATACTATAACATGTATGTTTTACCAGTGACATATATATATACTGTATGAATGTTGCTATAATATTTATGTCTTACCAGTGCCGTATGCTGGAAAAAAGCGGAGAAGAGTCCAAGAATTCCAGGTATAACGAACTGTAATAAGTGAGACATTTATTTATTGGATGTTTAAAGAAATGATTCACGTAAACAAACATTTAAGCTTCCAGAAACACAAGAACAATCATATCTATGGGTACAGAAGGACTTTCTAAAGTGAAGTAATGTGATTTTAATTTTTGTCGAAAGTTTAACTTTTCAAGATTTTATACAAAGGGAAATGTATAGATTGGGGAAGAGGGGGTGGTGATAAGTGGACCAGGGAGAAAGAGAATGCAGATGTGGTTATTATTATTATTATTATTTTGTTGTTGTTGCGTGTGTTACCAATAAACCAAACTCCCAGATGTGACGAGTCAAAGCCCTAAAGATCTTGTCGAGATCTTCCTTGACACCATTCCTGGACGAATTTTGGTCCGTTCTCCTGCCGATATCATTTCTGATGAGTTCTTTGTTCGTCTCGGTCAGCACAACCTCGTTGAAGAGGATGTGTAAAGTTATCATCACTATTACCCCTGGTGAAGGAATTGAGGAAGCACATCAGGAACAAAGTACATCTTATCACTTTTTTAACAAAAAGTTTCTCATATTTAGCTTTAATTCCTTATACGTGACTTATTCCGGTTCAGTGGCGTTTTCTAGGGGGGGGGGTCAAAATTATTAATTTCCCCCGAGCCCTACAAGGGGGGCCCAAAAGGAGTGGACATTTTCTCATGTCATAATGTTGAATGTCGAAATGCACCCCCCCACAAAGATGTCAAGCTCCCGGGTCCCCAAAGCCCTAGCTAAGCCACTGTTCCGGTTATAGTGAGGCCTCACGTTTATGACCAACTTCAGCCTGTGTGAAGTCATTCCAGTTATGTGGGTTTTTTTGTTGTTGTATTTGTTGTTGTTGTTTTTGTTCGGATGTGAATGATCAACTCATGTATATTTTCATTAATTCATTCACTCTCCTCACCCACTCCTTCCTTGGATTCCAGGAAAGCCACAATTTTTGCATACGTCCCACATAATAAAAGGCCTACATACATTGAGTCGAGTGTATAAAAATATCATTTTAAGTTGTTAAATATAAAATGCTAGACCAATGCTACTCTTAAGACTTAAAAAGAATAAACTTGCGCTTATAATAATTGTGAGATGAAAATATTTTATCGAAAATAAAATAAAGCAAAAATCAGTGTCATTATAAAAAGTTATAAAAGCTTTTATTAAAAAAAACAACCTCCCAACTAATGGCGTGGAGACAGGACTATAAATGCTCCAAAAGTGCATCACATTAATTTTAATCATTAAGAAGATATTTAATTATTACTTAAGCCTTAAGCCTAAGCAATTTTTTTTTAAAAGTAAAAAACTACTTGACCGCTTTTTAAATGACACCATAGGGACCCAAAATTCTTTAGAGACTGAAGGATCATTTTTGTGCGTCTGTTGGTGCAGACGTCATTACATACCGCCTAAAGCAACAAGTCCGGAAACTGACCCTAAAGTTATTCCTCTAAGTGTACGTCTATTCATTTTAGTACTTGATAAAAAGCAGAGGAAGTATTGATGTATGAATGTTTGGGGCAGTCTGGGAAATATCTAGCCTTGAGCACACTTAACAAAGGTGCGAAAACGGGAAATACCCATGGATTCTCCCAATAGCTCATACTAATAATCGGAGATTTGTCACATAAATAATTATTACCAGTGTGATGAATGTCATATTTTATTACAGTCCATCCAGGTCGCCATCTTCCACTTATTTCATTCTAATTTTATGTCACAAGTAACAAACCGATTTTTTTTATTTAAAAAAAAAAACGATATCTGTAATTATGGGGTCGGTAAACTATGGCCCGCGAGTCATATGTGGCTCTATTTATGGCTGAATCTGGCTCGATTATTATTTTTTTTAAAAAACAACAACGTTTTTTCAGACTAATATGATTTGCATATTAATTGCATATAAAAACAGCACAACAATGTAGGCTAATTTAAAAAGAATTCAGAGACGCAAATATTGTACTTTTAGTGATGAAATTACACAAAATGCACACGTTTATTTGATTTTTATTTTTAAAATTTTTTTTTTATTTAGAAGGCATTACCCGAAACGTCTACGGTAATTAGTATTAGTTCGTAAATAAAAACATAAATTTATTGTCTTCTTACACAATTAGTTTGTGTATTTTGTATTGTTTTTTTTTTTTTTTTTATTTTTTTTTTTTAAATTATTGAAAAGCTTTAAGAAGTCCCATTTTGTACGATATATTACTCTAACAGAATTAATTTTCAAAATATGTGGCGTCCATGGCTCTCTGAGACAAAAAGTTTCCCGACTTCTGCTGTAGTTCGATGTGTGGGATGCGAGGGAATGTATTTAATAGGTGTGTTAAATGGTATCTGGTTATCAACTATTCGCGAGGCGAAGCTTTGATTTCAGGCCTGCAAAACATAAATTATTTACTCATTATTTCTGTACGACACGTTATCTAATATTTCTTTATGGCTGCAGCGCTGCGTTCAGCGGCAGCGGAAACTAGCCACCGGCAGCGGAAACTAGCCACCGGCAGCGGAAACTAGCCACTGGCAGCGGAAACTAGCCACCGGCAGCGGAAACTAGCCACCGGCAGCGGATCCTAGCCACTGGCAGCGGAAACTAGCCACTGGCAGCGGATCCTAGCCACTGGCAGTGGATCCTAGCCACTGGCAGCGGAAACTAGCCACCGGCAGCGGATCCTAGCCACTGGCAGCGGATCCTAGCCACTATCAGCGGAAACTAGCCACCATAAAAAGTCAGATTTAATCGTCAATGTCACAAAGTGTCGTGGTTGGATGCATGTTTAATTGACTCATTGTTGAAGTCACTCCATGATGGTATATCCCCCCTCCGTCCCTATATTAAACTGACGTCACTCCGTGATGGTATATCCCCCCTCCGTCCCTATGTTACACTGACGTCACTCCGTGATGGTATATCCCCCCCCCCCTGGTCCCTATATTACACCGGTAAGAAAAATAACATCGACACCGATGAAAAAAATAAATTAAATAAAATTATTTGTTCATTGTCAAACAGTAGCAACGTTTGTCAATTATTATATTCCCTTCTAACGATCAAAGTAATGGGCGAATTCTTGCGCTGTTACCCTGGGGTTTTATCCGAGGCAAGCCACTCTCAAGTTTTTAGTTACCCTGAGGTTTTTTCTAAGAACCTCTCGGCACGCCAACCAGCCAGCGCTGAAACCTCGTGACAAAAACCACGAACACAGTTTGAAATCTTTTGCTCATCCACTGTATTGAAGATCTCTAAAACAAATTGCTGTTGGATGACGTTAACTTGGACTGGAATAGTTTATTTTATTTACGAGATTTAAAAAATTAAAACAACTTAAATTCTTTGTTGACATATATGTATTAATCGAATATAAGGGCCATATTATATTTTGTTTTTAATTGTCAGTTACATGCACTAATAAATTCTTTAAAATAATTTTTTTTTAAAATCTTTGTCTACTTGTTTGCTTCCATTAATTATTGAAACAGAAATTCATATAATATAATCTATGATGTTAAAAATTTAAAACCTAACCTTTGATCTGTTGTTTTACCGGAAACTCGCAGAACTGGATTTCGACTTGACCTCTTCAAACCTCACTTCTTTTCGCGACTGTGGCGAAATATCGTTGTTCGGTGTAGGTACCATTCGTGTGGCCACACAAAACAAAACCAGAGTACATGCTCTGCTCTCGCGTCCTATGGCCCCCTCCCTCTCAATGTACTATTAGAGCAAGATTCAATGTGTAAGTGATGGCAGAGGCGTCACTAGGGTTGGTGTCACCAGGGGCGGAGCTCATGGTGTCACCCCTTCACGATTTAACCCTCAGTTATCCTCCGAGTTTTGAGTGCCCAATAACGGGAACATATAGAATTTTACATCCTGGTGTCACCCCTCTGATGGTGTCACCCGGGGTAGCCCGCCCCACCGCACTCCCCTAGTGACGCCACTGAGTGATGGTTTAAGTATAAGACGCGACAAATTTCAAGTCTTTTATTTATCGGGTATGTATTGAACAAAGTCCCACAATTTCGAATGTACAAAAAAAAATAATAATAAAAAAAAAAAAAAAAAAAAAAAGCACCGATGTTCGCATAGAATTCAACAATTTCAAGTATTGTAATTAAAAAAAGACATTGATCGGTATTTATTTAATGACTGAAAAACACATTCTAATTAAACTAATTTATTTCAAACTGTTCTTACTGCTTACTGTAAGGGCGAAATATCGGTGGAACATCGAGAGAGATTTTTCATGAACTGCAGATACGCGATGACATAACTCCCACCGAGTTTGACAGTGAGGACAAAATGACCCTTGTCCCTAGGGGCGGATTAAGACTGCACGGGGCCCCGGATGCAATCAAACGGGGGCCCTATCCAGCCAGCGTCCCTTAAAATGATTGTTAACAGCTAATATAAGACTGTAACTAAATATTAATAATGAAAAAAAAACGAACACGAAGAAGTAACTGTTTGAAGTGTTCGCCGGTATGTTACAATTAAGTGTGAAAACAAAAACTTTTAATTCCACTTCTGGGAATCGGAGAAATTTTAAAAATATAAACAATAATTTAAACTATGTTCTCTAAGGGAGGCAACTAAATCCAGTTGTAGAAATAATATTTATTAATTTATTTTTTATATTATTTTTCCAAGGGTTCGTGCAAACATTTGTACACTTTTATTATAAAATATAAAAAGTTTGGGGGCCCCCAAACCGTCGGGGGGCCCTGGCTTTAGCCCGTTCAGCCCCCCCTTAATCCGCCATAGCCTGTCCCTAGTAGAGTCAACCTATACCAACATTACTGACATTAACTTTGAGAAATTGATGGGTAAAAAAAATCTCATACAAAATAGAGGTATTATACTTCATCACAGAGTGACTGAATTAGCACAAAAAGCAACTCAACAAACATGTTATGACATAGTAATTTTATGTTTTAAACAAACAAACAATAAAAAAAAACACCAAACAAAATGAAAACAAAAATATTGGATGAAAACCATTGTGTTTGAGTTAAGGATAAAGTAACGTCAATGGCTGGAGTCGTTGTTCGTGACTGCAAGGTAAAGTTTAGATCCGTGGTGCTAAAGTAACGTCAATGGCTGGAGTCTTTGTTCGTGACTGCTAGGTAAAGTTTAGATCCGTGGTGCTAAAGTAACGTCAATGGCTGGAGTCGTTGTTCGTGACTGCAAGGTAAAGTTTAGATCCGTGGTGCTAAAGTAACGTCAATGGCTGGAGTCTTTGTTCGTGAGTGCAAGGTAAAGTTTAGATCCGTGGTGCTAAAGTAACGTCAATGGCTGGAGTCTTTGTTCGTGAGTGCAAGGTAAAGTTTAGATCTGTGGTGCTAAAGTAACGTCAATGGCTGGAGTAGTTGTTCGTGAGTGCAAGGTAAAGTTTAGATCTGTGGTGCTAAAGTAACGTCAATGGCTGGAGTAGTTGTTCGTGACTGCAAGGTAAAGTTTAGATCCGTGGTGCACGCAAGATGAAAATGTGTTACTGAAGTAGTGATGACTTATTTCAATATTCACAAGCGCTCTGAGCTTTTTATCACATCATTGAACACTGGCTTTTGTTGGTCTATATTTGACCGAATTAATGTTTTGTGCCCCTTATATATATTGAGGGGAGGGGCACACATTTATTTGTCAAATTGAGAAGTTGGCCTTTTTTTTCACCGCCTTCTTCTTGAACGTAGGTGATGGGCTCGAGCTTTTGAAGTCAGGTAAAGAAAGGCGGCGCCTAATCTTGTCTGGCGGACATTGCTGGGTACACAATCCTTGGTCCCGGCGACATTGTCGGATTCGTAGGGTGAGTGTAGTAGGGATTCGTTGGACCGACAGCGTTGACGTGTGGTGGAAGTGCTTGGTATGCCATGGTGGGGTCGTATGGTAGGGGAGGGTCAACCATTGTCGAGTAATAGGGCAGCTGTTGGGCCCCGGCATTGGGGTAATACAAAGGTGCAATGTTCCCCGTGTTGGAAGGAAGCTGGAGCGCCGTTCCCACGTCGTTGGGGGGAGCTGTTTGCGGGGTGTTTCCCGCGGCCTGCTGAACCGCTGTCTGGGAAGTTTTCGTTTTCTCTGGTTTTACAACGCTGGAAGCAACTACTTCTGCCTGTGAATTCATAATAATTCTTTTGACATTGGGTTGTGTGCCTTTGGATATAATTCACACTCCACCCATTTTTTTTAAAAATAAGAAAGTTATTCCAAGAATAAAAACTAAAAGTTAAATACGTTTAATAAACGCATGTCTTATTGGAATGAGGATGAACTGTCCTAACAACTCATACTTCAACAAATGCAACAGACAAGACTGACACAGGGACTGGAACTGTCGGCATTGCAGCCTTGCCCCTGAAACAGTCGCGAACTTGCTGACTTCGAGCCCCACGCTGGAAATAACCGGGGGAGGGGGTTATGGTGGTGAGTTTAGACGATGTTGCATGACACTGCCCAACAGGCGTTAACGTTTTGCCCAGGTGTTATCTTATCTTAGATATACAGACGCTCCTTCCACAGACCATGAGAGATGATCTGTTGGCAAGTGATGCAGCGGTCACAGGCCACGTCTATAAGGGTTCCACGCATTACCCAGCCGCCTAACTATTGTCTAGTTAGGTACCCATTCAGAGCTGGGTGACTTGGGGACTCCTCAGGCCCCGAGAACAAATCCTCGCCTTCGCGTGGATTCGAACTCGTGACCATCGGTACGACAGTCAAGCGCGCTACCACTCGACCACCGCGTTGGTCAAATGTTCCTGAGAGTAATACAAAGCTTTCATGAAAATTAGATTTAGATTAGTCGAGGGAAAGAAAGTTATGGTTAGATTGTTCGAGGGAAGGAAAGCGGTTGTATTTGAAATTAGCTCCAAAATTGAAAGAATCATAACAAAACAAAATATAATATAACATTGCGGTGAACAAGTACATTAAAAAAAGTTATTATAATATTTTTTTTTAACACATGGGACTCTTGATTTAAGTGGTGCTAGATGGAAAGAGAAAAAAGTGAGGGGTATAATAATAAACTGCCATACCCTTCATTGCATTAAAAAATTTGTTAAAGCCTTGTTTGGGATTGTGTGTAGTGGGGATTTTCTTGTCGTAAAAGGGGGAATCATCATTTTTTGTAAAGATACTTTAAAAAAAATCTCACTCCTCGGTAATGAATGAGAACCGTTGGAGCTAGTTCTGATTTTGAGAGAAATAGACGATAACCAAGAGTTGAACCCGTAGACAAGGCTGGTATCACGTCACGGGCTGGGGGGCGGAGGGTGTGAGTAGGTTGGGGTCACCTGTTGGCACTGACCTTGTTGTTACACCCGAAGGAGCAGGCCAAGTTGGTCTCTACAGTCAGCAGGACCCACGACAGCCCGTAGACCGCGGTGAAGAAGATGTACGGGTTCACAGCGTCCAAGGTTATCTCACACGTCCTGAACGGAATGTTGACAGTGACCAGTCTACCTTCGGATCTGTTCACAGACAAAAATACCACGGAAATATCCGGTTAACTTTGTGGTTTAAGACGACAATAATCTTTCGAGTACGAAGCACGCAATGCACGAATTAATAGTTTAAACATTAGTAATCTATTCTGGTACGTTAGATAATCCCTACCCCCACACTTGCTATCAGATACCTATCACCTCCATTTTTTAAATTCAAGGTAGGAACAAGATTCGGCCAGAGTTCGCTTCCTCCACCCTCCCCAAACTTTAAATAACGCCAAGCCTCAGTTTCCACATTGAAGCACGTTCCATGTCAACTCCATCTTTAAAGGAAATATATTCTCACAAGTTGATTCGTGCTGGAAGATAAACACGATTCCAGTTTGGTTTTAGGAGTGCATCATGTGTACTAATTGAGTGAATTAAGTGAAGTAAATGATCTAAGTCATATCAAAGAAGGTGTCTACTTGAATGTTGGGCTAATGTTTATACGAGGCCCGAGGATTTTTTTTTAGCGGCTATCATAGCGTCCAGTTGTCCGTTGTGTCGCTGAATCTGGAATTGATGACGTTTAGATACTATTTTTGTAAAAAAAATTATACGTCAATTGAAGTGGACAATACTCCGACACACATTGGGTCGGCACTACACATGTATCGATACGTCATTACACAGGTATCGACACGACACTACGTAGGTATAGATAAGTCATTACACAGGTATCGATGCATCATTACACAGGTATCGATACGGCACTACACAGAACTCACATACATTGGAAGCCCATTTTTCTGTCACTAAACACTGACCTCTGAGTATACACAGGTATCAATAACATTACTCACATACACTGGCAGCCCTTTTCTGTCACTAAACACTGACCTTTGAGTATACACATGTATCAATAATGTACTAAACAGTACTCACATACACTGGCAGCCCTTTTCTGTCACCAAACACTGACATTTGAGTATAAACAGGTATCAATAACAGTACTCACATACACTGGCAGCCCTTTTCTGTCACCAAACACTGACCTTTGAGTATAAACATGTATCAATAATGTACTAAAGAGTACTCACATACACTGGCAGCCCTTTTCCGTCACCAAACACTGACCTTTGAGTATAAACAGGTATCAATAACAGTACTCACATACACTGGCAGCCCTTTTCTGTCACCAAACACTGACCTTTGAGTATACACAGGTATCAATAACAGTACTCACATACACTGGCAGCCCTTTTCCGTCACCAAACACTGGTGAGGGTGGACATTGTGCACAAAGGAGATTGTGTTGTACATGGCCAGGAGTTCGCCGTAGAACAAGAGCCCCGTGGGCATGAGGCAGTAAAAACACAAGAACGCCGTGAAGGCGAACTGGGGAGAGAGTGGTATGGGCATACACTTGAGTGAAGGAAGGCTGTGAGAACCTCACAGTATTAAATTTGTAGGTAAGATGAATTAAAACCCCACATAAAAAATAAATTGTGTGTATTGGAACTGAAATAAAGGTTTGTTGATATGAGTAAATGTCAATGACGCAAGAGAGGTACGTGGTCGAACAGGTAGTAAAGCCTTTTATACTTTGACTTCATTATAATCCGCGTGTACGTATGTATGGCATCCTTCGGGGACCTTCCGTCTGTGAAAGACGATGGATCTATCTTGTTATATTGCTGCGCCTAGTGTGGCTGGACAGTTGAGATCTATCTTGTTATATTGCTGCGCCTGGTGTGGCTGGACAGTCTCTTTTGTAAGGCTTACACATTAAATCGTTTTAGCAGAGTTGCCTTCCTTTTTGCTATTTTTCCAGCAGTTGCCGTCACGGACGTTGCCGACCAACCGACATTTTTCCATGTCGCCAGATCGCTTTATAGCACGTCCTTGGTTATGCGACCATGCAGGCTGCATTTGCCCAAGTCAGCAGAGGCGTATTTGACTTAATAACTTTGGACGCTGCGCTTGTTTGATTGAGACAAGACCTCGGTGTTGTGGAATTTCGCTCACCATTTGATGTCTAGGATGCGGCGCAGGCGTCTGAGGTGGAACCCATTGAGCATTCTTTCATGTCTGGTGTATGTGGTCCAAGACTCGCAACCTTCAGGATCAGCCAACATCCACCCTTTAATCCAGGTCAGAAGATAAAGACCACAAATAATTCATTCAAGATATAAAATTTCATCATCAAGTCTTATGGTATGCAATTTTTTCAGTAAGAAGGCCGCACTTGAATAAAGTTTTGCCTCAGTTCAATCATACATGTTGACTTAAAACACCCTTTTTATGGATTTCTTTTGAGTTTACTGCAGGCTTCCATGGACCTCACATAATCCTGTAGCTGGCAGCAGTTAGCTCACCCCTGATAAAGACATGCTGGATGATTGATGAATGTCATAAATCTGTCTATAGGTTTTTCTTACCATCGCAGTATGCTTGAAGATTGATATAAATCTGTCTATAGGTTTTTCTTACCATCGCAGTATGCTGGAAGAAAGATGTCATAAATCTGTCTATAGGTTTTTCTTACCATAGCAGTATGCTGAAAGAATGCTGTTATAACGCCCAAAATGCCAGGGATAAGAAACTGAAAATGTAAAAAGAAAAAAAATCAGCTGATTGCTAAAGTTTATTTTAATATTTATTAAACTTTGCCATTCTTAATATTTATTCTAACAGATAAACTCATGAATATCACCTCAACCATACATACCATCACCCCAGCAATACACAAAATCCCCTCAGCTACACACACCATCACCCCAGCTGTACATACCATCACGCCAGCTACACACACCATCACGCCAGCTATACATACCATCACGCCAGCTATACATACCAGCACGCCAGCTATACATACCATCACACCAGTTATACATACCAGCACGCCAGCTATACATACCATCACACCAGTTATACATACCAGCACGCCAGCTATACATACCATCACTCCGAACTCCCAGATGTGCTCCGTCAATGTTCGGAATATTGTCTCAAAATCATCACTGACGGGATTTCCCGTAATATTGAGCAGCCTTCTCCGGACTACGTCATTGATGGGGGGACCTGTGTTGTTTACAGTGGACTGGACGTCTACGGACAAGATGTGCAGAATTAGGATCAGTATCAACCCTGCGGAGCGAGACGATAACGTGAGGATAACATGAGGGTAACCTGAAAATAACGTGAGGATAACATGAGGGTAACCTGAAAATAACGTGAGGATAACATAAGGGTAACCTGAAAATAACGTGGAGTCAATATGAGAAAAAGTATTAATAACAACTATTTGAAAACAAATATCATAATTTGATAATGTAGGTAATTTTACTCGCTGATCTCCCTTTATTTGCCATTATTCTCTTAAAATCTTTTTTTTTCTTCAATTATTCCTGACAAAATTTTCAGTCACTTCCGAAGGTTTTTCTTTTGTTCCCACAAGCTTATAAAATGGAAAAAAAATCAAGTTCTACAACCCAGGCGGTACTTATCGTTTCTGTAATCATTTTCTACTCCGTGGACTGTTGTATAGTTGTTTAGGAATATATTCTGAGGTGATGTAATAAGTATATTCAATGATTAAACATTTTACCCGGTTACCAAAGTGCAGGTCTGGTTTCAAAGACACAAAGTCACGTTATTTTCAATTTGTACTGTAAGGTTTATGTTCCCTGTGTCATTAAGACTGTATTCTGGAACAGGTCCCTGTATAGGAACTGATCCCTGTATAGGAACTGATCCCTGTATATGAACTGATCCCTGTATATGAAACGATTCCTGTATATGACTGATCCCTGTACATGAACTGATCCCTGTATATGAACTGATCCCTGTGTACATGAACTCATCACTATGTATGAACCAATCCCTGCATATGAACTGATCCCTGTGTATGAACTGATCCCTGTGAAAATGAACTGATCCCTGTGTATGAACTGATCCCCGTATATGAACTGATCCCCATAAATGAACTGATCCCCGTATATGAACTGATCTCCGTATATGAACTGATC
>MUZC01000014.1:0-20614 GCA_002072015.1 Radix auricularia | reverse complement strand
GGGGGGGGGTCCTTCAGCTTTGTGTCGTCATATTGGAAGAAAAAAAAAGAGGGGAGGGGTAAAAATAAGCAAAAATCGCGTGACGTCATTTATGAACGGCCCCTAAGTAAAAACATCTTTTTTTCAAGTAAATATACTATACATATTGAAAAATCATAAATGTCTTTGCCATCTCAGCCCTGCTCTTATTGTAATATCCGTGTCTGATTCGCTAAAGTAAATTATTATTTTTCGTATGCTTTTCGTTGCATTAATAGTAACCGACAGTGGCGTAGTTAGGGGAGGGGGTCCAAATTCGAAAGTCTCCCAGGTCCCTCACTTGAGGGGAGCCCCAAATTAGTGTCAGATAATATATTTACATTAAATATTACGCCCCCGCCATGTGTCTTATCTTACCTTATATGTTACAGACGCTCCTTCTGTACAGAAGACTATTGCGTTCTACGTATTTTTATGGTTTGTGATTAGTGCTGTATTCTTATTAGAGTTTTAAATGATGATTAAGTGTTGGCTTTCCTGGTTTCTTCAGGCAACCCATCCCACGCCCGAATACCGGACAGAAAAAAAGAAAACTTGTATGTGTTTGTTCTTGCATACGGGATAAGAAAGGTATTTTTATCCTTATATCTATCTGAGGGTTGTATTAAGTTATCTTTGTGTTGTATTTCTAAATTAGAATTAATTGCCTTATGTATAATTACTAATTTACTCTTGGTTCTTCTATCCTCTAGTGTTTCAAGCTTTAATGATTTAACTAGGCTAATTGTGTTACTCTTATGAGTTTTGAATATTCTCGAGTAATGAATCTAGCAGCTTTTTAAAAAAAATGTATGTCGGGGCCCCTAAAGAGGTGAAGCCCCATGGGCCAACAAACTCTACAAATTTCTAGCTACGCCACTGGTAACCAAAAAAAAAAAAAACAACAACAAAAAAACGTTCATTTACTTATATCGTTTAAAACCCTGAATATTGTTTTAATTTGATTGGGTAAAGTAAATTGTCGATTGTACATGATTGGTTGCTGACAAATGTGAAGAGTCAATTTCAGGAACCAGTTTATCAGTGCCACTCTTACATATTTCTTCAGTTTGATTGTTTTGTAGATCAGTAGCCTAGTAGCATTAGTGTGCGAGGAATTAATACCAAAATGGGGTTTATAGGGTAAAAGTAGGTACTTCAAAATATATTTTGGATAGTTCCTTCATTTCTTTTTTAAATTTCTTCCTTGGTTTCTATCTTTTATTTTAATTTAAAATAATCTTCTTTATTTTACCCCATACAAAGTGCCTTCCGCCCCCCCCCCGCCCACACCACTGGGTCGCGGGCCACTTGGCTCTTACAAAAATGGGATCGCCATCCAAAAAAGTTTTGGAACCTTTGGACTACGTGCAGGCTACTGCAGGGCCATCTTAACGCAACAGGCCCTTTGGGCATTTGCCCGGGGGCCCATGAGCATAGGAGCCCCATGGGAATATGTTTATTTATATATATTCTGTATATAGTATGTTTATTTTTCATTCCTGTGGTGGGTGGGGGCGAACTCCTTCTTTGCCCAGGGGCCCAACACTTTTTATTTGACTAGGGGCCCAACACTATTTCTTTGCCCGGGGCCCAAAATGGTGTAAAGACGGCTCTGGGCTACATGACGTAATATATCAATGGACCGAATAAATAACTAAACAATCAGTAGGCTGTAGGCTTAAACTTAATATAACAATATTTTACAAATTATGAAGTTCTTTAAAAAAATTGGACTTAAATTTAGTGGATCCTAAATGTCACTCTTACTTACATGTTTTTTTAAAAACAAAGGCGAACTTTGGTACGGGGCCGTCCATAATTGACGTCACGCGCCTAGGGGGTGGAGGAGGGGGTCAAGCATTTGTGACAATGTGTGACAATGGCAAGTGAGGGGGTATTAAAGAAACGTGACATCACCTTAAAAAAATAATAAAACAACAAAACAACGCCATCTTTAAACAAAATTTCCACTTAACTAATTCATTTCTTGCAATTCATTTAATGACCTTTTAACAAGCTTCATGCGTGTTACGATTAGGCCAGTCATTTAAAACTATTTTTGTATAATAGATGTTAGCGTAAGTTTGCATCAACATAATTTTGTATATAGTGTAGCGTAGACCAGGCTGAACCCAGCTGCAAACGTTTTCCGTTTTTATGTATCATAGACTATCTTATCTTATCTGTTACAGTTACTAGCATTGCTTTTTTTCTATTTAAAAAGTACCGGAATACACATTATTTAATACAACTACAACTTAAAAAAGCAGTAAGACCAAATAGTGTGTGGAAAAAAAGTGCCGTAACATCGCTCTGCTAGAAAAAATGCACTGGTCACACTCGCTCCTTCTATACAGAAGATTGCATCCTACGCTTATCCATAATTTATGTGTAGTCTTGCATCGATTAGATATATATATATATATATAAAATATATACATAACTGCAAATAATGAGTAAAGAGCAGAATAAATATATCTGACACTTATGAGTAAAAAAAAACCCAACTACAATGGCGATATTTTCTCGCTGGTAAAGTCTTTTTTTTTTTTGTTGGCTGGTGCACCATTTTTCGCATTGTCGCTACGCTGCTGTCCTTGTTCTAAAACTCCAAATGTATTTCAATATAATAAATTATTCTTATTTTTGTAATTAAGTCGACTCATCAAATGTGCGATATCTTTCTTGGTATCAACATTATGAGTAATAAATTTCCTTTTCCTAAACCATTCACATCTTTAACTTGTGTCAAGTTACAAGTAAAACAAATCAGACTACATCAAGAAAATCACCAAATGTTTGCTGGGGGTGTTGATGGAGGAAATGCTGGGGTCAAACGATGTGCCTTTTCTTTACCATTACTATGAAAGTTTTTAACTCCCATAGTAATGTTAAAATAGTCAAATGAGTAATGAAATATTTCAACGTTCTTCATAGACAAACATTATTTAGATATTTTATGAAGACTGCTACAGCAGAAGTCAACAAGAAAATTGATCATTCTGCCTATAAAATGTAATAGATTCAGTTCAAATAAAATGGTTTAAAACACCACAAACAAAAAAGATAAAACTGTTTATAAAAAAAACCAATAACAATAAAAGCTTGAACAACGAAATTTATTTTATGAGTGTGTTAGAAAAGAGAGAGTATAACTGTTAATAATAAAAATGTATAATCAGGGAAACCCAGAGTAAATGCCTGATTACATTCAGAGTATAAACACACTTGGTCATAGACGACAAAATGCTTGAAAAATGTTGCAGAGAAAATGTTTCTATTAAATAAAATTGCTCTCACTGAGTATATATTATTTCACACAGGGAAAAAAAAAAAAAAAAAAAATAATTATGTCATATGTCTGTACTGATTAAAAATAATTAGTTATACAAGAAAGTCTATTTGAGCAATTTAAAATGTGTAAATGTTCAAATTTCTTCAATATCACTTGACCAACAAATCCGGTTTACTACTTGAGCATTTTGTTTTTGTTTTAAGGTGAAAATGTTGTTATTAAAAAAATAAATGTAATGAATTATTTAAGGGAAATTTTTAATTCTCTAATAAAACTAGTTTGCATAAAACTTTGCTGTCCAAATTTCTCCATTCAACTTTCTTCTGTATCTGAAAGCGTCATAAGTAGAAATATTGTTTAACTGAGGCAGTAAAGACACAGATATGTTACAGTTACGTTACCAAAAATTTGCAGGTTGAGCATAGGATTTAATGGTTAAGAACATTATTACCTTTAGTTACATCCTTTTAATTCAACATTTAAAAACTTGTCTAGATGTGAGCATGTGATTTGTTTTGATATGACATGATATGGCTTATTTCTTGTAGAATTGATTTATTTTGTTTACTAAAAATAAAGATTTGTACAAGAGCTTCATTAACCGCATGCAACCATCTTAGTGATAAGTGCCTTATTGGCATAAAATACAGGAAAACATGCATCATTGGCAGAAAAATACTTGACCCTTGATTACATTGGGGTGGTTAAAATTGATAACTGCTGACGATAACAACAATCAAAGCACCAAACACTGAGATTATCTTTGTGTACATTCAGAATATGGATAAATACATTAAAAATAATGGCCTAATATTTTTTAAATACAATATTGCTTACTGAAAAGAAAATAATATCCTATTCTCAATCATACAAATTTATACTGACATTTAGATCATAAGTGATTATAACAGATTCGGATTAATATTTTTTTTAAAATGAAAATTGTAAGTGGTTTAATTTTGAAAAATAAGTTAAAGTAGGTGCATTATGTGACACACACGAAAAGTAATTACATAATAATCTTTCACCTTAACAAAAAAAAAAAAACTTAAAAAAAAATTAAGTTTTAGAAAGACTCCCAAAAGATACATTAAAGTTTATTTTCTATTGAAAATATCCTATCCACGTCCATGAAGTTTTAAAAAAATGTTTGCTAGTAAACATAATAAGATAAAAAAAACATTAACATTTTTTATAGAAAATTTAAAAAAAATTTTTGTTAATTATATACAAATCTACAAATAAATGAATAAAATCACAATATTATTGCCATAGTAACAACAAAGGGTAAGAGTAATAAAATTGCTCACTTAACAACTGGTGAATAGTTATAAAGATATTGATAATGGTTATACAAGGTTTTAATAATAAAATTAGTTCACAGGCATAAAAAAATATTTTCTATTTTTTAAAAACAGGAAAATTTCCATAAATAGAAACTTCTCTGTTGATATTAAAATTTTTTTAAAATTTAACACAAAATTTAATGAAAACATGAAGTATAAAAATAGCAGAGGTCAAAGCCTTTTAAAAAATATCTCATTAAGTCAATAACAAGCTTACAAATGATGTAACATGAAGACTATTAGACTAAAATCATTTGAGCAACAAAATTATTGTAAATTTGTAATTGCTTTAGATTCTATAACATTAACATTTGTTGAAATTATTTAATTGAGGAAAGGAAAATGAGAAAAATCTAAATTGTCATTTAAAAAGTATAATGTTACTACCACATGCAGCAAAAGTAGTAAAAGTTATTTTTAATTTTAACATTCCAAAATTAACATTGTCATGAGTTAATAAAAAGAAATGACAATAAAATTTAAAGAATATAATAGGGAATAATTACTTTAAATAAAGATTATTTTTGCCCCCACAGAAATCTGCAAAATATTAATTTTGAACAATTTACACACACACACATATATATATAAAATTAATCCACATTATCCCAGAGAATGTAGATGACTGAACTGCCTTTAAAAAAGAAGGCACACTGCTGAACAGAAACAAAGAATAATTGTAAAAAATAATTCTTAGAAATAGTTGCAAGCATTTGATAGATAATTTTTTTTTTTAAATTGTGTATTTGCACTTAGAATTTGGTGATAAAACAATAAAAGGGATTTTATTTGGTCATTAGGTTTATATATGACTAGTATTTATTAATGTTGAGTAGTAATAAGAGTAAATAATCTAAAAATGAAGTAAGAATAAGTTATGTACAGAGTATATATAGTATGGTATAAACTTATCTATAAAGATAAACATCCAAAGGATTCATTAAATGAATAGAATTGAAGGGCATCATACAACACTTCAAGAAAATATACAATTTGTAAAACCCAAAATTATTAATATATAAGTATAAGAAAACTGTTTGGTAATTAAGTATTAATAAGCTGTTGTCCTTTACACAACATGTAATTAAAATGAGATTCATTTAAAAGCTTGAAGAAAAGCTTTTGATGTGAACAAAGCTTAATTTTTAACAGTTGGTGGGAAATAACTTTAAATCAAAGCTTTTGATATTGATTAAGTGCATTTAACCCTTTTAAGACCGAGCAATTGAGGATAATCTGTGCCAATATGACAGAGCCCTAACTTTGCAAAAAATGAAATGATTTCGACTATTTAAAAAAATGTACAGTCTTGTAGGAAATGTATTATGATCTTTGCATAGTTCATGAATGCAATTTATTAGGTTAAACTCAGAATAAAATATGTCTTACTTGCAGAATTCCCATTTCTTACAGAAATTTAAATGAGATTCTGAAAAATAACACATCATGTTGGACTGTGGTGTTAAGTTCAAACATTTAAAAAAAATTAATGAGTGTCTAAAAAATGTGCTTTAAATTGACAGAGATCAGTAACTGACTATATAAACCACCATTAGAATGAGTGGATAGTAAGAAATGAGAGAAATGATCTGATTGACTTGAGTAAGAAATGAGAGATGCAATCTGATTGACTCGTAGACCAATCATCCAAAATACTTTAAAAAGTGGGCTGATAGATCAGTGAATCGTCTTCTTTATTCAGCTCATTGATGATATATTGGCCAAATTATCTATAAAAAAGGCCCTTTAATTGTTTTAAAAGAAAAGTGTTTTATTTCTAAAAAATAACCAGATAATACTTGGTAGTAAAATCATATAAAAAATAAGATTACATAAAAGTATAGAATATTTCATGGATTAAAATAAAAAAATATAAAAACATTATTAGAACAAACCCATTGTGGTTGGTATATGGAATTGAGGTTTTAAATTTGACAAATATTGAAGTAATGGCTGCTGTTAAGTTCATCATTGAAATCAAGGTTCATGAATCAACACTACTTTGTTCAGCAAACTTTCAAAAGAACAGTCAAATGATATTGGAAAATTTACTTTTTCCATGATGTCAAACTAATTTTAGCTTGTATAATTGTCTTGAAGCATTATCAACCACTTCATTCAAAAATAATTGGATGACAGTTTAAGTCATATAAATTCAAGGAAAGTGAAAGTTATAGAGAAATGTATCATCCATAAAGTCATTAACACCCAATAACGCTTATATGTTAGTAAATAAGTTCCAAAGACAAAGAGTTACAACTTACATATACAACAATAAACATGAGCACTGACTAATATTGACTCCAGTAATAAAGATGAATAAAGACTAATATCCATTTGTTGCAAACTGCAGGGGTGTGTTTAATTTCTAAACACGAATTTCCTGGCAACTTTTAGTTGTTAAATATATAATCAGTCTAAAGCATTATTTTATAAGCTGAACATGTAGTTATTCGTAGATGAACAGAAAAAATAATTAAGCAAATAAGACATTCATAAATTTACTTTAAAAAAAAAAAAAAAGGTGAAGATGAACAAAGTTCATCAGCCAAGTGGCACGCATTAAGCTTTACTCTGTGCAGACTCGTCATAGTACTGCTGGGGTGGTGGGTAGACATATCCAGGGGGAGCTTGGTTTGGATCTCCAGGGGGCAGCATGGGCTGTTGGGCTTGAACTAGGACCACACCCCCAGTGGCGCCACTCTGACATGACAAAGTTATGGGTTTAATCAGACAGTAGAGATTTCAAAACTATAGTAATAAACAAAATTATCTAAAAGATGAAAAGGAGACAAATGATTGGTGTTCCTGTAACCAGTTTACAATCATTTGGATGAGCACAACATTTCCTAAATATTGAGCTTAAATAAGTTTTGTAATTTAAAGGAATTCTTGTGTCACAGTTTGTTAAAGGAGAATGGAGAAGAGTTTGTAAAAAAATACATACTTGCTTTTCTTAAAATGAAAACTGAACGATACATACCTTAGCACAGCAGCCGTAGTAGCAACACATAATAAACTGGACTCCAAGAACTATTCCACTCACAAGGGTGACAACAATGGATGCTATACTCAAGGCTATAAATGTTGAGCGGTAGGCACAAGTTTTGAAAAGGCTGTAACTTTTATTTTCATACCTGTGGGATGGTGTAGTAATGGATGTAATTAAAACAAAGTCTTCAAGACTGTTCACTGGTACACTACAGCTGTGCACATTATGTTGTGTAGAAATATTAGTATTAAAATTACTATTATTTAATTTACAAAATCAAATGATCACTTAATAAAGTTACACTTTTCCAAAAAGCTTATAAATTAATAAGAAAATATTAACTAACTTATTAAATTATACACACACAAATAAAAATAAGATTCCATGCCAAAATATTGTATCTGTAAACAGGGCCGGTCTTAGCAATGAAGGGGCCCTATGCAGCTTAGTATTCGAAATGGATTGCGTGGGGCTCAGTTTGGGTAGTGTTAAGGAATTAATAAAGATAAGAAGTGAAAATTAAGATAGGCAGGGCCCATGAAAGCGCCGGACCCACTGCAGCCGCCTAGATTGTAGCAGCCTAAGACCGGCCCAGCATGTAAAGGAACACTGAATACATGATGGAATTACACTGTTAAAATACTTTTGGGGTGTGTTATAAGCAGATTTAATGTTTAATTAGTAAGATAAGCTGAATAAACAGATCAAGTTTCTTTTCTTATGTACTGTAACCATAACACTTTCTAATCTAACCTGCAATAACAGCTGTCATTGACATCCTGACAATCCTTTGCGGCAAACAATAAAGCTAGCAGAGCAACAAAAAGCACCATCACCATAACAAATGCTAAAATTGCTATGATAATGAGGCACAGAATGGAGAAGATGCTTGAAATCACATACTGTTTAAAAAAAAAAGAGTTTTTATATTAGAGTTGGCTTTAACTTTTAATTAAATGTAAGTAGATATATTGAAAAATAAAATAGGGAGAGTAGTTACCTGTAATCAAATAATGGAATGATGAAAGAGTAGGATAAATGCCTTCATCAGTTAATTTAAAAAAAACAATAAGATATTAGATACTTTGAAGCTAACTATAATTTACTATACAGAACAAAGAGAGCGAGAAAGAAATTATATGAATGAAATAATTTTCCTGTCTTGGGCAGTCATTGTGTTGCAAATAAAATAAATTAGGAAAGTACAATGGTGCCTCGGTATACATCTGGTTTGGAATGAGTCCAACTTGGTATACATCCTGTTTGAAGGTGAGACATTTTGCTGGGAATACAACCTGTGTACTTCCACAATATTTCCTCCCTCTTCACAAAGAGTTAGACCACCCTCAAACATGATGTCACAAAGCACCCTCCTCCCCCCAAATAAAACCTATATTTTCTATTTGAAGTGATACATGTTAGCACCATCAGAGGATGTTACTGGATGATACCACTTTTTATGGCCTTTTGTGTGTAGAAAAATTGTAGATGAAAGGGGCCAGGGATGTTTCTGTTTATGGTATCAAATGACAGGTCAGACTCTACGCCAGTTTCATAGATGAAGGCTTTTACTTTTACTTGGCTTAACACTTTGTGTCTAACACCTGATAGGCTGTGTAGGGTTGCAATGACATTTTTGGAAAGCTATGTAAAGGGAAAATTATTTCGGAATGGACATTCGAGAGGGCATGGAGACACACTCACCCAATATACCAGGGTAGAGTTGACAGACGCTGGAGTGCTGTAGTGGACAGAATGTTTTAAAGCAAGAGTAGCAGCCAGATGTAATGATTAATAAAGAGAAAGAATAGGTTTATTGATATAAGTCTTTGTTGATGGTGTTGAGCAAGTGATAGTAGCAACATGTGTGGTAAGGTTCCTGGAAAAATATACTAAACTAAATATAAAACGAATCTATTATCCTATTTATAATGTATGCTTTTTTAAGGGCAAGCAATTATAGTGGCATAGTTAATTCTTGGGAGGACCTTAAAAGTTTTTTTTTTTTTTGACAAGTGAACAGGAGAGAGTAAAAAAAAAATCTTGACATTCTTGATATAATTACTGTTACTGAAATAGGCACATAATTCTAAAATAGGTAACTTGCATGAAAAAAATACCTTTCTGTGAATATTTAATACAAGTATATTATTTCTCAAAACCATACATTGCAATAATATGAGTATAGATATTTTCAAGCCAAAAAAAACCCCACAAAATATTGTGGGCACAGAGAAAAGATCTATTTGTTACAGTACACATCACGAATAACTGTAAACTTTATTTTCAAACACAAAGTCCACTTATCCACATGTCAGTTCTAGTGTCGATAGAATTTTGTGCACTGAATGCAGGAAATTGTTTAGTTGCGGTATCTCTTGTGTACTTAGCTATACATTGACCCAGGGTACATGCACTCACACAGCTGTCTGTTGATCCTAAGGTTGTTAAAGGTCAACCAGTCCCAAGATTAGGACTCCAGGACCAGTTCCATGATTAGGACTCCAGGACCAGTCCCATGATTAGGACTCCAGGACCAGTCCCATGATTAGGACACCAGGACCAGTCCCATGATTAGGACTCCAGGACCAGTTCCATGATTAGGACTCCAGGACTAGTCCCATGATTAGGACTCCAGGACCAGTCCCATGATTAGGACACCAGGACCAGTCCCAAGATTAGGACTCCAGGACCAGTCCCAAGATTAGGACTCCCGGACCAGTCCCATGATTAGGACACCAGGACCAGTCCCATGATTAGGACTCCCGGACCAGTCCCATGATTAGGACACCAGGACCAGTCCCATGATTAGGACTCCCGGACCAGTCCTGTCAATTTTGGACAGGTTAACTATAACTTCAGTTAGTCAAAATTAGCTTATTGTCATTGGTGCGTTGTGTTATAAGCTGGTATAAGGGAAGGTTGAAGACAGATAAGATGCAGGACACCGTACTGGAGCTAGCTCTAGAGCAACTTCCTAATACAGTAGAAGTCTGATAATCCGGCACGATCGGGACCGGCTCGGTGCCGGACTACCGAAAATTCCGGTCTGTCGGGTGGTGCCCCTTATGTAGTTAAAAAAACAAAGTACCTTTGTTTTACGGCAAAATCGTAATTATAAGAACAATTAGGTTAATAATTAAACTACAGATACGGTATGCAAATACAACAAAGTTTATTTTAATTTCATATAATGTGTGCACACGTACTGCAAAACATATGAAACTAACTGTGTTTATAAACAGTTTCAAAAGTTACGTACGTAGCCTAACCACAGATGTACTGTATTAAAGTAGAGAGTACTGAGACACAGTTTACTGCAATGTGAAAGGACACAAAACAAAAGCGCACAAAAAATGGCGATCACGCTTCATTAATTGTGATGCACTGCTCCTGTATTACTATATTTGTTGTGACAGCTGAGACTAGCCGCCGCTAATTATTTTCGAACAATACCGATCACTTCCGGATGATCCCGAACTACCCCGAAAACTCCAGAATAGCTCTAAAGCGTTTTTATTTGCTTTAAAGACACACTTTTGGAGAAAACCAACATTTTAAAAATTTTCCGAAGCGATGCAGGACAATATGGCATTCCGGACTGTTAGGTGCCGGACTAATGGACTTCTACTGTATTATGATTTATAATATAACAAGTGTATTACTATACCCGTCAAAAATGATGGAAGTTTTGAAAAATGAATTATATTTAAGTTGAAATCTGTTAATTAAAAAAAAATGTACATCAGTATAAAAAATAATGTAATAACAGAACTTTCATTTATTTTTATTTGATTCATTTATTTCCAAATTAAACAATTTTATGCGGACAAAAAGACTTATTTGGGGTGCAGTAATTTTTTTCTAGGTTTCTTTTTTAGCGGTGCGCTGCTTTCTAAAATTAGTAGCATGACAAACGGACGGAACATACATAGCGAATTATGTATGTTGATAATATATTATTTTTTAAAAAATTACGGGTCATCACAGTTAGTAAAGTTTGGCAATTGAATGAATTTTTTTTGATGCGCTCAGCGGCTGAGGCATAGAGTTAACTCACAGTGCATTTGGGACGTCAAAACACCTTTAATATCTGTAACAGGATGGTCGGTTCTGACACCAATTTAATGTAATAGGCCGAGGTCCCCGTTTTCTCACTTTCTCGTGATTGACCTCATTTTGCGTTTCTTTGTGGGCTTATCAAACAGTCTCCGCTCTCACACAATAATTCACTTTAATAATCAAATCCAAGAAATATGTTCTTTAATAGTTCAATAACAAATCTGTACACTTATTTTACAATATACAACAATGTTCATTTTGCTTCCACTAGCTTCATCTCTGTCTCTCAACTTCTGCTCGAGTCATGTCCTCGTGTTCTCTCTCTGTGTCCTTCTCGTGACCACACACCCGTGACTTTTTCAATGGCCTCCTTTTGACCCTGACATACCACTTTTCTCACGTGACATCCACCCCCCTCCTTCAAAAAAAATGTTTTGCCAAAAAACATTTTTGGGTCATAACAAAAATTACACAGCAATTTAAAAATAACATTGTCTTTAACACTCACAACAAAAGTTTAACATTACAGAGGCGTTCATGGATTGTCACGCTTCAGCTGTGCCTCCAATACTATTTCTGTTTTTCCAGTCTATTTATAGCTAGAAATATTAAGCATAAAATGCACAATGAGCATTGTTTTTACAACAAGTCAAAAAATATTTTAAAATCTAACTAATGCATATAATCATCAGTTATGCTTGTCCATACTATTTATATTTAATTCATTAATATTTTGAATCAACTTTACGACGTATAAATATATTCTTTAATTTATAATATGCGGTGATCTCAAATGTTCCTTTATGGATACAAAGTAATTTAATCTGCTTTTAGCTGCAATAATGTATAACATTGATTACAAAATTAATCCACAGAAAAATTATGCTATAAAAATAACATTACAACTGGTATTAATTCAAAATAATAGTTCTTCAATGCTTCATCAGTCTCTTAAAGGTTCAGTAATTCACCAATCACGAACATCAGTATTTCTGTTGACAATATCAAGTTCAGCATCTTGAATAAGTCGCTTGGCTTTTGAGATAGCATGTTTGCTTCCAAATAGTTTAACGAAACTTTGATTTGATGAGTCATAATCTTGATAAATTTTTATCTGACAATTACTGTCTGCTTCAATGTTTCTGATTCTGTATCCTCTACGACCAATTAATTTTCCTACTATAGATGATTGTACTTTAATGGTCTCAGACTCATTATTACTATTTCTGTGATTCCAATATTCATCTCTTCTGCCATGTCTATGATTAACAATATTTGTCACAATATTAGTAGATTTTGATTTTTCTGTTTTCATTTCTTCTTTGCTGAGTATCATTTGTATTTCATGTATTGTTTTGCCTTCTCCTTGAAGTTTCTTGAAGTTTTGTTTTGATGTACGTTGATTTCTTAAGACTATGTTGTCTTCAACTTCAATGTCTAATTCTTCTTTTCTTTTCATTGAGGCTATGGTTTGTAAACTAGCACATATTTGAGTATTGTTTTCGTGCCATTCTTTATACATTTCATCTGTATAATCAACTGCACCTTCAATGTTGCCTATAATTAGGTCGCAAATTGCATCTTTCAGAACTCTTGCTCTAACTTCACCATGAAACCAGGGTGTGTTGATGTTGATTATAGCAGTTGGGCAATCTATTTTTGTTCCATCGCCCATTGTTAGTGTGTCTGTTTTGCCATCATAATCTTCTTTTTCTACTATCTTGCTGTGTGCTACAATTGTTGTGCAGCCTGAGTCCCGTAGACACGTGCATTTTTTGTTGTTGACATACACAGGATAAAATTTAAGTCGTCCTTGGCTATTAATAGCTGCCACGGTATCACCGGCTCGTGTGTCTTCTCGACATATTTTTTTCCTACTGTCCAAGTTTTGTTCATCATTTTTTCTATATGTTTGATTATAATTTCTGTTTCTTGAATGAAAGTCATATCTACCTCTCCATGATTTTTTGTTTTGATCATAATCTCTATAGCTTAAATTGTGATTATGTCTTCCTCTCCATGATTTTTTGTTTACTCTTTCAAATTGACCCTGTCCATAACTTGTTTCTATGTTGTTTCGTGTTGGGCTGACCTTGGGTGAAGTCTGTCCTTTGTTGAAATAACAGTGTCTTGCAAGGTGACCTCTCTTGCCGCAGTAGTAGCATATGATTTCTGGTTTGTTGTTTTGGACTGTTGCCAAGAAAACATGTCTTTTGTCCATTTCAACTTCGGGATGTGAGTCCTTGAATGTTCTTAAAGAATTTGTTAGTTCAGTCTGGGTTCGAATTTTCTTGTCAGCTAAGTAAGTGAATAATGCTGGTGTTGCGTTCTCCAAAAATTTATCTATTAACACCATGTCCAGTATGGCTCTGGGATCGTTGGTGTCTATGGCTGCCAGCTCTAGCCATTTTGTCAGTTTTACTTGCGCTTCATGCACAATTATTTGTGGGTCTTTGTCCCTTTTTATTCTGATTTCGTGAAATTCTCTTCTGTAGTCATTTTCAGATTTTCCAAAATGGAATAATAGGGCCTTTTTTACATTTTTGTAAATATTCCTATAATTTTTTGCTATACTGTTATATGCCTCAAAAGCTTCTCCTTGTAAGTTTTGTCATAAGCTGTGTAGGCTAATTTATCTCTTCCACTCCTTTTATATTCATAACTGACTCAAAGTAGTCCAAATAAACATCTATCTTTTCTTTTTTGCTATCATATTTTCTAACTTTAATTTTAATTATTTCGTTTGTTGTTGGCCTTTCATTTGTGTTGTTACCTGGATTGTGATCTCTTTCCTGTAAATCAATCTGTAACTTCAGATTTTCATTTTTGAGTTGTTCTACTTGTAATCTTGCATTTCTTTTTTCTCTTTCATTAACTTGGGCTTCTCTTACTTTCTCTTCAACGAATTCACGTAGTTCTCTGCCACTCAACCCAAATTCCTTCGCTATGGATGTGAATTTTTCATAATAATCCATTTTGAATTTGTTCACTTTAGGTGTCACTGAATATCACTTATATTGCACAATGTACACTTGTTGAATTTATTAATAAGTATCACACAGAAATTTGTTTTAGATAATCCTTTAGAAATGGTCTTGATCACAATTTTTTCCTGAAAGAATGTAGCTTTCACTTCTGAAACCAATTAATGTCACAGTTTATGTAACGTGGGGATCTGTCACTAAGCGCCCACTTCTGACACCAATGTAACAGGATGGTCGGTTCTGACACCAATTTAATGTAATAGGCCGAGGTCCCCGTTTTCTCACTTTCTCGTGATTGACCTCATTTTGCGTTTCTTTGTGGGCTTATCAAACAGTCTCCGCTCTCATACAATAATTCACTTTAATAATCAAATCCAGGAAATATGTTCTTTAATAGTTCAATAACAAATCTGTACACTTATTTTACAATATACAACAATGTTCATTTTGCTTCCACTAGCTTCATCTCTGTCTCTCAACTTCTGCTTGAGTCATGTCCTCGTGTTCTCTCTATGTGTCCTTCTCGTGACCACACACCCGTGACTTTTTCACTGGCCTCCTTTTGACCCTGACATACCACTTTTCTCACGTGACAATATCAACAACCCACAGTGCCGCAGGTGTTTTTAAAACTTTTACAAGTCGTTTGGTAGACGTAGGAGAGACACCTTGCTGCCGTTAACTGGTCATCAGATTTGCAAGCAGTGCAGTAAATTATACTTTTGCTGCTAAAGTAAATTATACTTTTCCTGCTAACTACCAGCACGTCTAATGCAGCTGATCAGTTTAATTTCAAATATGATATTTTTAAAAATTAAGTAAGAACCAAAACTTTTTAATTTTTCCATGATCTGTACCTAGTTAAAATCTCACAAATTTATAAAAATCACAAGCCCAAGTTTTACCATTTACTTATATACAACAGGTCATAGCATATTTCATAGCTGTTGGTTAAAAAGCTACCTTTGACTTGGCACAAAATTGACTTTTACAGTAATTCTATTGGTGGCATACAATTGGGTACAAATTAACAATTTATTTAGCTTATCCAAGATGAGAATTTCATAAATACTTACTAAACATTTTTTTTGGACAAAAGCTGCAATTAAGCCCAACACACCCGGAGCAACAAACTGTTTCAAAGAAAAGAAATTTTTAATAAAAAAGGAATAATCATTAAAAAAAAAGAATATTTTCAATCGATCTGAATTTCAAATCCTGTAAATCCAATTACTTTTGAATTCAACTTTCACAAAAGGAAGGCAACCATAAATATATATGTATTTATATATTGTTGTACGAAATCAAGGATTTAGAAACATTGGAAAGGTAAAGGGGGCAAAATAGAGAGGGCATGATTAAATATTAATATTCAGGCATAGCTAAAATAAAAATGATTTTAAATTACAAATTTATTATTAATCTTTATTTGTCTTAAAGTTAAATTTCCAGCAAAATTTTCTTCGACAAGCATACTCCATTGGCATGTCAGTGTTAATAGTCCACACTTGGAAAGGCCATGTACTTTTACATATTTTAACTTTCCTTAGCACCCTACATCAATATAAAAAATCATAATACTAGTACATTTTCATGAATTACAGGACCCCCTAGCTCCCCAGATGAAAAGAAATACTGAAAACTTACAACGAGCCCCATGGCCCAGTATGGATATAAAAATATGGCATCTGAAATCCTTTCAGATTCTTCTTTGTCAGAAGTAAATGTAATTTTATTCTCCTTGAAATCCTTGAACACACTGGACGTTTCTCTTGTACTTGACTTGAAATTAATACCTTCAACTGCACTTTCCACAAATTTCACCATTACAATGCTTAGTATGATACCTGTAAAAAAAAATTTTTAAATAAAATATATTTTTTACTTAAAAATTTTCTTTTTTTCTGAATAGACTGAGAGCATTTAAGGTATGAAGAACACATTTTGAGCTTAAAAATCAACACATATTTCATATATTTTAACTATGGCACAAAAAAGGTAAAATGCACTTAATAGCATTTTTTAAAGCCCACTAAAACCACGATTTTAATAATTTGAATCTTATAGATAGCACATTATTAAAATTTGGTTGAGAACAATCTTTTGGTTTGCTTGATTTTAACTGATCCATTAAAAAAAAAAAAAAAAATATTCAAGCTAATATGCATACAGTCTCAGTAAGCATTATGCAGCAGAGCTGCTGATGTTGGATTGTCTAAAAAAAAAACAACAACACATTCTGCGGTTTATGCTTTTATTATATCAAGTCTTACAACTTTCCTGGGTAGCAAGAAACAATTTTATATTTCTTTTTTGTTCTTATGCTAACAAGAGCCTGGCTTACATTTTGTAAAATTGTATAAATATACATATTAGGGCTGTTACAGATTTATTTTAATTTAATCATTAACTTTCGGAAAAATTAACAATTAATTAATAGTTAATTTAGATAAAAGCTAAAAATTTTAATTTATGACGTCATAAGTAGGGCTGTCAATTTTGTTGAAAAATGCTGCCCGGGTACACGTCCGAATTTCGAACGGGTACCTGGGTTACCCGTTCGAAACATCGCAAAATTTTCTCCGTCATGACCGCTACCTAGCCACCTTCCATGCACTTCAATTCACACAGTAGCCACTTGGCCAACGTCTTTAAGTGACGTAGCGTGATTTTGGCCGATTTATAACCCCACCCCCCAATTGTAACAAAGTCTTAGAACCCCTTCTTACATGACGTCACAAAGATTCGCAGCCCCCCCCCCTCCCAATAAAAGCTGTACTTCTTTTTTGAAAATGAGCATGTGTCAAATAGCTTTATTGTCACTTAAGTTTGTATTTAATGTGAAGTTGAACTCTAAAATCAATACATGCGTACATCCATGTAAAACATCATTAATTAAATTGTAAGCATTCAAGTTTTTAAATGGAACTTTCATTTTAAGTAGCACGTTTTGATGTGGCATCACATCTCTGAAACACACACACCCCGTTCGTCACAAATGTGTGACCGCCTCCTCCCCTAGGTGCAAAACGTCATTTATGGATGGCCTCTTACCCATCTTAGACTTTTACTGTAAGTAACTAATTGATTGACTTTAAAAAAATGACAAATTTGGGTGTATTATTTTTTTTTAATTTTGGACAAGGCACACGTGGTAACAAACACGCAAAACGCAATCGAATGGAGGGAGGAGGGAGGGTAGATAAACAACGTCTACAATTGGAAATTCTATGTCTGCGTATTTCAAAGTAACTTTAATGTCAAAGCAGAGATGTTTTTATTAACAAAACCAAACACTGCCTCATTTATCTTTATGCAGTCCCTCCCCACGGCAGACGACTTACCAATTTGAAACTGTTAGTAACTAATTAATTTATTAACTTTAAATACTGACAACCTTGTATGCATTATCAACATCAGTTTTTCTAGGTCAACACGTGTTAATGAACACAAGAAACACAAGCGAATGTAAGGGGTGTGGGTTAATTGAGTGAAGGGAGGAGAGGGGGGTAGATAAACAACATTAGCTAGTATCAATAGGCGTATTTCAAATAAAAGTTGGCGTCAAAGAAGGGATTTTTTTTTTATTAACAAACAGCCACTTTGATCTCTTAGCAGTACATCATTATTTTTGGCAGATGACTTTTGTTTTCCTTATATGATTCTTTTAAAGCGCATAAACCTTTTTGTGTTACAATTTCTGTTTCATGTTGAGAGAAAAAAGAGATATCAAAATACTTTTCCCGTTGACAGATATTTCTTCTTAGATGTACTTCACAGCACATATTACAAACAAACATTTGATAAATTGTTTCGCGAAACACAATATTAAAAGAAAAAAAATAATAAATAAAAAGCCGAATGGGAGCCGAAGTTCGGCCTCCGTTTATATAGATATTTAAGCTACATTTTCACGGGTACCCGAGTGGATTTTTACAACCCGGGTAATCACAGGGCAACGGGTACCCCAGGTACCCGTTGACAAGCCTAGTCATAAGTAACACTTATTAAACATTCTTGTTAAAAATCTAAATAATACTGGAATATCTCCTTTTTATGCAACTATGCAAAAAGACTAGTGTGTTGACATTATTTGGTTCTAGTGATAAGCGGGTCTAATTGACCAGCAGAGCTGAACAATCATTCACATAGAACTGAGGTAACTGGTCAGTGTTGCGAACTCATGATACAAAATTTTCCCAGGCAGGAGTAAAAAAAGTCCCAAATTAGACTAAAAACTCCCACATGCATTAAATCTTGTTGGCAAAACGCAAAAATACCTAGCAAACACATACAAAAACCTAGATTCGAAATTAAAAAACCTAGACATGACAAAAATAAACAAATATGACGCCACACATAGCGCGAAAAAACCTAACCGACATGTAAAAAAAAAACCTAGATCCCAAATAAAATCCTATATACTCTAAAAATAAACAAATATGTCACAAAGCCCCCCCACATCCCCCCCCCCCAAATTTTTTTTTTTTTTTAGAAATGAGCATGTTCCAAATCATTTTATTTTATTGTCATTCCAGTGTGTTTTTAATTTTTAAAATTTGTCAATCTCTAATATTCCCATATTTAAGGCCAAATCCTCATAAATTTCCACATTCTCATTTCTATAAATTTGGCTAAAAAAATTCCCACGATTTGGGAAATTTCCCCATGAGTTCTCAACACTGTAACTGGTTTGCACAAAACGGTCTTAGCAAAGTAGGACATTATCGGTGCTCATTAAGTTTCCACCATTGTAGAGGGTTAAGGCCAAGCAACACTGCCACTCAAGGATTGGTTTCATCAGATACACCAAGAGCTGCAATTAATAAAGATAAATCTATCGTCTTTCGTAAACGGACAGATGCCATACAAAAAGAGGATTAATGGATTCAGGAACTTTCATCTCCTTTTGGTAATGCAGTAATTTATCAGAAGAGTTATGGTCATTTTCTGTTTGTAAGTCTGACTCCATTAATGATTAATGCCATTAGCTTAATACGCTTTTGATTTGGTTTGATAAGTAGGCGAAGTGTTAAAACCATGGTAGGCAAACTTCATCAACATTTTGAACATTCCTGTCAGTCAATAGTTTAAAACCAAAATGCCCATGCAATCGTCAGGAAATTTCTCATTATTTATCACCCGATATTATTTTTTTTAAAATTTACTTTTTGACTTCCAATAATTTTCAAGTAATGGGTCGATTAATCTTTAAAAAATAATTTAAGCGTTAAAATTTCGCAACGATTAACAAAGCAATTAATCGTTTATTTATGTATCCCTAATATATATATACACATGTATAAAGTGGAATCTCTCATAACAAGTAATTAGCAAAACGAGAAATTTTTTTAAAAAAAAAGTTGCTCTCTAAATAAGGGACATTTCACGTAACAAGCTATGGAGAAAGGGGAAGTCACTTTTCCCCAACAATCATTTGTGAGCCCAGACTTCCGCGCAGATGCATTAGTTTGTATAGCACTCGGTCTGTTATCTTATTGTTTTGGTGTGTAATCATCCATTTTTACAAATTTTGTATTCAGAAAGTATTCGTAATTTTCTATGTGAAAAACTGTAATGACCTGTTCAAAAATGCCTGTGAAGAAAAAGCCACAAGAAGACAATCATTAGAGTGAAAAAATAACTTGAAAATCACTGAAAAGCGAGAATAAGGTGTGAGTGTGGCTAATCTTACATGCACATATAATCAGTCAACATCAACTATCTGCACTAATCTCAAGAACAAAAACAAAATTAAGGAGATGGATGCTTCAAAGGAAGTGTCAAGAATATCTATGATACCGTTTAGAAACCTTTTCATGAAATGGATTTGGACAGTTTTCTAGTTAAAAGTATTAATTATTAATTATTAGGGCTGCGGAAATTACCGATTAATTTCTCGATTAATCGGTAC